>JARQOC010000002.1:726265673-726652370 GCA_033576535.1 Allobates femoralis
CAGATGAGGTAGCAAAACCTGCTGTCAGATTCCCTTTAAGGAAAATTGCCAGTTTAAAGAAGTTTTTTCAACGATGTCTCTTGGACTCTGCTCAGCACTGATGATGGGCCGACCCCCCGAAACCTATCTCTGCAGATGAGTTTCTGACTTGGCTTTTGTCCTTAGTCATGTTAATGGGTCGGCCATTAATTAGATTTTTTAAAAACTTATTGACTTCAGTGGACGACAATCAATATCCACTGCCAGAATTACTTACCGAATTATGTTGTTGTCACTAGAAAATATGGAAAGGAAATTTAAATATTTTCGACAGTCTGCTCCTACATTTATATGGCAGTGCCCATTGTCACGATTCCTCCGTTGTAGTGTGTCTTTGACACAATAAATGACAAGTTTGCTGCACTTTGGAATCAAGGCCGAGCTGAGCTGTCAGAGTGTTGATTGACAGCTCAGCTGTCCAATCTGAAACTGGAAGGTGCTGGGCTTCTTCGGGGTTCCCTGTTCTCTGTGATTATCCAGATACTTAGCTGAGCAGTTAGCCCTACATCACTGCCAGTTGTAGCATCTTGCTCACTGGTGCATGTTCGTCTCGCTTACCTGTGCTCTGTGTTTTGAGCAATTGCTGCCAGATGTTGGACCTACTCTGATCATCCATTTACCTTGTCCCTTTTTTCTGAATATGGTATTCCGACCCTGGGCCATGACCTGATTATGCCGTTGTCTTTTGATTATGTCTTTGTCTATCCCTTTTGTCCATGACATGTTCTCTTGGTATTTGACCCCGGAAAGTATTAAATACTACCATAACGTGTAATGACAATATCCCACCTCTATGTTTAAGGCCACCATGCTTATTGGAATAACCTCAACAAAAAACAATGATACCAACGGGTTTTGCCGACAATGTAAGGTGTATGTAGGCCTACAACTTACTTCAACAGATGATGTTACAGGAGGTAAGGATTCACAGCCATTGTCTGAGATGTTTGGCAGCAGCATTCATAGAGAACCGAAGAGAGTCGAATTGTTGGATTACATCCAAGAACATTATGGCATATCATTAGACTACTTCATAACATTTGTTCCATGTAGTCCAACTTTTGGATCCAAATATTTCATTTGAGATATTCTTTTCTCTTTAGTAACAGTTCTAAGTTCTGGTTAAAAAACATATGCAAAAAAAAACCTGTTATCCCCCCAATACAGCTCATTTTAGGGATTCGATCTGTAACCTGTAGTTTCATGGTTGGTTTCTCTGTCTACTGGGCTATTGTCTACCATGTCCAAATGCTGATGGTGCATATTGTCATTGTATTCTTTTCTGATTTGGTCTTCTCATGTGTTTCTCATTTTCCCAATTTTTGTTTCCCTATCACATTCTGGTTTGTGTTATAAATATTCACCCCTCATTGCTTTTCTTGCTGGTTATATCTCTATGTGGACTTGTTCCTAATTTCCTCCTTGAACTTTGGTGGTTTCCCTGTGAAGAAAACACCAGTTGTGTGTCTGCTATAAGTTGTACTGTGTTCTCCTTTTCCCACCCCTTATCCTTGCATCTTCTTTAAACTTATTTCAGTTTATATCACACTGAGTTGTTTGTTCCTACACACCTTCCTCTCCTCTTCTAGGCAGTGTGTGGCAGCCTCCCCTCTGGTCTTCAGGATGCACAAGACACCCCTCAATCGGTCCTTAGTAAATGTGAGCAAGGTCTGAGGTGGTGGCAGTTATCGCTCTGTCTGCATGTTTGGTCTAGGTGGTTTGTAGTTCTGTACAGGGTCCAGCTGGGTGTGGCCGCACCTTCCCCTTTTTGTTACTGTGTGTAACAACAGTTTTCTGAACACAATCTACAGTTATGGGACCACCATTCCGAAGCTGGTTGAGGTGGTCTTACCTATTCAAAGTTTCTTAATCAACTGTTTGAGGCAAGGGCACCCTTCTTGTTTTCCATGCACAAATAGGTTAATTTTTTTGCTCAATGGCTTGATTCTATACATTTTTGCCATCCCTTTCTGTAAAAATGTGTTGGCGGCCTCCCCTCTGATCGCAGAAGAAACCCCAGCAGCGGCCTCTTAGTGAGCTAGATCGAGGTGGTACTGTTAGTTGTATGTTAGGGTCTTTCAGTCTGCACCATTTGGGTGGGGCACCGGGGCTGTGGAGTTGGTAAGCTAAATATCCGACCCCTCAATTTTCTTGAATCCAACATCGACTCCCACTCCAACAAAGTGGGCACTGACTCCATGACTCCACTCCACAACCATGGCTGTGAAGTCAGTAAGCCAAACATCCAACACCTCAATTTCCCTGAATTCAACTCCACCAAAGTGGACACCGACTCTAACTCCACAGCCCTGGCGGCCGCGCCTTCTCTATCGTAGGACTACCTCGCCAAGGCTGGTTGAGGTGGTCTTACCTCTTAAAAGATAACGGATTGACGCAAGGGTACCCATTTTTTATCAGTAGCTCTCGATCTCTTACATTTTTTGACGTTCATTTCACTGAAAATGGATGCAGGATGATCCATCAGAGACCACTAGTGCTTGAGAGTCGCAAATGAGCTGATCTTTTTGTGGCTTACAGACCCTCTTTAGGCAACGGCATCTAAATACCTCGAGTGGATTCCAGATTTGGGTCTTGTAGACTAAAAAAGTGAAAATGGTGTAAAAAAAAATTGGCTAATTCCCTCCAGGCATTTAAGAAATTGTGGCAAACCTCCACCTCCCCCCCCCCAATCCTCCCCGAAAAACCTGGCACTGGAAGATGTTTCTCTCCCTATAGATACACTTGTTGCTTCATTTCACAGGAGTAATGTATCCTTATCCTCCAGGATAGTTTCCAGATGATTAAGTACTTGAAAATCCCTGTACCTTTCAGCCTAATGAGAAGCAGGCAACAGTCTATTTGTCAGGCCCCGATGATAGATGAGGGTTTTTTTTTGTTTGTGCCTCATTTTTCTATGTGGGAAAACAATAGTAAAAACAGACGTTGTTTTGTTAGGTGGTTCACCGTCTGGGAGACGCTCTTGTACAAATAGGTGTTTTCTTCACGCAAAGCAGTTTCTTTATTTTCTTTAATTAGCAAAGATAAAGAACATTTCCTCCCAGAATTATACAAGTAAGGGGAAAAACTTGGAAGTTCAAATCACAGAGTTGTCCCCAAAAAAGTTGAGTCTCCTACAGAGGAAACTGGTGGCCGTGATCAGTATGAGATGGGGTGAGACGGTTATGGCAGTAAATATTGGAACAGAGGATAATAAAACGTTCACACTTCCCATCAGTGAACTGTTCTGATATTTACTGCCATAACTGTTTCACCCCATCTCAAACTACACCTTCTTCCGTAAGCCTACAACCTGCAGTGAACCTCAGTCCACCAAACTGCCGCACGACCAGCTGTACCCTCTCCTACTGTATCCTCACCATCCCTTTTAGACTGTGAGTCCTCGTGGGCAGTGTCCTCTCTCCTCACCTAGTGTATCCTCACCCATCCCTTGTAGACTGTGAGCCCTCGTGGGCAGGGTCCTCTCTCCTCACCTATGTATCCTACCAATCCCTTGTAGACTGTGATCCTCGGGCAGGGTCCTCTCTCTCACCTACTGCACCTCACCATCCCTTTAGACTGTGAGCCCTCGTGGGCAAGTCCTCTCTCCCCACCTATGATCTACCATTCCTTGTAGACTGTGAGCCCTCGTGGCAGGGTCCTTCTCCTCCTCTCACCTATGTAACCATCCCTTGTAGACTGTGAGCCTCGGGCAGGGTCCTCTTCCTCACCTACTTGCATCCTCACCCATCCCTAGTAGACTGTGAGCCTTCATGGGCAGGTTCCTCTCTCCTCACCTACTGTATCCTCACCCATCCTCTTGTAGACTGAAGCCCTCGTGGGCAGGGTCCTCTCTCCTCACCTAATCTACCTCACCCATCTCTTGTAGACTGGAACCCTCGGGGCAGGGTCCTCTCTCCTCACTACTATATCCTCACCTCACCCATCCTTGTAGACTGTGAGCCCTCGTGGGCAGGGTCCTCTCTCCTCACCTACTGTACTCACTCATCCCCTGTAGACAGAGATCCCCATTGGTGCAGTTCTTCCCCATTCTACTGTACTACCATCCTTGTAAGATGGAGCTCACGCAGAGGTCTCTTACTCACTCTTATTACCAATCCTTTCTCGAGTCTCATGAGATCCTTCTCACCTACTGTAATCCTGAACTCCAAATTTTTAATGTTAAGTATAAATTCAAAGGGTCCTCTCTCACCTACTGTGTCCTCACCAATCCCTTCTAGACAGTGAGTCCTCGCGGGCAGGGTCCTCTCTCCTCACCTCCTGTATCCTAACCCATCTCTTGTAGACTGTGAGCCCTCATGGGCAGTGTCCTCTCCCCTTATCTACTGTATCTTCACTCTTTGAGATGCATGAGATGTATTCTCACACATTGAGATGCACTAGTATATATGGCATATCAGATTCTGTCTTATACCATCCTGAAGAAGAGACCTGAGTTGTCTCGTAAGCTTGTTGCTATTTATTACCATCTTTTCAGTTTGACATTAAAAGGTGTCAACCACTGAGGACTCTCAGATTTTAATGTTTTTTTTTTTAATAAATATAAAAATTCAAAATGCCAAAATTACATTTTTGGGGCTGATGGAATATTGCAATAAAGTACAATAAAAGGCAATCAAAATATTGTATCTTCCCATAAATGGTATCGTGAAAACATCAGCTCAGGGTACTAAAAATAATCCATCACCCAGGACCGGATCCGGAAAATAAAAACATTACAGGTCTCACAAGACAAAAGTATTTTTTTCTTTTAATTTTCAAAATTTTTTTTCATGACTTAAATTAAATAAAAAAAAAAACAAACTACACAGTTTGGTATCTGTGTACTCGCACTGACCTGGAGAATCATACTGTCAGGTCAGTTTTACCATATAGTGAATATTAAAAATAATAACCTAAAAAACTATTGCAATTTCACCACACTCTAATTTTTTCCCCCTGTTTTCCATTACACTCAGGGGCGGGCTGGGCCGGGGGGAATGTAGGCATTTGCTCCCCGGGCCGGTCACTTAGCAACAGTTCAGGCCGCCGGCCATGGGTGTATTGCATTACTGCAAAGTTAAATCACTGGCGGCCACAGCTATTGGTGCGGGATGCGGCCCCGGTGATTACACTATATGGTAAAATTAATAAGGTCATTCAAAAGTACAACTCAGAAGAGGTGTGAATGAAAAAAAATGAAAATATAACAGGCGACCCATTTTTCAGAGTCGCCCTGGGTACAAGTAATAACATGATTTGCCTTCATTTTATAATGTATGATATGCTTTATTATGGCATTTGTAAGATTGTGGGACCTATTGGTCTTTATCTTCTATTGGCGGCTCAGAATTCAGTTTATAACTGGTGTTGTGATCATTAGCCCACATTTTCAGGTTGGGAACTCCGTTGTCCTTTGGACACCATAATAGCTTCATCGCCCAAGAGTAAATAATTAACGGAAATTGCTTTAAAATATTGGCAATTATGCCGACATCCTAGAAAATCTAGAATTTATCCCCTGTTAATTGTGTGCGTGTCAATTAATGTGATTTAATGGCTGTTACTTAGTTATTCAACCCATTTTGGCGACACATTTTATGGCCTTGTTCATCTTATGTCTGAAAGCTTCCTTGCAACCACCAAGTAAAAACAGGTCTCTCATCAAGATTTTTATTCTTTTTTTATTCATTATTTGTATTTTAATTTGACACTTCAGAACGAGGAACATTTCACTGATGATGAAGGCATGGCTCGTACATAGTGTGGTCTATTCTGAAGTAATACATTTCACTGGTGATGAAGAACACGGCATCGCATTACATAGTACTGGTCTATTCTGTAGTAACATATGGAAGTGACAACTGGATGATAAAGAAACAAGACAGAAGAAGAATCAATGCCTTCATAATGTGGAGCTGGAGAAGGATGTTATCAATACCATGGATGGCAAAGAAGAACAAACACATCAATACTGGAACAAATGAAGCCAGACATGTCACTGGAAGGAAGAATCACCAAGATACGACTTGTCTACACATCATACAAAGAGAGAAATCACTGGAGAAGGACATCAAGGTCAGAAGATTAGAAGGAACAAGGTGAGAGGAAGACCAGCAACCCAATGGCTTGATAATATCAAGTTAATGAAGGAGAAGACCCTAGTGGATCTATCTAGGCTTGAAGAAGACCCAGGTGGACCTCTGTAGGCTTGGAGAAGACGCTGGTGGATCTATGTAGGCTTGGAGAAGTCCTGGTGGATCTATCAAGGCTGGAGAAGACCCGGTGGACCTATCTAGGCTTGGGAAGACCTTGGTAAACCTATCTAGGCTTGGAGAAGATGCTGGTGGACCTATCTAGGGTTAGTGAAGACCCTGTGTGAGCTACCTTGGCTAGGAGAAACCCTGGTAGCCCTATATATGCTTGGAGAAGATCCTGATGGACTTATGTAGGCTGCCCAAGATTGATCTTCCTACAGAGCATTCATCCATCAGGTCGCCATGGCTCAAGTCAAGCTGAAGGCCCTTAAAATAAAATAAAAATAAGTCATTTTTCTGTGTACATGATCTGGGGTGGAGTAATAATTTGTTGGACTTTGTCGGATTATATACACCAAAATGATATTATTGCATGTAGGGTGTACAAAGTAAAATGTAGACTGCAACATTGACAACCAAGGGAAAAGGATCACCTTTTCACCATCCAAAGTGGACATTGGTTTTGTCTTCCCATTGAAAAGTTGAATATCCTGATCTTTAGCTTGCAATTGACCTCATTCCTCAACTCCTCCCTCGTAGGCTGCACGGTTTGGAAATGTGTTTATCTGATTGCTCATATTATGTAGCTGCCACCATTCAAAAGATGTCCTAATAAAGTAGGAATGTAAAAACCTCCTGTCATCTTCCACAGAGGTTGACTTAGTTTCAGCTGTGCCAAGTTGACTGCTTGGTCTATATCTCGAAATGATGACTGTTAAATCTCTGGCCACATCACTCATCTCGTAGGATGCCCTCTGACTTCTTTAGACTCAAAAGGACGGTGTGTAGTTAGTCCACGCTGCTACAAAAGACACAAAGCCCAAACCTGCAGTTACTTGTGGCTTATTGGATCCATCCAAGCGTTTCAGGAGCCTGCCATGCTCCTTCATCAGGGAATCGATTCCTATAGTTCCAAGGTGCAGAAGACCAGTAGGCCATGTGGGCCTGGCTTGTGCCCAGTTATCCAACAGATTTATCAATCCATTTGTTATGAATGTCAAAACAAATTTCTAGTCAAGTACTTGATTGGTTCAACTATGTAGACTTAACTCCATACAATCCATGGTGATCATAGTTGGCTGGTTAACTCCATAAGAGACATGGTGATCATGGTTGGCTGGTTAACTCCATAAGAAACATGGTGGTCAAGGTTGGCTGGTTTCTCCATACAAGCCATAGTGGTCATGATTGGCTGGTTAATTCCATACAAGCCATGGTGATCATGGTTGGCTGGTGATCACCATGTTTCTTATGGAGTTAACCAGCCAACCATGATCACCATGGCTTGTATGGAATTAACCAGCCAATCATGACCACTATGGCTTGTATGGAGTTAGCCAGCCAACCTTGACCACCATGTTTCTTATGGAGTTAACCAGCCAACCATGATCACCATGGCTTGTATGGAGTTAACCAGCCAACCATGACCACTATGGCTTGTATGGACTTAACCAGCCAACCATGACCACTATGGCTTGTATGGAGTTAACCAGCCAACCTTGACCACTTTGACTTGTATGGAGTTAACCAGCCAACCATGACCACTATGGCTTGTATGGACTTAACCAGCCAACCTTGACCACTTTGACTTGTATGGAGTTAACCAGCCAACCATGACCACCATGGCTTGTATGGAGTTAACCAGCCAACCTTGACCACTTTGACTTGTATGGAGTTAACGAGTTTTCTTTACTAATGTGTTGTATGTTTCATTTTATTCTACTTGTATGGATTTAAGCCTCATTCTGTGCACTGCTCACAGTTCGCTGATTTTCTCTTTTGCCTTCTTGACCCTTCAGCTGAATCCATCCCTGGATTAGATTAGTTTTGTGTCTGTTAGTAATTTCACAGCCAAGAATGAGTTACAATGCTCCTATTTAAAGGAGCAATAAAACAGGGCTCACGCTCATTACTCAATTAGCCTGAAATGCTAATCAAATAGGATATCTGACTACATTCGGATTACATCAAATTTTTTCGCAGCCTTAGGTCCCTAATTTATAATTGCAGATTTTACATCTCGTACGTGATCCTCTGCCAACGACTGTGAGAACAGCTGTTCCTTTCATTGCAGACAGTGCACAAGGCTTTTTTTCCCCTCTCTTCTCCAGTGATATTTGAGAATTGTAGTGCAAGAGCTGTCATGTTCACCTATACCTATAGATCACGATGACTGTGTACTATATAGACGTCATAGTGCTGACTCCTAAGAAAAATCTGCATCAGAGGGATATGGACTTTCCTGCCAAATACCTGATCTATCACAGTGTAGACCGGCACAAAATACTAGGCAATCTTGGGGAGATGCCAAATTTCGGGAAGCCCATAGTGATCTGAAGAAACCTGCTCTTTGATTTTGATCTAAGAATAGGGTCATCTGAAGCCGGGCCAAGAACCTATGCTTTATTATTATTATTTATTATTTATTATTATAGAGCCATTTACTCCATGGTACTTTCCATGTGAAAAGTGGCATACATAGACAAGTACAGGAGGATAGAGGACCCCGCCCATGAGGGTTCACAGTCTACAAGGGATGGGGGAGGATACAATAGGTGAGGAGAGAGGACCCTGCCCACGAGGGCTCACAGTCTACAAGGGATGGGTGAGGATACAGTAGGTGAAGAGAGAGAACCCTGCCCACGAGGGCTCACATTTCACAAGGGATGGATGAGGATACAGTTGGTGAAGAGAGAGAACCCTGCCCACGAGGGAGGCTCAGTCTACGCGGGAAGGGTGAGGATACAGTAGATGATGGGAGAGGACCCTGCCCACGAGAGCTCACAGTCTACAAGAGATGGGTGGGGCTACAGTAGATGATGGGAGAGGAACCTGCCTGTGAGGGCTCACAGACTACAAGGGATGGGTGAGGATACAGAAGATGAGGAGAGAGGAACCTGCCTGCGAGGGCTCACAGACTACAAGGGATGGGTGAAGATACAGTAGATGAGGAGAGAGGAACCTGTCTGCGAGGGCTCACAGACTACAAGGGATGGGTTAGGATACAGTAGGTGAGGAGAGAGGACCCTGCCCACGAGGGCTCACAGTCTACAAGGGATGGGTGAGGATACAATACGTGAAAGTAGAGCTGGTCATGCTGCAGGTTAGTGGACTGAAGATCACTGCAGGTTGTAGGCTTGTCGGATGAGGTGAGTGTTGAGGTTCCTTTTGAAGGTTTCCAGATGTGTTGGGACAGAGAATCCCAGAGTATGGGGGAAGCACGAGAGAAATCTTGTATGCGGTTGTGGGAAGAAGAGATAAGAGGGGAGTAGAGAAGGAGATCTTGAGAGGATCGCTGGTTGCGTGACTGTACGCATCATGTCATGGATGTATGGAGGAACAGGCTGTATATGGCTTTGTATGTCATAGATTGGGTTTTGAACTGAAGCCTCTGGGCAGTGGGGAACCAGTGAAGGGCTTGGCAGAGAGGAGAGGCTGGGGAATAGCGGGGAGACAGGATCTGTAGCATTACATTTGTTTGTTCTATAAAACTCTCAAAATGGCCAGAAAAAGAGAACTTACACGTGAAACTCGACAGTCTATTCTTGTTCTTAGAAATGAAGGCTATTCCATACGAGGGATTGCCAAGAAACTAAAGATTTCATACAACGGTGTGTCAGAGAAGAGCACAAACAGGCTCTAACCAGAGTAGAAAGAGAAGTGGGAGGCCTCGCTGTACAACTGAGCAACAAGACAAGTACATTAGAGTCTCTAGTTTGAGAAATTGACGCCTCACAGCTCCTCATCTGGCAGCTTCATTAAATAGTACCTGCAAAACGCCAGTGTAAAAGTCTACATTGAAGAGGCGACTCCGGGATGCTGGCCTTCAGGGCAGAGTATCAAAGAAAAAGCCATATCTGAGATTGGCTACTAAAAGGAAAAGATCAATATGGGCAAAAGAACACACACATTGGACAGAGGAACATTGGAAAAAAGTGTTATGGACAGACGAATCAAAGTGTGAGGTGTTTGGATCTCACAGAAGAACATTTGTGAGACGCAGAACAACTGAAAAGATGCTGGAAGAGGCCTGACGCCATCTGTCAAGCATGGTGGAGGTCATGTGATGGTCTGGGGTTGCTTTGGTGCTGGTAAAGTGGGAGATTTGTACAAAAAAAATGGGATTTTGAACAAGGAAGGCTATCACTCCATTTTGCCACGCCATGCTATACCCTGTGGACAGCGCTTTATTGGAGCCAATTTCATTATACAACAGGACAATGACCCAAAGCAAAGCAAAGCACACCTCCAAATTATACCTGAACCATTTAGGGAAGAAGCAGAAGGATGGTATTCTATCTGTAATGGAGTGGCCAGCGCAGTCACCAGATCTCAGCCCCATGGAGTTGTTGTGGGAGCAGCTTGACTGTATGGTCCGCACGGGGGGGACATTTCTCAAGATTACCTCTGCAAATTAACAGCTAGAAGCCAAAGGTCTGCAATGCTGGAATTGCTGCAAAGGAGCATTCTGTGCTGAAAGCAAAGTTTGAAGGAGAAAATTATTATTTCAAATACAAATCATTATTTCTTACCTTGTCAATGTCTGGACGATATTTTCTAATCATTTTGAAGCTCATTTGATAAATAAAAGTATGAGTTTTCATGGAAATCCAGGAAATATTTTTGAGTTGTAGTTGGCAGGAGGTGGCAAGGGCTTGGGCATGTTGCTTGAAGGAGAGGACAGAGTCGAGGATCACCCCAAGGCAACGAGCATGTGGGGTATGGAGGGTAAGCAGCCATTGACTTTGAAGGATAGATCTGGTGGAGAGGTAGAGTGAGGTGGGCGGAAGATGATGAATTCTGTTCTGTCCATGTTCATGTGACTAAACTCATCTCTAGAAGAGTATTGCGATTTAGTTTGATCATCCTTGCCCGATTACCAGTAGCCATCTAAATGACTTTACATTCCTGAGTGAAAGCGGGTAGACAGCAGGGCAAAATCGAAAGGACAACATAAGTAGTATGTACAATTTGAAATGAAACCCATTGGCTTGATATAATCAAGATAGACTCTGGTGGACCTATCTAGGCTTGGAGAAGACGCTGGTGGACCTATCTAGGCTTGGAGAAGACTCTGGTGGATCTATCTTGGCTTGGAGAAGACTCTGGTGGATCTAGCTAGGCTTGGAGAAGACTCTGGTGGATCTAGCTAGGCTTGGAGAAAACTCTGGTGGATCTAGCTAGGCTTGGAGAAGACTCTGGTGGATCTATCTAGGCTTGGAGAATACACTGGTGGATCTATCTAGGCTTGGAGAAGACTCTGGTGGACCTATCTAGGCTTGGAGAAGACTCTGGTGGACCTATCTAGGCTTGGTGAAGACACTGGTGGACCCATCTAGGCTTGGAGAAGACACTGGTGGATCTATCTAGGCTTGGAGAAGACTCTGGTGGATCTATCTAGGCTTGGAGAAGACTCTGGTGGATCTATCTAGGCTTGGAGAAGACTCTGGTGGATCTATCTAGGCTTGGAGAAGACTCTGGTGGATCTATCTAGGCTTGGAGAAGACCCTGGTGGATCTATCTAGGCTTGGAGAAGACTCTGGTGGATCTATCTAGGCTTGGAGAAGACTCTAGTGGATCTATCTAGGCTTGGAGAAAACCCTGGTGCATCTATCTAGGTTGCACAAGATCGATCTCCCTAGAGAGCGTTCACCCATCAAGTCGCCATGGCTCAAAATTGAGCTGAAGGCCATTATAATAAGTATAATAAGAAATGTTAGAACATAATTCTTGCACCATTTTCCTCCATTTTTGGCGCATGTGAACAAGCTGGAAACTCTGGGTTCCAGTGCATGTGCAATGCTGCAATGACGCCAGAGAGAGTACATCTGTGGAATATTATACCAATCTGTCAATAAGCGATTATTAGTAACCAGGCTGTGTATGTAAAAAGTATGTATGGTGAACCATAACCATGGTCCATAACATTTTAGAAAGCGACCATATTACCATAAAATGTTGGTGTGAAGGGTCCTCCTGGGTCATCATGTGAAGGGACCTCCTGGGTCATCTGGTCCAACCTTCTGCTCAAAGCAGGATTCACTGTCTGTCCAGCTTATGTGTGAAGATGTCCATTGAAAGAGAACTCTTGTGGTCGCCTGTTCCACTCATTGTTCTCCCTCACTATCAAAAAGTTATTTCTAATATCTAATCTGTGTCTGCTCCCATTCAGTTTCATCCTATTGCTTCTAGTCTTTCCTTGTGCAAATGAGAATAAAGTTTATCCATCTACAGTGTGACAGCTCTAGAATAAAGATGATCCCTCTACAGTGTGACAGCCCTTGAGATATTGGTTTAAAAAAAAAAGAAATCAGAGGCGCAATGAGTATTTTAGCCTGACTAGTGTGGTAGCGCTCACCTTACAGGGTTGTGCAGTCCTTGCACAACCCAGGTTTTCACATTGGTGGTGGGGAGCTTCACTCTTTACAGGCTATGATGGCCACCGACTTCCTTATTCCCAGCGTGGCACCGCTCTTCCTCGGCTCCAGACGCGATCACGTGATCGGCCTAGCCGGAAATACGTCACCACAGGTCCTGTTCAGTTTGTATCCTCCAAGCTGCTCCTGTCGCTGAACCTCATAGGAGGACTTTAAATGGAAAGCAGCACAAGAAAGCGGTCTGTAGGAGCACTAAAGGAGGACCAGTAATCTTAATAGGATATATAACTTAACTTTATTCGTCCTCCGTATCCCACTTACGGGAGGACGAATAAAGACCTACAGACTGCTTTCTTGTGCTGCTTTCCTTAAGATATTTGTAGACAGCTATTAAGCTCCTTTCATTCCTTTTTTCGCAAGCTAAACATTCTCCAATCCTGTACCCGCTCCTCACAGGACATGGTTGCAGACCGGTCATCATTCTGGTTGCTCTTCTCTGAACTTGCTCCAGGTTGTTGATGTCTTTTTTATAATGTGGAGCCCAGAACTGGACACAATATACAGATGAGATCTGACCACAGAGGAGTAGAGGGGTAATGACTTCACATGATCTATATCAGGGGTCTCAAACTCGGCTGGGTTGGTGGGCCGCACATAGAAAAACATTTATAGCGGGGGGCCGCATCTCTTATAGGACTAAGTGATATTTTTAGTAATACCAGAACTTTTTGCTCAATGTAGTAAAGTACAAATCCTGATCCTCTTCTTGTAGTAATGTCCCCATCCTGTAAATGTTCTTTTCTACTGATGTCCCCCATCCAGATCCCTTTTTCTAGTGATGTTCCCCATCCTGATTCCTTTTTCTAGTGATGTCCCCCATCCTGATCCCTTTTTCTAGTGATGTCCCCCATCCTGATCCCCTTTTGTAGTGATGTCCCACATCCTGATCCCTTTTTGTAGTGATGTCCCCCATCCTGATCCCCTTTTGTAGTGATGTCCCCCATCCTGATCCCCTTTTGTAGTGATGTCCCCCATCCTGATCCCCTTTTGTAGTGATGCCCCCCCCATCCTGATCTCCTTTTGTAGTGATGACCCCATCCTGATCCCTTTTCCTAGTGATGTTACCCATACTGATCCCCTTTTGTAATGATATCCCTCATCCTGATCCACTTTTCTAGTGATGTCCCCCATACTGATCCCCTTTTGTAGTGATGTTCCCCATCCATCCTGGTCCTCTTTTGTAGTGATGTCCCCATCCTGATCTCCTTTTGTAGTGATGTCACCCATCCTGATCCCCTTTTGTAGTCATGTCCCCTTCCTGATCTCCTTTTCTAGTGATGTCCCCCATCCTGATCCCCTTTTCTAGTGATGTCCCCCATTCCGATCCCCTTTAGTAGTGATGTCCCTCATCCTGGTTCCCTTTTGTTGTGATGTCCCCATTCTGATACCCTTTTCTAGTGATATCCCCATCCAGATGCCCTTTAGTTGTGATGTCCCCCATCCTGATCCCCTTTTCTAGGTATGTCCCCCATCCTGATCTACTTCTATAGTGATGCCCCCATCCTGTTTTACCTTATTTTTATACACTCACATACACACTCATTCACACTCACACACACCCTTACACACAAACCCACACACACACTCACACACTCTAATACACACAATGAAACTCACACACACTTTCTTATACATATATCCTCTCTCACATACTCACACACTCACCCTCACACACACCCTTTTACACACACTCACACTTTTCTCACTTTAATGATGCATCGCTCCAGTGGTCCCCGCTGTGCTGATTTCTGGCCTCCACTGTGCTATGACCTCCTCCAGCCGCCGCTCAGATAAGCTCTGTTGCTCAGCAACATCAATGCAATTTGCCAGCGAGAGGCCCATCAGATGCGGACCTCTCATTGGCTGGCAGCTTGCATTGATCTTGCTGAGAGGCAGAGCTTTGTTAGTGCCGCGGACGGAAGTCATCACACAGCGGTGACTGCAGCGGCCCCCTGCACTGAGGCGATGCATCATTAAGTTGTCCAAGGTGCCGCGGGCCACATAGTGAAGCCCCAGGGGCCGCATGTGGCCCTCGGGCCGCGTGTTTGAGACCCCTGATCTAGACTGTATGCTTATGTTAATACATGCCAGAATTGGGTTTGCCTTTTTCCTGCTGCACCACACTGGTGACTCCTGTGCAGTCTGTGATCTGTTAGTATACACAAGTTTTTATCACACCTTCTGTTGCTTCGCCCTACTCCTCCCATTCTGCAGATGCCTTTTCCATTTTTCTTGGCCACATGTAGGACTTTGCATTTGCTCCTGTTATAAACCATCCTGTTAGTTCCCGTCCACTGTTCCAGTGTGTTTGGATCTTTGTGAATCCTCTGTCTGTCTTCTCAAGCATTAGCCATCCCTCCTAGCTTTGTGTCATCATCAGATTTAAGCAGTCTTGGCTCTGGTTAGCCCCTTTCCATACGGTGGGTTTCAAGGTGAAGGGGACTTGTCCCAAAAGTCATGAAATGGATGGGAGCAGAAGGTCCTTCCATTCCGAGGGAGGCATTTCATAATCATATTGAGGTGGCATTTTGATCTTTGTCTCTCTGTTAACCCTCTGTCAGGATCAATGCCTTCATTAACGAGATCAGGTTCAATGCGCTTGTCAGGCACAGGCTAGAAAAATGCCTATAATGCCTTAATTTTTGAATTTCTGTGCTCTAAAAGTGATCAGTGACCTTCATAGGGATGTAATAAAATAGAGTACACATAATCAGGTGCAAAAAATAAATAGTTTACTTACCATAAGCAGTGATATAACTTGAAGCTCAAGTGCCCTGATTTGAAAGCTCTAACGGGGCCCCCAATTATTGCAAATCTTTCATAGCAGTGATCTTTTTTCTATGAGCCAAAGAGACTTTTAGGTCCCCCTTAGCTCCAGGGCCTGGGTGCGATTGCAACCCCTGCACCTATTGTAGTTACGCCCCTGCATAAAAGTGAGGGAGAAATGAAATGACAAAAGCTGCGCCTGTAAGATCAGTTGTTACTGATGGAGGGTTAAGTGCGCACAAAGTCAGTATACATTTCCTTATATATATGTAGAATTTTGATTTAGGGTGTTGGGGCTCTCCACCATCTTGAACACCACCGACGTGCAATTAGTCTTGCAGACAGACTGGTAAGCCATCAGCACAAGGGACGTGGGAATGAGCGATTCCACCGAGAACACCACCATGGGATAGAGCAAGAGGCAACTGCGGATCATCCTATCGGTATTTAGTGGGAGCTTTTGGAATGACGCTTGTGACTTGATCCTGGTGTCTTTAATAAGGTTAAAAACTGGGGGAAGACAGCGGCCTGTCACTGCAGCTTGTAAATGTCAGTCTGATGAAAGGCAGATCGTGAAGGGAAAGGTGCAAAGATGGCTCCATGCCCCTATCACATCATCTCCTTCATATTCACCATGCTTTGCCTGTCGCCTTTCTATTGGAACTTGCTGATTGCTTAAATTAAAGCTATAACCGTTGGTTTCACTTTTTTAGTAGAAGCCCATAAATTATATCCAAAATTAATTATAGACTGTAAATATGAAACTTATCTCTTCGGAGATGAAAGGGACTTGAACTCTAGTGTTACCTACTGGAAGTAGCAATCCTAAGGATTAGTATCGTCAGTTTAACTCTTCGAAGAGGGCTTGAACTCTTAACACCACCTATTGGAAGTAGCAATCCTAAAGATTAGTATCGGCAGTTTAGCTCTTCGAAGAGGACTTGAACTCTAGCACCACCTATTGTAAGTATCAATTCTAAAGGTTAGTATCGGCGGTTTGCATCTTTGAAGAGGATTTGAACTCTATCGCCAACTATTGCAAATAGCAATCCTAAAAAGTTAGTATCGGCAATTTGAGTCTTCGAAGAGGACTTGAACTCTAGCACCACCTATTGTAAGTATCAATTCTAAAGGTTAGTATCGGTGGTTTGCATCTTTGAAGGGAATTTGAACCCTCGCGTCATCTATTGGAAGTAGCAATCCTAAAAGTTAGTATCAGCAGTTTAACAAGCTTTCGAAGGGGACTTGAAGTCTAGCGCCAGCTGTCGGAAGTATCAATCCTAAAGGTTAGTATCGGCAGTTTGCGTCTTTGAAGAGAATTTGAGCCAACGCGTCAGGTATTGGAAGTAGCTATCCTAAAAGTTGGTATTGGCAGTTTGAGTCTTCGAAGAGGACTTGAACTCGAACACCACCTATTGGAAGTATCAATCCTAAAAGTCAATACCTACCCTTTAATGAGTCTTGCCATATAATTTAGGATAGCAACCAAACCAGAATCTCAATTTGTACGCACAGTGTTTCGGAGTATTGCCCTTCATCAGTGCAAAGTATGAGATCAGATTTGGCTAGGTGAAAGGCTAAGACTGGGATCTCAGAAACAGGACTGTGGAGTCAGTAAGCCAAGCATCCAACTCAAACACTTCAATTTCCCTGAATCCGACTCCGACTCCACAACTATGACTGTGAAGTCAGTAAGCCAAAGCTCCGACCCCGACTACACCCAAAATGGACACCAACCTCACAACTCCACAGCCCTGCTTTGAAATAAGGTTTCTCCTTGTGGAGAGTGAAACACCAGATTTAGCATGTTGGTATAAGGTGAATTAAAGGAATTGCAATACTGCTATGGGAAATTAAACATGTAAATTACGTCTTTAGGAAGGAAGAGGACTTAAACTCTAGCACCACCTAATGGAAGTAGCAATCCTAATGGTAGTATCGACCCATTGACGAGCCTTGTCAATGACTTAGGACATAAGGCAAACCAGATACTCAGTTTGCAAACACAGTGTTTTGGAGTATTGCCTCTCGTCAGTGCAAAGTATGAGATTTGATCTGGCTGTATGAGCTAAGACTGGGATCTAAGGAGTTAGGGTTCTCCTTGTGAAGAGTGACGTTAGTATGAGGAGACTTAAAAGCCGCAATGCTCCTCTAGGAAACAAAGTATGCAAATTGTCTCACCAGAGAGGAAAAGGACGAACTCTGGTGTCACCTATTGGAAGTAGTATTCCTAAAGGTCATTAACAAGCCTTGCCATATGACTTAGTACATTATACAAACCATAATCTCAATTTACATACATGGTATTTTGGTGTATGGCCCCACATCAGTGCAAAGTATGAGATCTTATTTGTCTGTATAAGAGGCTGAGACTGGAATCTAAGGGGTCAGGTTTGGCATTAGGCTATGTGCCGATTAGAAAATAGTGGTGCAGCAATAAAGGTACTGAGCAATATTCCTACAGCAGCAGCCATGTTGTCAGATGTCACCATATTTTACTAACTCCCTGGGCTTAATTAATTTTGTGGGTCTGCTAAGTAACCTGATGATACTAATTTCCTCACCAACTGGCCACACAATGGAGGCATCCTGATAAATGCAGATAGATGATACTTTTGTAACCAGAGTCATTATACAATAGGAAGACCCCATCCACGCCGCCCCGTGACTCTGCAAATAGGTGTGAGAACTACCGTAATTTCTCTCTGCCTGGAGATTTCAAAGAAGTTTCATCAACTTCGGTCAGACCCAACGGTGCAAAGGCAGAAGTCCTAATATTTAATTACACATCCCTCCCCTAAAGATGACTATTACAAATATGATATCTAGAGACGTAGACAATCTTAACACATGTTTCTACATAATTGTGCGACCTTGCTAAGTACCCCAAACTTGATATTGGCCGGTGGGTTGACAGCAGAGTGGTAGTGTGTCCCACGATTGGAAAAATATGAGAGCATTATCTTCCACCTACGACACTCACAGGCAAAGTTATGATCCATAGTAGGTTTTGGATAATTCACATCACAACCCTGCGCGTGGGAACTTTAGGACAGCCCCCTGGGCAGGAGATGGGCTGGTGCCTTACAGTATAAGAATGCTCGATTCTTTGCATTACTTTGAGGACGACCCCCCCATTACATTGCGTGGCAGAGTATACCCGAGGGAACCAGGTGGCTCCACATTGCCTCCTTGTGGCCCCCCAGTCATCAAGGAACTGGTAACTGATCATATTTGTTTCAGGCCCAATATAAACCCGATCACGAACAGGACTTATATCAAACGAGAAACTGGTGGCAGCAATTGGTGCTTGTTTATTCAGGGCCTCTATCAGTGACGGGGCCGCGGTTATTATATGTTCTTCTGGTCACAGGTCGGAAGGCATATACCACACACACTGAGGGGCGCCTTGATAAACCAGCACTGACAGGGCAGCTGCGGTCCTTTTATCTTCAGTCAGTTCCCTTAGCGGCCTGAGTTTAATAAGAGGCGTTATAGGGGGGGGTTATCGTTTATTAATGAGATGCAGTATTAGTTGGCTCACCTTAGGTGGTTGTGAGAGTCACCACCACTATATATGCATATAACAGCTGTTGTGGACCCATGTGGAGAGATGTACGTACGTACGTTGTTTAACCAAGGATCGATATCCGATCAGTCCATGAAGAATATAAAGGAATTAAGTCAACATGTTTCGAAGCCACCTCAAGCTTCTTCCTCAGGACAAATCATATGGGCGGAGCAGTGCAGAATGCACAGGCGGAGGATTTGTGACCACGCACCTGATGTTACAGGGACACTAAGGAACAGAAGGGCAGGAGAGATCCCGTATAATGAAGACTGGAGGCCGTCTTATCTTCTGGGCAGCACACACCCCATAGCCCGGAAGATAGAAGATATAAAAGAGCATACAAGTACAGCTAATATCAACTGTATGCCCATATTATTAAGTAATAAAAACTCAAAAAGGGCCATAGATTCCCTTTAAAGTCGTTACAACGTCAGCAGAACATTGCTCGTTCCTTGCACACATTGCCGCCACCATCACCCCGACGACTCGGAACCGTTCCCGGATGTCGTGCAAAACCAAGTGGAGAAACTTAACACAGTTTTAGCCCTCGGCACAATAACATAGTAAATGGTTCCTAAAACTGATAATTACCAAATTGCATCTGAAGATCACAACATCATCTCGAGACGTAAGACCACACTCGCTGCCGCCTTTTGAAGACCAAGAGAAGAGGAAAACAATTTGTTATCATTTGCCTTGAAGTTGGAAAAACAAAGTCCACAATCCTTAGGTTAAACCATTGAGCCTTATTATTCTTCCTGCTCAGGTTGATCAGTCACCACGATGTATGTGGCCTCAAGGAGCCTGGAGCAATGGACGCCTTAATTACATTCATCTGATGGTCTTCGCCTTCCATTGAGCGACTTCTTCCATTGGGGAGAATCTAATCCATTCTCCACTTCTTCTGTTTAGGTTGATGTCATCTTCGGATGCTTTGAAGTAGGAGCATTGATTGACGCTCTGTTTATAACTCGTGATCGCCTTTTAGGGATGGACTTCAATTCTCTCTGGGTTTTTCACGGATGTTTTGAACCAATTTCACTGAAATTTGGTTTGTAAATATTATTCCTATGCACAAACAGGATGTAGAGTGGAAAAGCAATCAACGTCAAGATGTATAAGCTAAAGGACCAAGAAAAATAGCGATGAGTATATGTTTACACACAAATGGCCCCAGTATGGATCATAAACCGAGGAGGCAGTGGTGAAGCCTACTCTCATTGAGTTCTTTATGGGTACTTCTCCCAAAGGGATAATCCTGGGGTTGCCAACCTTCTTTTGAGTTATTTTTGGAAAACTGAAAGGGTAGACCTATATTTTTCAACATTGCCTTACCTAAGCAAGAATTGAGTGTTCAGATTTTAGAACAAAAAATCAGCAAAAAAGCTAGCACCACTAGAAGATAGCTTACAATAAAAACCATGCAAATGCACATATCCCTTTCGAACTGTATAATACTATAAAGTTGAGACATTCGGAAAAATATTGATCAATCTTTTGAGCCACCCTGCCACATCAAGACAATCCCATCAGGGTGGTCCTACTCTGATGAGATTGCCTTGACGTGGCAGGGTGGCTCAAAGGATTGATCAATCTTTTGCCAAATGTCTCTATTTTATAGTATTCGGAAGGGATATGCGTATTTGCACAGTTTTTATTACAAGCTAATTTCTGGTGGTGCTGGCTTTTTTGCTGATTTTGTTTCCTCAGATTTTAGATCTCCAAATGAATTCAAATGCACCTTTTGAAGCCAATGTTAGTCTAGACCAAATTTTTATTCAGATCCCAAGAGAGTCTTTCTGTAGACTTTAAATGGTAGAGACCAAGTTTGGCCAGTGATGGTGCTGCCAGGAAACAAAAAGTTAATGGCAGGCAGGAAACGTGTGTGGTTAGATTGAACCTGGACATCAAGATCAGAGGATCAATCATTTGCCGCCGAAGTTGGTTGGAATCAGTCCAACATCCTATTCCGTCAGACGGCCTCTTACCTGTCCTTAAACCTGGCTTTTCTTGTGATTAGTTGGCTTGGCATGATCTTACATGGGTGTCACTTTGTAATAATATCTTGGTGCCATGCAGGATAATTAAAACAGATGGAGATGACAGTAGGTGACGGTTCTCCTGCTCCAGTGCTGCATTGTGGGCGGTAGAATAGGACCTGTAAGTAAATGTCCTTCTATTGGACGAGCCAACGTTTGAATACAAGGTGCTTGATCCTTTACTTCCCCGACATCCATTTTTTGGTGTAGAGTTGGAAGCTCCATTGGACATTAGATTGTCAGTCAAATTTTTAACATCTGGTTCAGCCAATATAAAGGGAATCTGTCAGCAGGTTTTTGCTATATAAGCTGAAGACAGCATGATGTAAGAGTTAAGAAAACAAAAAGCAACTTGGCTTCTATTATCAGGGTCTGTACAATTATTTACTTAAAGGGAACCTGACAGCTGGTTCTACCTGTCCTTGCACCTTCCTTGCTGATCCCTAACCGTCCCTGTCTCACCTAAAACTGCACTATAAAGTTTATGAAAATGACATATGCTACATGTAGTCTGCATCTGTAGACTGTGATGGGCGGCTCCGGGGCTCCATGCTCCCCTCCTCGCTTGCTTTCAGTACGCCCCGCTGGGCATCATCATTCGTTCTTCTGTTCGTCCTCTGTTTGACATTTCCCACCTCCTCAGAGAAGCAAAGTTGCTTTTTGTTCTTTAACTCTTACATCATGCTGTCTTCAGCTTATATAGCAAAAACCTGCTGACAGATTCCCTTTATATTGGCTGAATCAGATGTTAAAAATGTACAGTAACTGACAATCTAATGTCCAATGGAGCTTCCAACTCTACACCAAAAATGGATGTCGGGGAAGGAAAGGGTCAAGCACCTTGTATTCATGCATTGACTTGTCCGATAGAGTGTAAGTTTCTAGTCCTGTAATGTTAATCTCTTGGTAATAAAGACATTGTTTTAAAGTGAACCTGTTATCCCTTTTGCGCTTTGTAAACTAAAAGTGCCACCTTCAGCAGAGCCTATGCTACATTTTATGAAGGTGGCTCTTATCCCCCTACCCTTCCCCGGGTACACTGAATAAATAACTTTAGAAACTTTCCCGCCCTGTATGTTAATTAATATTTACGGGTCTGATGGGTCTTCATTCTGTCTGGTCCTCACTGCCTCTAGTCTTAATTTGACTCTTCATCTTCTCAAGTCTCAGTCTTCTTTCCGGCGCCTGTGCAGATCCATCTGTGCTTGCGCAGGCGCCCTGAGCTCTTCCCTACTGTGGGCAGAGCATCTGACTGCATTGTGCCTGAGGTTCACGCAGGCATAGTGCAGTATGACGTATACCCACAATAAGGCACGGCTCAGGGTGCCTGCACGAGCCGAGAGGGATCTGCACAGGCGCCGGAAAGAAGACTGGGACTTGAGAAGAGGCGACTCTGAGAAGACTGAAGAGGTGGATTAAGACCACAGAGGCGGTGAGGTCCGGACGGAATGACCCGTAAGTATAAATTAGCATACAGTGCAGGAAAGTTTATAAAGTTGGGGTGGTAGGGTGACAAGAGCCTCTGTCATAAAATGTAGCATGGGTGCTGCTGAAGGTGGCACTGATAGTTTAGTAAGTACAAAAGGGTGACAGATTCACTTTATTACCCTGTGATTAACATTACAGGACTAGAAACTCACACTCACGGCAGTCCCAGACTCCTCCTGCTGTGATTGACACCACATTCTCTATAGAGAGCCTGGTGTGGGCGGGGTCAGCTCTCCTAGGTGTGGGCAGGGTCAGCTCTCCCAGGTGTGGGCGGGGTCAGCTCTCTCCCAGGTGTGGGCGGGGTCAGCTCTCCCAGGTGTGGGCGGGGTCAGCTCTCCCAGGTGTGGGCGGGGTCAGCTCTCCCAGCTCGGCTGTGTTCCGGAAAACCAATTCTTTGATTGTGTGTGAGAACGTCTCCAGACAGTAATCTGTGTGATACCTCGGTGGATTTGGAATCTCTTTGCCTACATTATGTTGCTGTCTGATGACAGATTCCCTGTAATTCTAATGTGTGTGCCTCCTGCCAAATCCCTCAACCCAGAACAAGTCTCCGCAGTCATCATAGATCTGCGTCTAATCTCATCTGTTCCAAAACACTTTTGTCTATAAAATGTTATGTAGGGTTTGGGACTTGTCCACGGTTTGGACATCCCATAAATCCAGGCCAGTGTCTTGTTACTGGTTAAACTTGTAAAACCTTCATTTCATTTTTAAGAGTTTTTTTCCTTTTTTTCCAACAAAATCTTCGTCTTGCCTGGCGTCCATTCGCAGTGACATCATTGGGTATGTCAACACTTGAGGAAGTGGAGGAGATGTCTTTGGACGTTCCCGGGCAGCACATGCTGCTGACATCACCACTTTTATACTGATATACTCAGGTCATCGCAAATGTGGCCCAGATATTTTATTGTTTTTATGACCTCACGTGGAAGATTTGGAAATGTTACTTCTTTCCAATCAGTAATTCATGTGCCTAAGATGTGTGCAAAAGTGAGAGAATTGTGACGTGGAAAGACATTTTTCAGACTTCCAAGAGATCTTCCAAGTCATAGTGGATGACGGTGTGACAATAAAACCGTGCACTCTATTATTCCTTCCCTATTCCATAGAGATTACTCCACCTTTGGACAACATTTGCAAGAATTTATAATATAACCTTTTCCATTTCATCGGTCAACCTTCTCTTGTGCTGCAACATATATTTATGACACTGGATGGAGTACCCTAAAATGGTTGTTACTACTCATCTGGCCACTATTCTTAATTATGCAAGACATACTATTCCTTTTGTGTAAGTTGTGAAACTATTTGGTGCCTCTTTTGTATGCTAATTTGTAGAATACTCTGCTGATTATGGATTGCATCAGCCCCCTGCAATATACTAGAGTGCATCAGTCAGAGGACAATTATGCAGTCAGATTGCACTAGCGACCAATGTGGGAACAGCTATCTCTCCCCAATCCTGTGGGGCACAATGCACTGAAATGTGAGTTAAGGGAAGTCAAAACCGCTAACCCAATATGGCCAAACAGTGTGGTGCATGTACAGCAGCAAGTCGGATCTAACGGTGATTAAAACATATGAGAAAGAAATTCCAGCATCCGCCCATGTATGATAATGTATGTTTATTGGATAAGGTGCAAAAAATCCATTAAAAACAAAGAATGTGCAGATCCCAGTACCGGTCTATGAGTTTCGGATACCCCATACCGTTATTCATGACCAAGGGTACAGGGTACCCGAAACGCGTAGACCGGGACTGGGGTCTGCACGTTATTTGTGTTTAATTAATTTTTTGCACCTTATCCAATAAACCTGCATTATCATACCCAGGAGGATGCTGGAATTTCTTTCTCATGGATATTAAAAGGGGCTTGCTCCTGTCCCTGATTATCCTTCAGGACCTCAGTCTAAGGACCATGGTTCAGTGTTGTACTGCTCAACACTGAGCCCACAAATTCATTTGGCGAACCCAAGTTGGGACAGTCCAGTCACCTGGCCACATACATTGCTGTGCTCAGTTGGTTTCCTAAGCTTGCCGCTACCTCCTCATAGTGGGTGCCAACCAAAAGTGGGGTGCTATTGAGCTGGGGTAGTTGGTCCTGGATCCTCTGAAGTCATCTTAGGTTTTGATCCTTGGTGAGCCAGCGTAGGGGTCAGACTCTGTCACATGCTCCATCTTGTGTCCTTGCTATATGTCCTATAGGCTGTTGACTGTTGGTGACCCAATAAAGTCTTACCACAGTGTGGTACCCTCACTCTGTATTGTGTGACTAGTATTCTGCCCAAGGAAAAGAAGTACAGGTGTTCAGTGGGATGAGCCCTGGCCCTGGGCAGTTTTTCTAAAGACAACCAGCCTCTGGATGAGAGAACCCATTGACTTTCATGTCTCCAAAGGGTATTCCAGAATACAGTATTTATCATCATCACCAGTGGCTGAATGTATTAAGAGTTGAGGTCCGCTGGACATTCTGAACTTGGCACGTCACCAAATAGTAGCATAGCTACATCTAATCTTATAGCTGAGTCTCTGCAATCTGGAGGCTGTTTAGAGAAGGCAGAAATGGTTGTCTGTGCCTTCTCAATTTCTGTAAACACTTAGCTAAATAAGTGCTGTCTATGCAATAATGGTAAGAGCGCATGGTGCTTCCTCCTCTATACACAGCAGTAACATGATCGCTGTGTATAAGGAGGAAATGGGAGTTACCTAGACATAGGAGACACAGCTCTCCCATACAACAAGGAGGCTGAATTACCCCTGTAACTGGGGCTAATATACCTTCCCTAGTTACAGGGGAAATAGGATGAAAATTAAAATAATTCAAAAGTTAAATGTCCCCCAAATGTCTTTTATGACCAAATGGGGGGAGTACAACCTGTAAAATAAATTGGAAAATAAATAAAATATAACAGGCACAAAATAATTAATGCAATTGTCAATCTTAACTGCTGTTAGCAGCCGTGCACCCGTAAAAAAATAAAAAAAGTTTCAATATTTAAAAATCGTTACAGAACAAGGAACACACCATTTATTTTAGTACTTCTTTGTGGTCATAAAAAAATGTGAAAAACAGACACTTACGGTAATTTCTTTATTTTCCCACCAATATTGCTTGATATGAATAGGCAAACTGGTAACTTGCTTGCAGAAATATTGTTACTAGAGGAGATGCATTATATCGATTGCAAAAGCAAGTGAGAACAGTTTGTGCAGAACAGTAACAAGAGGTAACGGTGTGTGCACATGATAAAGAATTGCAGTGTTTTGGACGCAGCGTATTGCCGCTGCATCCAAAATACTGTGTTGTACAGGACCAGCATAGTGGATGGCATTTCTAGAAATGCCATGCCCACTATGCTTCTTCTGTGGGTTGCCAGGTTTCCGCATCTCTGCAGCATGTTAATTTCATGCTGCAGAGTCAGAAGCCGTCACCACTGGGTGAAAAGAGGTAGAAGCTGCCCTGCACCGAACGAAGATAAAGTACAGGGTGGCTGCGGTCTCTCTGCATTCAACCGCAGCTTCCCTTAAGGTACCTTTACATGCCGCAACTTTTTGTGGCCGAAGGCGCTTTTACGTGCCACAATTTCGCCCTCAACCCAAGGTGATGTGTCGTCCCGGAAGTTCCCACACCAACAGCAGGAAACATCCGGTAGACTCCCGACGCCGCTTCTCACGCCGCAATTCCCAAAGGAATGTGAGCGTACATGTTCAGCACCACAAGAACATAGGCGTGACAGACTGGTGTTATTCCGCACCCCAAACTCGTTGATTACACAACGCATTAGCGTCATGATTGGTCAGCCTGCGCAGGAAGGCTGCCTAATACATGACGCCATTGCCATTGTGTAGTGTGAATGGACAGCTGTTCAAATATGGTGCCCTGTGAAGGGACAGCCAATGGAAACACAGTAGCCATCACCAATCATCGCTGACAGGGCGCGGTGTCCAGCACGCTGTTGCACCCTCCGGGAAATCAGTAGGCGACACTGATTCCATCCCTATCACCCCTTCACACGCCAAAAGCAGGGAATTTCCCCTTCATGGTTGCCTCTGATTTTGGAGCAGTGCAGTGATATTGCAACCAGGCGCAACTTTGAAAATCACCGCCGGGTTCCCCAGTTACATGCCACAATTTCGTAGCAATCTCACGGCGACGGTGACGGGACTCCGGATTGACTCTCAGTTTTCACACTGTAGTTGCGGCGTGTAAAGGTACCCTTAGGTCTGGAGGCACTGCATCCAACACGCAATGCCTCCGGATTGTGTGCACATAGCCTTAAAGCGAACCTGTCACCCCCTCCAGGCATCTAAAAATACCATAGCCACCTTTTGCAGCACTAAGGCTGCAGTCTGAGAAGGCGTCTATAGCATTTATGCTCCCTTGATTCACTGAAATAAAGACTTATATAAAATCTGTTTCAAACCAGACCCAAGACCGGGAGGCGGGTTTTCAAGTGTCTGTCTCCCTCCTCTGTGGTGTCAGTCATCCCTCTCTGCTCTCTGTGCACCTCCTCCAGGGCCATCTCCCTGCATTACAGAGCTTAGTCAGCTCTGCTACAACATAGAGCTGCTGTTATAGGAGACCCCACAGTAGTAAATCTAGCAGGAGGACCGTGAGCAGAGAAAGAACTGCCTGCTACATAGCAGCCCTTGAGCTGAGCTGTCAGCAGTGCAGCAGAGTTGAGTTTGTGCTTTAGATCAGGGGCTGAGGACGGAGCAATGCTGCCGGGTACAAGAAACTGAAAGTGAAACCTGCTCAGCTCAAGGGCTGCTACGTAGAAGGCAGTATCCTCCTGCTAGATTTACTACTGTGGAGTCTCCTATAACAGCAGCTCTATGTTGTAGCAGAGCTGACAAAGCTCTGTAATGGAGGGAGATGGCCCTGTAGGCGGTGCACAGAGAGCAGAGAGGGATGACTGACACCACAGAGGCTGGAGATAGACACTTGAAAACCCGCCTCCCGGTCTTGGATCAGGTTTGAAACAGATTTTATATAAGTCTTTATTTCAGTGAATCAAGGGAGCATAAATGCTATAGACAACTTGTCAGAATGCAACCTTAGTGCTGCAGAAGGTGGCTATGGTATTTTTAGATACCTGGAGGGGGTGACAGGTTCGCTTTAATTTTGAGACTTGATTGCAGAATGAGAGGTGTGAATTTTCTTCACACAGGAGTAACGAATGAATAGGTTAACTGGTAACTTGTAACTTGCTTACAGAACAATAGTGGAGATGCTTTGCCTTGAATGCAGAAACAGGTATGGAGAAAAGTAGAAAGACGTTAATGTAGAAACTTGACTGCAGAATGACGCTGGACTAAGACTGGAAAAAATGCTGGGATGAATACATTTGAGGAGTAGCTAAAGATAACTAGATATGAGGATGAATTTGAGTGAGGTAGAAAGTGAAGAAACTAACAATGAACACATAATAACTAACTAAGAGCAATACATGTTCAATACTCAGAGAGCACATGGGTTGGCCTTTAAAAGTCTTGGGTTATGATGTTAGAATACATGACACATACATGATCACTCAAGTTTGTGTTCTCTATGGGGAGAGCGGAGTAATCTGCTGCCACACTCATCTTGCACCCAAGGCTTATTTACCCCGACATCATCTGTCCGGAGCTCGCCAGTAGGCTCCCATGTATGTGAGACGGTTGACTAAAATTGGTGGATTGGCCATCAATAATTTTTATTATTATTATTTATTATTATAGCTCCATTTATTCCATGGTGCTTTACATGTGAAAAGGAACATTCCTAGACAAACACAATATTTATGAAAAATACGAGGCATACACAGGAACAGAGAGGTCCCTGCCCACAAGGGCTCACAGTCTACAAGGGATGGGTGAAGATACAGTACGTGAGGAGAGAGGACCCTGCCCACGAGGGCTCACAGTCTACAGGGGATGGGTGAGGATACAGTAGGTGAGGAGAGAGGACCCTGCCCATGAGGGCTCACAGTCTACAAGGGATGAGTGAGGATACAGTAGGATAGGAGAGAGGACCCTGCCCATGAGGGCTCACAGTCTACAAGGGATGGGTGAGGATATAGTAGGTGAGGAGAGAAGATCCTGCCAGTGAGGGCTCACTGTCTACAAGGGATGGGTGAGGCTACAGTAGGTGAGGAGAGAGGACCCTGCCCCAAGGGCTCATAGTCTACAAGGGATGGGTGAGGTTACAGTAGGTGAGGAGAGAGGACCCTGCCACAAGGGTTCACAGTCTACAAGGGATGGGTGAAGATACAGTACGTGAGGAGAGAGGACCCTGCCCATGAAGGCTCACAGTCTACAAGGGATGGGTGAGGATATAGTAGGTGAGGAGAGAGGATCCTGCCAGCGAGGGCTCACAGTCTACAAGATATGGGTGAGGATACAGTAGGTGAGGAGAGAGGACCCTGCCCACAAGGGCTCACAGTCTACAAGAGAGGGGTGAGGATATAGTAGGTGAGGAGAGAGGATCCTGCTAGCGAGGGCTCATAATCTACAAGGGATGGTGAGGATACAGTAGGTGAGGGAAGAGCTGGTAATGTGGCTGTTTAGTGGACTGACGCTCACTGCAGGCTGTAGGCTTGTCGAAGAGGTGGGTCTTCAGGTTCCTTTTGAAGGTTTCCATGGTGGGCGAGAGTCTGGTGTGTTGGGGCAGAGAGTTCCAGGATATAGGGGAAGCACGGGAGAAATCTTGTATGCGATTGTGGGAAGAAAAGATTGAAGGGAGTAGAGAAGGAGATCTTGTGAGGATCACAGGTTATGTTCAAGTACGTACCTGGAGACCATATCACATATGTATTAAGGTGACAGGTTGTGGATGGCTTTGTAACTCATGGTTAGGGTTTTGAACTGGAGCTTCTTGGCAATTGGAAGCCAGTGAAAGGCTTGTCAGAATAGAGAAGATGGGAGAATAGTGGGGGGGTCACAGGTGGATTAGTCAGTCAGCAGAGTTTAGGATAGATTGCAAGAGTGCTAGAGGGGAGGCCAGAGAGCAGGAGGTTGCAGTAGTCGAGACGGGAGATGATGAGGGCATGCACGAGTATTTCTGCAATTTCTTGGTCAAGGAATGTTTGCATTCAGGAAATATTTTTGAGTTGGAGTCGGCAGGAGGTGGCGAGGGCTTAGATATGTGGCTATAATTTGATCCGTATGGGGGTATTTATTAAAATAACTTTCTCTAGAGCAACCTCTCCAGACTTTATTTTTCTTCTTATATAATACATCCTCATTTTATAGGTGCTCATATTCCTAATTAAAATAAAATTAGTCATCAGTAATTTGACTATCCCCCCAATTCTTGACTCGCGGACTCTGAAAACACCCCGCAGCTGTCTAAACTTTCCTCCGCGACTATTTACATACCCATCAGGGATTAAGAAAATTCATATTTTGCACTTTACTTAATGTTCGGCTCCATCTAATCCGCGAGTTCTGCATGATTCATTTTTGTCCTTCCATCCTATAGGCGCCAGGATCATTTATCATGGGCGCAGTTCACGGCCTGATCTAGGAGACATCAATTCTCACAGTTTGTTGATTTAAGGTATATTTATGTCAATTAAAATGAAATATGGCCCCTTCCGGGAACATTCCTAAAATCCAAGGCGGGGAGTTAAGAAATCGGAATACCTGATGTTTAGGACCCATTCACGGGGAATTAACTCTTCGTCTCTCCATCCTTCCACAGTCATTCATTGTGGAGTCCAGACTGAATTAAAGCTAATTATATTACGTTGATTGGTGCCTTTAGGACAGGGGTATCGGGTGGCAGAGTCGGTATTAACAAAGGCAACTTCACTTCAGCCCTGTTTATTTTTTGAATGGGGCCAAACAGATCAAGTAGAGCGGATCCCCCTTCTTCTGTTTTCGGCAAAACCTCACGGACTTCGCGAGCCGTTTCAATGGAGAGAAGAGGCTGTTATTGATTCCTCCGGTCCGTCCCCATGTGTTTCCAATTCATATTTTAATCAGAATATGGAAGTGATTAGCCTGACATCTGAAACTGAAGTAGCAATAAAAAAAAAATTATCACAAACAGGACAGACGCAAATGATTGTGTTTATGGCTGGGTGGCCCTGCTAAAAGGGCCCCGGAACGTAATGCGTTCCAGAAACAGTCATGTATGTGTATCCCTATAACTGAGAACATCGTTAATCCGGATTTTACAGAGGTGCTCCTCCTTGTTATGGTCCTCCGGTGGAGCTATACACATCGGGTAACGGATGAGTCAACATTGATGATGATTTCACATCTAATTTTTCATATCGTAAGTAAATGACCATTTACTCTGGGCGATTTTAGCCCCAGTTTACTACAGAAAAGTCAGTCTTACTAGTGATGAGGGAATAGTAAAATATGAATGTCACAGGGTTATAAGGAATGATATGGGGATGGGGTCTCTTAGGCTGACCCCAGGCTAGGGGGCCCTAGCTGTCCTTTATCTCAGAGATACTTCTGTTGGTGAAGATGACTGGGCCACCACCCTTGCCCTGCTCCTGGCCAGCCCTGATCTAATATGATCTAAAATATTGTGTCACAGTGTTGTAAGTAATAAATTGAGGACAAGGTCTCCTAGACTGATCTTTAGGTGCCCTAGCTGTTTCTTATCCCAGAGATACCTCTGGTGGTGAAGATGATTGGGCCACCACCCGTGCCCTGCTCCTGGCTAGCACTGATCTAAAATGATCTAAAATATTCGTGTTACAGTGTTGTACAAAATAACTGGAGGACTGGCTCTCCTAGACTGACCCTCAGGCTAGGGGCCCTAGCTGTCCTTTATCTCAGAGATACTTCTGGTGGTGAAGATGACTGGGCCACCACCCTTGCCCTGCTCCTGGCCAGCCCTGATCTAATATGATCTAAAATATTCATGTCACAGTGTTGTAAGTAATAACTTGAGCACCGGGTCTCCTAGACTAACCCTCAGGTGCCCTAGCTGTTTCTTATCCCAGAGATATGTCTGGAGGTAAAGATGATTGGGCCACCACCCTTGCCCTGCTCCTCACTAGCACTGATCTAAAATAGTCATGTCACAGTGTTGTAAGTAATAACTTGAGCAGCGGGTCTCGTAGACTAACCCTCAGGCACCCTAGCTGTTTCTTATCTCAGAGATACCTGTGATCGTGAAGATGTCTAGGCCGCCACCCTTGCCCTGCTCCTGGCCAGCCCTGATCTAATATGATCTAAAATATTCATGTCACGGTATTGTACAGAATAACTGGAGGACTGGCACTCCTAGACTGACCCTCAGGCTAAGGGGCCCTAGCTGTCCTTTATCTCGGAGATACCTCTGATGGTGAGGATGTATGGGCCGCCACCCTTGCCCTGCTCCTGGCCAACCCTGATCTAATACCACCTCTTCCCCACCCCATGGAAACCAAACCAATTACTCTCACAGCAATACACACAGAGGTATAAGACAGTATGTGCACAGGAGGATATAAAGAGCAGGGAGGAAATAACAAGATGATGAGAAGATTTCCGCAGCACAACTAACAGCACTCAGAAGATCTCCAGCAACTGGTTCACAACAGCACAAGGAGCGGTATTGCAAAGCTTATAGTCGGCATTACATGACAGATTCCACCATCTTAAAAAGGTGGGGATCGACTGTGATAGGTTTCTCAGATCATGTGATCCAGAGGTAATCAGGAGATTAGCAGAGATTAACTCCTGCTAGCCCGATCATTAGATTGGTCAACACCTGAGCCTGCCTGGTCAACACAGAAGCATGGAGACACCATATTGTGGAGTCAGTCTGTAGTGTGAACAGCGCCAGATGCTGCCATGACACTGCGAGTTTTGACCCAAACGCCGTGTGACAATATGGGTTCAGATTGTTCTTAACGAATACTCTGAACTGTTCCAGTATTGCTTACGAATAATGAACCTAATGCAAGTCAATGGGGAGCATGAGTATTTTTTTTTTGGAGGATTTCCCTGAAAAATGATTCAAGTTTCCCATTGACTTGCATTAGGTTCATTATTCGTGAGCAATACTGGAACAGTTCAGAGTATTCGGTAAGAACAATCCGAACTGGAATATCTCACTATTCACTCATCACTGTTAATCACCCATCGGACGTGTACCAACACTTTGAAAGACAGCGATCATTAAAGTGGTATTCTCATCTCCAAGATCCTATCCCGATATGTAGGAGGTGTAATAATAGCAAATACCTCCAATTAGAAATGTAGTGTAGTTCTCCTGATTAGCTATGTCTCTTACCTCATCTAAGACTTGTCACCAGGTCTTTGCTACCTCATCTGACAACAGCTTAAATGCAGGTAAAGAAACCCTGAATCCAGCGGCGTATCACATTAATCACTGGCTGCAGCCGTTCTCACACAATCAAAGAATTTATTTTTAGAGACACAGCAGAGCTGGGAGAGCTGCCCCTGCCCACACCAGGCTCTGTATGTACAATGTCTATAGACAGAGAGCTGCCCCCACCCACACCAGGCTCTGTATGTACAATGTCTATAGACAGAGAGCTGCCCCTGCCCACACCAGGCTCTGTATGTACAATGTCTATAGACAGAGAGCTGCCCCTGCCCACACCAGGCTCTGTATGTACAATGTCTATAGACAGAGAGCTGCCCCCCTCCCACACCAGACTCTGTATGTACAATGTCTATAGACAGAGAGGTGCCCCCACCCACACCAGGCTCTATATATACAATATCTATAGACAGAGAGCTGCCCCCGCCCACACCAGGCTCTGTATGTACAATGTCTATAGACCGAGAGCTCCCCCTGCCCACATACAGGCTCTGTATGTTTAATGTCTATAAACAGAGAGCTGCCCCTACCCACACCAGGCTCTGTATATACAATGTCTATAGGCAGAGAGCTGCCCCCGTCCACACCAGGCTCTGTATGTACAATGTCTATAGACAGAGAGCTGCCCCCACCCTCCCAGGCTCTCAATAGATATTGTACATTAACAGGTGGGAAAGTGTCCAACTGCCCTGCACATGACAATTTTGTCTTGTAATGGTAATCACCAGGTGATAAATCCTTTATCTTAAGTAAACAAGAGCTCACACACTGATATCAGAGGCATAGTTCATATTATTTTTTCACCTCTTGCGGTATGCTGTCCTCAGCTGACATAGCACAAATCTGCTGACAGATTCCCTTTAAGACGACACATTACTGGGGCAGCAATTTGGCCCCTTAATTTTCATTTTAGATGGAATCTCAAACATCAGAGCCTTCTTGGGGATCTTAGTGATTAGGCATCACTTACTTGGATAGGAGCACCCTTTTACACAGCCCAGGCTGAAGCTTTGTTTGATGAAACACAATTCCCTCTGACATGTCTCTTTTTTTTATGGTAATAGGGTAAACAGTCGCTGTCAGACTCCCACTCGAGTGGACTTGTTGAATTCCAACATGCCTGATCCTTCTTCCCCCTAACATGTGCCATTAGAGGAGACTCCACAAAGCCACATATACATGAAGTAGTTGGCCATTCCCACCCAAATTATGATGTGTTGCACCTGCTTTCGTCCCTCACTACAGCCATGTTAACCAACCTGCAGATTAATAATCATATTAGATAATACAGAGATCATTTAATGTAAAAGCTAGATGGGCTGCAAATCATTTTATTTTTAAATTATTAATTAAACGAATGTATCCACTGTGGAAATCCAAGTCAGAACGGCTGAATATTCCTTCTATTAAAAAGAGTATTTTATGAACCTAGGTAAAAACGGAGAGTTTGTGTCTTCAGACTCTGCCCACCCAGCCAGATCAACCACCGCAGCTTATACTGAGCTGCACCAGATCTCAGCTGCAAAGTGGAGGGACCCTGAGGAGCTGTCAGTCTGGCCAGATAGGTATTCAGCAGCAGGAAGGGAGGGAAGAGGGACACTGAGGAACTGTCAATCAAGCCTGATAGGGAGAGATTCAACAGCAGCTGAGGAGGACGGACACTGAGAGTCTGGCTAGGTGGGTAGGGATTCCACAGCAGGAGAAAGGAGGGACACAGAGTTCAGCTAGGTGGGTAGAGAATCCGCAGCAGGAGGGAGGATGGATACTGAACAGCTGTCTGGTTAGGTGGATGGAGATTCAACAGCAGGAGTGTTCAGAGGAGCGTCAGTCAAGCTAAATGGTGGGATTCTCAGCAGGAGGAGGAGGTACACTGAGAGCCTTTAGATTAGGTGATAAAGATTCAGCTCACAGAGAGGAGGGGCTCAGAGGAGCTGTCAGTCTGGCTAGGTGGGTAGAGATTCAGCAGCAGGAAGAGAGGGATGAGGACACGAGGAACTGTCAATTGATCCAGGTAGGTAGAGATTCAACGCAGCAGAGGAGGACGGACACGGAGAGTCTGGCTGGAGGGATAGAGTATCTGCAGCAGGAGGGAGGAAAGATACTGAACAGCTGTCGGTTAGGTGGATGGAGATTCAACAGCAGGAGGTGCTCAGAGGACTGTCAATTAAGCTAGGTAGGTGGAGATTGCCCAGCAGGGAGGAGGAGCACTGAGGAGCTGTCAGATTAGGTGAAGATTTAGCAACAGGGAGGGGAAGCTGACTGGAACTTCAACACTAGAGGAGCTCAGGGAGCTATCAGTCAAGCTAGGTGGGTGGACATTCTGCAGCAGGAAGGAGGTACACTGAGGAACTGTCAGTTAGGTTAGGTGGATGGATATTCAAGAGCAGGAGGGACTTTGAGGATCTGTCAGTAAAGCTAGGTAGGTGGAGATTCACAGCAGAGAGCAAATACAATGAGGAGCGGTAAAATAAGGTGGATGAAGATACAGCTCTGGACAGAGGAAGAGTCAGGTTAGGTGGATGAAGATTCAACAGCAGGAGGGGCTCTGAGGAAAGGTGAGTCAAATAGGTTGGTGGAGATTGCCCAGCAGTGAGGAGGTACACTGAGGAGGTGTCAGATTAGGTTGGTGGAGATTGCCCAGCAGTGAGGAGGTACACTGAGGAGGTGTCAGATTAGGTTGGTGGAGATTGCCCAGCAGTGAGGAGGTACACTGAGGAGGTGTCAGATTAGGTTGGTGGAGATTGCCCAGCAGTGAGGAGGTACACTGAGGAGGTGTCAGATTAGGTTGGTGGAGATTGCCCAGCAGTGAGGAGGTACACTGAGGAGGTGTCAGATTAGGTTGGTGGAGATTGCCCAGCAGTGAGGAGGTACACTGAGGATCTGTCAATCAGGTTAGGTGGATAGAGACTGAGTCTAGGATTATACATCATTAGATATTCAGTAAGTACACCAGCCTAATCAGGTCTAATAGAATATTCATGTGTGCACTTTGTATGTCAAATCTGATAAATTAATTAGCACAATCACACAAAGTATATTGTAAATGCAGCTATTTTCTGTATCCTTCATCATGTGATGCTAGGCGATAGAGACTACTGGAAATATGCACTGAGATTTTCAGATATGAGTTCTGAAGTGAACACTGTTATATCGAGTCAGTTCTAAATATAGTGAATTTATTGCTTTTCATCATGAGACTAAATGGACGGCTCTATACGCTAAACCTATTCTCGGGGCCATAAAACACTTTAGCACAATCCACAATTCAGCTGCTCGGAATAAACCCCCCTTGTACACAGATGGCAGATTACACAACCTTATAAAATGTCTCCGGGTTCACAATCTGCTTGGAATTTCTTTACAATTGGAGAAAAACTTCGTCCAAAATATACAATTCACCTACTGCCTCGTTACGTGTCCTCGATTTACCCGACTTGTGGTTTTATATTACACTTGTGGTATTTACCGCACTCATTACGGTTTTAATATAGACTAGGAAGGCTATACAATTGCCTGTACTAGAAACACTTAAAGGGTTATTCCCCAAATAGTAAAGGGAATCTGTCAGCCGGATTTTGTTTTGTAAGCTGAGGACAGCATACTGTAAGTGTTAAAAAAACAAAAATCAACTGTGCCTCTCTTATCAGTGTGTGTGCCAATGGTTACTTAAACTAAATACTTTATCACCTGGTGATTACCATTACAGGACTACTTTGTCATCCGCATGGCAGTCTGACATGCCCCCTGTTGTGAATGACACTTCACCATGAATGACAATCTCTATGAAGAGCATGGCATGGTCGGGGGCAGCTTTGTCTATAGGTATTGTACATACAGAGCCTGGTGTGGGCAGGAGCAGCTCTCTGCCTATAGACATTGTATATACAGAACCTGGTGTGGGCAGATAATTTTTACATTTTTTGAGTCAGCCTTTTCCTAGATTCCCGGTCTGTTATACATGTTTCTCATTACTTGTACAAAGGTGTGACTGGTGGATCCACGCTATTGTGTAATAAATTATATAAATGTGTTTGCATTTTGAAGAGAGAAATAAGTATTTGATCCCCTACCAACCATTAGGACTTATGGATCCTACAGTCCAGTTAGACACTATTAATCACCTGGTTCCCTGCATTAGGAGACAGCTGTCTTACATTGTCACCTGTATAAAGACTCCTGTCCACACACTCAATGAATCAGTCACCTCTAACCTCTACAACATGGGAAGAGCACAGAGCTTTGTAAGGATGTCAGGGAAAAGATCCTAGACCTGCACAAGGCTGGAATGGGCTACAAAACCATAAGGAAGACAAAGCTGGGGGAGAAGGTGACAACTGTGGGTGCAATAGTAAGAAAATGAAGAAATACAAAATGAGGTCAATCCACATCGATCTGAGGCTCCATGCAAAATCTCACCTCGTGGGGTATCCAGGATCATGAGAAAGGTGAGAGGTCAGCCTAAAACTATAAGGGAACTTGTTACTGATCTCAAGGCAGCTGGGACCATGGACACCATGGTAATACAGCTGGACCATGGACTATGGTAATACATTACACCGTAATGTATTACAATCCTGCAGTGCCCACAAAGTCCCACTGCTCAAGAAAGAGACCAGAGAGAGATTGTTCTTTAGTGATCTATGCTGCCGTCCCACCGTACCCGAATAAATGCCAGGGAAGCCAAGGATATGCAAGCTGCTTCTTTATTTCATCAGTATTTCCATCCAACATCGTTTCGGTACAGACCTTGTACCTTCCTCAGGGATATCCATTATATCAGAGCAACCCTGAGGAAGGTACAAGGTCTTTACCGAAACGTGTTGGATGGAAATACTGATGAAATAAAGAAGCAGCTTGCATACCCTTGGCTTCCCTGGCATTTATTCGGGTACGGTGGGACGGCAGCGCGAATCACTAAAGCAGGATCTCTCTCTGGTTTCTTTCTTGGAACATCACCACTGTACGTTACGTGGGAATGCAATCCAGCAGCAGCTGTCTGAGCTAATTTACCAGTTGTGGGGAAATACAACTGGATCAGGTGAGCACATACACCTATGACGGTACTACCTTATCCATAAAACGATAAGACCCTCTTGTCTCCCCTTTTTTCTTCCACTACTCAAGAAAGCACATGTGCCCCCGTCTGAAGTTTGTCAATGAACAGCTTGGTGATTCTGAGAGTGAATGGGAGAAGGTGCTGTGGTCAGATGAGACAAACATTGAGCTCTTTGGTATTAACTCACTCGCCGTGTTTGGAGGAAGAGAAATGCTATCTATGACCCAAAGAACACCTCCCCACAGTCAAGCATGCGGTGGAAACATTATGTTTTGGGGGTGTTTCTCTGGTAAGGGCACAGGACTACTTCACCGCATCAATGAAACAATGATGGAGTCATGTACTGTAAAACCAGAGTGACATTGTCCTTTCCTCTCCAGGACATTAAAAATGGGTCAGTGGTGGGTCTTCCAGCAGACAATGACCCAAAACATACAGTCAAGGCAACAAAAAAAAGCACAGTGAGGTCATGGAGTGGCCTAGCCAGTCTCCACACCTTAATCCCATATAAAATTTATGGAGGGAGCTGAAGCTCTAAGTGACAGCCTCAAAATCTTTATGATTTAGAGATGATCTGGAAAGAGGAGAGGAGCAAAATTCCTCCTGACGTGTGGGCAAACCTCATCAACTATAAGAAAGTCTGACTGCTGTGCTGCCAACAAGGGTTGAGTCCCTTTGGACCTTGATGCGCTGTGACTGGTGTTTGATATTTTTACAATAACACTTTACTGGTATTGATTAGACCTCGTAGATTGCTTCCTTTGAACACTGGCCATTATTTTGTGATCTGTAATGACCCATTGTTCCTTTTTTCCACCATATTATGGAATAATCTAAAGGTCCATTTGTATAGATTGTTTTCTGCCCATACATGAGCACCAGTCCATTAATATGGTGATTCTAATCCCATAAAGCATCATGATGTCAGCACATCCCTAGTGCACATGGACTGATGTGCCCCCTACATCAATGATTGAATGTCCGCCTGGACGATCTAGAAGTCAATGACTGAGTGTTCTGGGTCATCGGTTGATCGTCTCACTTGCCGATATCGCCAGTGTTAATGAGTGTTGCTACCTATAGCCAGTGGAATCAAAGAAAGTCTCTAAACTCATATCTGCCCATTCTTAGCATACAAAAGTTAAGTATACACATGACCGAATCCACTGTCCTCCTGACCATTACCATTCCTGGACCTCGCTTCAATTTTGGGTCATATTAACTCTGAATGTACAGATCCAATGCATTGCCATACAGATCCAATGCACTGCCGTACAGATCTGAAGCACTACCGTAGAGATCACGTGCACTGCCGCGTTGATCCGGTGCAACGTCGTACTTGTCCGGTGCACCCGCCGTACAGATCTGGTCCACTGCTATACAGATACAATGCACCGTAGTACTGATCTGGTGCACCACTGTACTGATCTGGTGGACTGCCGTACAGATCCGGGGCACTGCCTGCCGTACAGATGTGGTGCACTGCCGTACAGATCCGGTGCACTGTCATACAGATCTGGGGCACTGCTGTGTTGATCCGGTGCACTGCCGTACAGATGTGGTGCACTACCGTACAGATCCGGGGCACTGCCTGCTGTACAGATGTGGTGCACTGCCGTACAGATCCGGTGCACTGTCATACAGATCTGGGGCACTGCTGTGTTGATCCGGTGCTCTGCCGTACAGATGTGGTGCACTACCGTACAGATCCGGGGCACTGCCTGCTGTACAGATGTGGTGCACTGCCGTACAGATCCGGTGCACTGTCATACAGATCTGGGGCACTGCTGTGTTGATCCGGTGCTCTGCCGTACAGATGTGGTGCACTACCGTACAGATCCGGGGCACTGCCTGCTGTACAGATGTGGTGCACTGCCGTACAGATCCGGTGCACTGTCATACAGATCTGGGGCACTGCTGTGTTGATCCGGTGCACTGCCGTACAGATGTGGTGCACTACCGTACAGATCCGGGGCACTGCCTGCTGTACAGATGTGGTGCACTGCCGTACAGATCCGGTGCACTGTCATACAGATCTGGGGCACTGCTGTGTTGATCCGGTGCTCTGCCGTACAGATGTGGTGCACTACCGTACAGATCTGGGGCACTGCCTGCTGTACAGATGTGGTGCACTGCCGTACAGATCCGGTGCACTGTCATACAGATCTGGGGCACTGCTGTGTTGATCCGGTGCTCTGCCGTACAGATGTGGTGCACTACCGTACAGATCCGGGGCACTGCCTGCTGTACAGATGTGGTGCACTGCCATACAGATCCGGGGCACTGCTGTGTTGATCCGGTACACTGCCGTACAGATTTGGTGCACTGCCGTACAGATCCGGTGCACTGCCTGCCATACAGATGTGGTGCACTGCCGTACAGCAGATGTGGTGCACTGCCACACAGATCCGGTGCACTGCCTGCCATACAGATGTGGTGCACTGCCACACAGATCCGGTGCACTGCCGTGCTAATCCGGTGAACTGCTGTTTAGATCTGGTGCCTCGCTGTACCAATCTTGTGCACCGCTGTACTGGTTCCACTGTAGTGAGCATAAGCTCTTATACACAGAGTATGAACATCTCAAAAAATGGTACTCTAGAGTGCAAGAGCACCCCCTTCCCCCCACATTGCTTATCACGTGAGGGGCCCCCTTATCAGCAGGAACATACCGTACATACTCAATTTCTCTTGATTCATTATGAATATCATGCAAAAGATTTCACATTTTATTAGTGGACATGCTTCTTAAAATACAGACAGTGGTGCAAAAATACTGACCGTCAGGAAATGCGACCACTTGGCCCTTATTTGCCCAAATACATAATGGGTGTGGTAAGTGGTTAATATGGTTAGTAGTGAGCATAAGCTCTTCTACACAGAGTATGAACCGTTTTCTTCATGTCCCTGGATATACACTTACAAACCCAGCAAATCGTCCTGTATGTGAGAAAGTAGATGCTTGTATGAAGAGCAGCCGATCTAATGAATATTTGCTGTGAATTCCACAGCTCGGTGGCCTTTCTGTGTATCCTAGCATTCCCTCTATTGCCTTTCCAGTTATTTGAGGTTACATGGGTTTAAGCTGAATAATACGAGGTCTCTGTCAGTCATTCCTAATGGAACAGTTCTCAGCCGGAATCAATGATGGGATGTTTATTGCCCACTATCTGAGATATCTAACCCAGATGTCCACAAACCTATGTATTTCTTTAAAGAAACAGCATTGCTTAATATGACTAGAGTGCTTGAAATGGCTTATTCTATAACTGCTATAATACCGTCCCTATGAACAAGAATATAACTACTATAATACTGCCCTTATGTACAAGAATATAACTACTATAATACTGCCCCTATGTACAAGAATATAACTACTATAATACTGCTCCTATGTACAAGAATATAACTCCTATAATACTGCTCCTATGTACAAGAATATAACTACTATAATACTGCCCCTATATACAAGAATATAACTACTATAATGCTGCCCCCTATGTACAAGAATATAACTACTATAATACTACTCCTATGTACAAGAATATAACTACTATAATACTGCTCCTATGTACAAGAATATAACTACTATAATACTGCCCCTATGTACAAGAATATAACTACTATAATACTGCCCCTATGTACAAGAATATAACTACTATAATACTGCCCCTATATACAAGAATATAACTACTATAATACTGCTCCTATGTACAAGAATATAACTACTATAATACTGCCTCTATGTACAAGAATATAACTACTATAATACTACTCCTATGTACAAGAATATAACTACTATAATACTACTCCTATGTACAAGAATATAACTACTATTATACTGCTCCTATGTACAAGAATATAAGTACTATAATACTGCCCCTATGTACAAGAATATAACTACTATAATACTGCCCTTATGTACAAGAATATAACTACTATAATACTGCTCCTATATACAAGAATATAACTACTATAATACTGCCCCCTATGTACAAGAATATAACTACTATAATACTGCCTCTATGTACAAGAATATAACTACTATAATACTGCCCTTATGTACAAGAATATAACTACTATAATACTGCCTCTATGTACAAGAATATAACTACTATAATACTGCTCCTATGTACAAGAATATAACTACTATAATACTGCCCCTATGTACAAGAATATAACTACTATAATACTGCCCTTATGTACAAGAATATAACTACCGTATATACTCGCGTATAAGCCGACTTTTTCAGCACAAAAAATGTGCTGAAAAGTCCCCCCCCGGCTTATACGCGAGTCATATACTGGGAGGGACAGTAACCGGGGGCTGGAGGTGGCTGGGGGAGGCTGGAATAGGAGCGGGAGGTCATGTGACACCGCTCATTAAATATGCACGGCTCCCCGTGTCAATCAGTGAAAGTGGTAGTATACAGCAGCCCCAGTGGTAGTATACAGCCCCAGTGGTATACAACCCCCAGCACAAGTATACAGGCCCCTAGCAGAGGCTATACAGGCCCCCCAGTAGGGGTTATGCAGACCCCCCATCGTTTTAGACACCCCTTGCTGCATTAAATATGCACGGCTCCCCGTGTCAATCAGTGAAAGGGGGAGCCGTGCATAATACAGTGCGCCCCCCCACCCCGCTGTCGCTGCAGGAGCAGCAGAAATCTCACCCTCTGCCGTCCTCTGGAGCCACCCGGTGTCCTGGGTCCTCGGTCCTAGTCTGCCGTCCTTCCTCCAGCCTCATCCTTGGTCCTCCGTGCTCTCTCTGTTCCTCCCTGGAGGAAGGACGGCAGACTAGGACCGAGGACCCAGGACACCCGGTGGCTCCAGAGGACGGCAGAGGGTGAGATTTCTGCTGCTCCTGCAGCGACAGCGGGGTGGGGGGGCGCACTGTATTATGCACGGCTCCCCCTTTCACTGATTGACACGGGGAGCCGTGCATATTTAATGCAGCAAGGGGTGTCTAAAACGATGGGGGGTCTGCATAACCCCTACTGGGGGGCCTGTATAGCCTCTGCTAGGGGCCTGTATACTTGTGCTGGGGGTTGTATACCACTGGGGCTGTATACTACCACTGGGGCTGCTGTATACTACCACTGGGGCTGCTGTATACTACCTCTGGGGCTGCTGTATACTACCACTGGGGCTGCTGTATACTACCACTGGGGCTGCTGTATACTACCACTGGGGCTGCTGTATACTACCACTGGGGCTGCTGTATACTACCTCTGGGGCTGCTGTATACTACCACTGGGGCTGTATACTACCACTGGGGCTGCTGTATACTACCACTGGGGCTGCTGTATACTACCACTGGGGCTGCTGTATACTACCTCTGGGGCTGCTGTATACTACCACTGGGGCTGCTGTATACTACCACTGGGGCTGCTGTATACTACCACTGGGGCTGTTTATACCTCTGGGGCTGCTGTATACTACCACTGGGGCTGCTGCTGTATATACCACTGGGGAGGCTGCTGTTACACGGCTGGGGCCTATATATACCACTGGGGTGGCTTCTGTATACCACACTGCTGGGGGCTGTATACCTGTGCAGGGGTCCACCCTCGGCTTATACACGAGTCAATAGGTTTTCCCAGATTTTGGGGGCAAAAGTAGGGGGTCGGCTTATACACGGGTCGGCTTACACACGAGTATATACGGTACTATAATACTGCCTCTATGTACAAGAATATAACTACTATAATACTGCCTCTATGTACAAGAATATAACTACTATAATACTGCTCCTATGTACAAGAATATAACTACTATAATACTGCCCCTGTGTACAAGAATATAACTACTATAATACTGCACCTATGTATAGGAATATAACTACTATAATACTGCCCCTATATACAAGAATATAACTACTATAATACTGCTCCTATATACAAGAATATAACTACTATAATACTGCTCCTACATACAAGAATATAACTACTATAATACTGCCCTGTATGTACAAGAATATAACTACTATAATACTGCCTCCTATGTACAAGAATATAACTGCTATAATACTGCCCCTATATACAAGAATATAACTACTATAATACTGCTCCTATGTACAAGAATATAACTACTATAATACTGCTCCTATATACAAGAATATAACTACTATAATACTGCTCCTATGTACAAGAATATAACTACTATAATACTGCCCTTTTGTTATTTTTCTGTGCTTGCTCTCAGGGCCTGTACATGAATGCTGAGTTAATATAATTGGAGAAACTGCAGTCAGTCATTAGTATTAGGGACACTGTTAATTATCGTGGATTTTATAACAGTCTGAAGCTTGTAAATTCTGTAACCTACTGATTGCTGGATCCACCCGGGTCTGTGTTTCGTTGCCTTAATTGGAGGAAGCCGGTCTTTATTTTCTGCCTAATAATGCACAATACAATACAGCACATTCTGCACACAGATCTGGTGTTGTTAAGACGCTGAGTTTATTATGTGAGTACAATGTTGGGCTTTGTGGGTCTGCAGGCATCATGTTGATTTTCGTTATCCAGTAAATGCTGTGTACAAGGGGCACATGTAATCGGGAAGTCTCATCACCAAGGTCCCCTCTGTCACAGAAGAATCCACCATCAGTATCAATAGCTCGTGGCTGTCACCGGTAGTTTTTGGACCAACAGTGCATAAAGGGAATTTGTCATCAGGTTTGTGGTTCCTAAAACTCTAGGGCAGCATAATATACAGACAATGGTCTTACTGGGCTTCTTGCTTTGGTTTTGATAAAAATCACGGTTTTATCTTCTGCAGCTCTGCTAGTCCTCTCAATGATGAACTGTACTAAACCCCCCTCAAACCATCGATCGACCTCTTCCAATCCAAAATCTGCCAATCAGTGGTTGGGATGGGACACACAAAATGAGCTTATCACTGAGATGGGAACCCGAGCAGAGGTTTATCAGTGTTTTATCAAAACTACAGCAAGACACCCAAAAGTAACAAAGTGTTTGGAAACACATACATATTAAAGTTGAATCAACATGGATGATTTTGACCATGATGACCCGAAGCTGGGAGTTGTAGTGGGTTCCTGTGGCAAGTATGGCTTGTGTGACAACAAAACCTTTTACAAGGCGTGTCATGGGTTAATGTTCTTAATTGTCCAGATATATTGATGTTTTGTTTGTTAACTCATGTGTTTTAAGTACACTTTTCTTGCCAGACTACTCTGAGCCCTCATTGTCCTATTCTGTAGATTGCTAATTATGTAAATTACCCCACCCCCTCTGTCAACATCTTTCAGAGGAGAATTATGCATTTGGATTGAAATTCCAACCAATAAGAGAATAGCCTTATCCCACCAATCCTGGCAGGACACAATATACCCTGAGGTGTAGGCTTGGGATATAGCACCAAGGAAATAGCAGATCAGGACGATAGACCAAGAGCCGGACATTGTAGAGGAAAGTCACCAAATTATAAGAAACCAGTGAGATTGAGCCAGGGTGAACGTTTTCCCAAATTGCAAACGAGTGGGTAATTGTTTATACTGATTGATGTTTTGATATTGTATTTGGTCCCTGATGAATTAGGGGAGAACATCTTGACCATCCAATGAAATGTTCACAGTCCTGATAATCAAGTTGATAACACTTCCCCTTTGCTCCGCCATCCTTTCTTTGATTGGTAGGATCCTTCTTGCAGTTATCTTATGACCATTTGATCTTACTTGTTTGTTAAAGTAGTTTTCTGAGAGTTTTTATGTTGGAAGCAATATGTTAGTTTTTACAATCAGATTTAGGTACTTGTATCAGCACTCAGTGATTGGGCATCTGAGCCTGGAAGGTAATCCTAGTCCCCCAGAACGTTTGTGTTTATTGGTTACATGGTAATTCCCTGGAATTGAAAGTTCACTAATGTACACAGTATCATCAATCAACCCGATACGTGAGACAATGCTGCCTAGAGGTGCTACTGCGCTTGCGTCATGACAGCTCTGGCGCATGCGCTTTGACTGTCCACTGGAAGGGGTTGGGGCTTTTACAGCATATCAGCAATCACATGTCATATGTGGGGAGGCCATCTACTGGGTGATTTATGTACAAAGAAGCATAACAGGTGGGTTCAGAAGAAACGTTGGTTCAGACATGAAGTGGATGCTGTGGTGTAATTGTTTAAAGCTTCGTAGGTGTCTCGATTTCTTTGCCCAGTGTGTCTAGGACACAAGGAGTGACTGCTTTAACTATGGAATCTGGGCATGCTAAGCTATCACTAGGTGAGTGACAGCTCAGTCATCCAATCTGATTCTGGGAGGTGCTGGGTGATTCAGGTGTTCCCTGTTCCCGGTGATTGCCCAACTACTTCGCTGAGCAGTTTCTCCCAGAACTCTGCCAGTTGTAGCATTCTGTTCAGTGGTGCTTGTTGGCCTGTATTCCAGTGCTCTCGTTGATTGATCTATTGCTGCCTGACCTTGGACCTCATTCTGACCATCTTTTTATTTAGCCCCTTTGCTCTTATCCGCTACACTCCAGGTATTCTAACTCCAGACAATGACCTGACTATATTCCTCTGTTTATCCCCATACCTGACCCTAGAACACTTGAGTATCCTGATAACGACTTATCATTAGTGACTAGCATCACTTTAGGTAAATAAATAAGTTTGTTTCACACATTCAGTTGCTTGAAGAAGTCCCTTGTATGGGTCGAAACATTGCATCACTTGTGTGACACATACAAACGTTTTGCCTACAAGGAAGCCATAACAATTTTTCTTCTTTTTGAAATTGAGGTCCAAATCGCAGATTTTTTTTTACATTTTGGGTTTAGCATCCACATTTGTTCAGTTTTCTGTTTATGTCCTGCTGATACTGCCTTGTTTTGATTTGGTCTCACATTTTATTCTGTTCTGAGTTAAAAGTACAAAAAGGTTTGGTCCCGTGTTAGCCAGAATAATGAAAGATTGATTTCTCCCAGTGGGAGAAACAAAATAATAATCTTGTAGTTATGATAACTTTTAATGGCTAACAAAAATAAAATAAGTGATGTTACAAAGCAGCAAGCTCCCGAGAGGTTTGGTATAAAAAGTTATCCCATGTTATCCCATGCCTGATGAAGAGACGCAAGCAGTCTCGAAAGCTTGCTTTGTAACATAATTTATTTTATTTTTGTTATCCATTAAAAGGTATCATAACTACAAGATTATACAAGATGGTGTCATACTATGCCTGATAAAGGGCAGTAAGCAGCTTTGAGAGCTCGCTTTGTAACCTTTTAATGGCTAATGAAAATAAAATAAATTATGTTACAAAGCAGGCTTTCGAGTCTGCTAACATCTCTCTATCAGGCCATGCTATACCATGCCTGATGAAGAGAAGTAAGCAGTCTTGAAAGCTTGCTGCTTTGTAAGCTCATTTATTTTATTTTTGTTAGCCATTAAAAGGTATCACAACCACACAAAATTATACAAGATTGTTTCATGCCCTGCCTGATGAAGAGAAGTAAGCAACCTCGAGAGCTTGCTTTGTAACCTTTTAATGGCTAACACAAGTAAAATAAATTATGCTACAGAGCAAGCTTTTGAGAGTGCCTACATATCTGCATTAGGCCATGTTATACCATGCCTGATGAAGAGACACAAGCAGTCTCGAAAGCTTGCTTTGTACCATCATTTATTTTATTTTTGATAACTATTGAAAGGTTTCACAACTTCAAGATTATACAAAATGGTATCATACCCTGCCTGATGAAGAGACGTAAGCAGTCTTGAAAGCTTGCTTGGAACTTTTTAATGAAATAAATGATGTTACAAAGCAAGTATTCGGGATTGCTTACGCCTCTTCATCAGGCATGGTATGACACCATCTCATATAATCTTGAAGTTGTGATACTTTTCAATAGTTATCAAAAATAAAATAAATGATGGTACAAAGCAAGCTTTCGAGAGTGCATACATATCTGCATTAGGCCATGTTATACCATGCCTGATGAAGAGACACAAGCAGTCTCGAAAGCTTGCTTTGTACCATCATTTATTTTATTTTTGATAAGATTATACAAGATGGTATCATACAATGCCTGATGAAGAGACATAAGCAGTCTTGAAAGCTTGCTTGGAACTTTTTAATGACTTACAAAAATAAAATAAATGATGTTACAAAGCAAGCTTTCGGGATTGCTTACGTCTCTTCATCAGGCATGGTATGACACCATCTCATATAATCTTGAAGTTGTGATACTTTTCAATAGTTATCAAAAATAAAATACATGATGGTGCAAAGCAAGGTTTTGAGACTGCTTACGTCTCTTCATCAGGCAATGTATGAAACCATCTTGTATAATCTTGAAGTTGTGATACCTTTTAATAATTATCAAAAATAAAATAAATGCTGGTACAAAGCAAGGTTTCGAGACTGCTTACATTTCTTCATCAGGCATGGCATAACATGGCCTGATGCAGACACATAAGCAGTCTCGAAAGCTTGCTATGTAACATTTATCACAACTAAAAGATAATTATTTTATTTCTCCCAATGAGCGCATGTTCTGAGACAAGGTAATGGTTATGGGAAACGGTAAAGATGACAACCCAACGTCTCCTCGAGCTTTGTAGGCCCCTCATCAGGCCTTTTAGTAGTAAGATCTCAATCCAGACCAAATCTTTTTTGACATGTTGCTGTGGAGCAGAGATTCATACCACATTTACCTAATGATACCTATCAGTCTCGTGGTTCTCAGGATTGCTGGGCTTCGTGTTTGTGGACCGGATTCCTTCATCTGTCTTCGTGGGGACCCCTCGCTGGCGTCTTACGTGCTCTTCCTCGGTACTGTCTAACTTCCGCCAAACTGGCAGAAGCATTTATCAACCACGGCTTCAATGTGTTAAATCACTCAGGGGCATCTTGTAAGTAATTAATGTGAATGTTCAGGAAATCTGAGCTGCCAGCCTTGCGGTGTGTAGTAACATCTCAGCTGAATGAAGTTGTACAAGGCGGCCATGAATCATACCATTGTCTTCAGGAATGCTGCACCTATCGGCTGAAGACGGAGGTAAACTTGTCTGATTCTGTATATTAAGCACATGGCGGTCTGTAGCCGCGAGATACACTACCTGGATTACATTTCTATACAAAGATACCAATCTTAAAGACGAGGAAATGTTAAAAATAATACAAGTTTCCACTTCTCAACCCCTTCATGGCATGGTGATTATTCATATTTTACAGTTTTCTTTTCCCCTTCTCCTCCCTTCTTCCAAGAGCCATAAGTTCTTTTTCTTTTTTAATTGTTTTTTTTTGGAATGAGTTGTACTTTTGATTGACATTGTACTTTTGATTGACACCATTCATTTTACCATATAGTGTACAGGAAAATGGGAAAAAAATTCCAGGTGCGTTGAACTGATCTGGCAGGATGATTCCTCAAGATACCAAACGTATAGTTTTTTGCTTTTTTTTAATTAGTTAAAAAAAAACATTAATTGTAAAAAAAAATACAGAAAAAAAAAAAAAAATAGACCTGTAATGCTTTCAATTTTTGGGTATGGGACTGTGTAATGGCTTATTGTCTCTGCCCTGAGCTGATGTTTTTACTGATACCATTTTGGGGTAGATACAATGTTTTGATCACCTCTTATTACAATGTTGTGGTGGACAATAAAAAAAACATAATTCTGGCATTTTGATTTTTATTATTACCCTTTTTATCGATCGGATTTATTTATTTTATATTTTGATAGATTGGACTTTTATGAGCGCAGTGATACCAAATATGTGCATTATTATTATTTTTATTTTATTTTAATGGGGCAAAAAGAGGGGTGATTTGAACTAGTTTTTTTAATATTTTATTTTTTAAAACTTTTTTTTTCAATTTTTACTGTTTTTAGTAGTCTCCGTAGGGGACTTGAAGCAACGATTGTCTGATTGCTCTTACTATGCATAGCAGTGCTGATGCACTGCTTTATATAGCTAAAATCTGTCTCCTAGGAGCAGCAGCTAAAGGCTAGCTTTCACAGGAGGATCATAATGACAGACAAAGGTGGTCATCAGCTGGCATCTGGCTATAATAACAAACCATTGGTGACCTGTGATCACGTCGGAGGCCGACGATCTGTGCATTGAATGGTGCACTCCCATGCTGACGCACGTTAAATTACGCTGTTAAAGTTTAACCACATCATGTTTCTCACCCTGCGAATCCGCTTCATACATCCTGTGGAGACACAGGGGTCAGTGGGTGCTCTAGTCCGTTGGCCCGACCACCTTTAGAAAGACCACATATGCCAGGGCTCATCCCAACTGAACGCCCAAACTCTTTACCCGTGGGCGGAACACTACTCAGACAACACAGGGTGAGGGAACCACAATAATAAGACTTTGTTGGATCCCCAACAGTCAAGGGCATATTACACATACCCAAGCAAAGCATAAAGTGTAACAGGCAACAGAGTTTCACCCTTCCACTGGCTCACCAGGAATTACAATATTTGTGCCTTTGGGGCTTCCAGGGCCAACTATTCCAATCCAGCAGCACCCCGCTTTCAGCAGGCACCTGCCAGGAAAGGAATAGCACCAAACATAGGAAGCTGACCGAGCACAGCAAAGTCTGTAGCCAGGTGACCGAATTGTCCCAACCTGGGTTTCTTCTTTAAGTAGTCTCTGGTGCACCTCTAGTCGGGGCCAACGTCCTTAGACTGAGGCCACAAAGCATATGAACCCCTGGTTAATGCCACAGAACCCCTTATATCTTCAAGCCTACACCTTCAGGTATATTGTGTTATTCTAGGATTGGATGTACAAGGCTGCTCTCTTATTGGATGAATTTCAATCCGACTGGATAATGTTCATTTAAATGATGTGGACAGAAAGATGCTGAGACTAGTTACATTTAGTCTGCAATCCACAAAATAAAACAATAGCGGCTGAGGTAATTTACATTGACTTAGCAATACACATTCTCCAAACAATAAAGACTCCATGCAGTCTGGCAGAATAATGACTTAGTGTGACAACCACCCGCTGTGAGGCCGAGCTGCTGGCAAGGCAGCACCCTGAGAAACCCCAAGACCCTTTACCCCTATACAGGGATCTGGAATTAGAGCAGAGCCCAGGAGGTAGCTGCCTAAGATGAGCAGCAGAGCAGGAAGGTCGCCAGGAAGGGAATAAAAACCAGGATCCGAAAATGTCGTCAGGAGTCCGAGTCAAACCGGTAGGGCAGCAAGGTACAAAATTGTCAGGCTGAAGCAGGGTCAAAAATCCAGGCAAGGGTCAGAGTCAAAACAGGAGGGCAGCGAGGTACCAAATCGTCAGGCTGAAGCAGGGTCAAAAATCCAGGCAAAGGTCAGAGTCAAAACCAAACACAACTAGATCGCTGGGGAAACCAAGACTATATCTGGTGGCCTGCAGGACAGGCTCCAAGGTATTTGAGGGCGCAGTTACCTCCCATAGGCTGGAGCTCACAGCCTGATGATCTCATCCGGACCGCCCCTAGAACCAGGCCAGATGGTGATGCACAACTGGAACCAACCACCCCATTTCTGACAGAAGAACAAAGGCTTCGCCTAGTAGACGACTCTGCAGGACCCGCTCTTCTGCAACCAACATCACCCACAGGAGAAACACAGCGGCGTTCAGCGACAGAGGCAGACGTCGAAGGAGCAGGTCCATATGAGGACAAGGCCCTCCTATCACCGGCATCATAAGCTGAAGGAATCCGGCGCCTCCCAGCGGCCGAGGCAGGAACACCAGCCACCGAGTCCAAAGGTGATGTGACACTTAGCAAACATGCGATAACAAGGAAAAGGACTATTTGCGAAGGGGTTAAAGGGAATCTGTCACAAAGTTTGTGCTACCTAATCTGAAAGCAAAATGAATAAACAAAAAAAAAAAACCATAGCTGAAAAAATATCAATAAAACATGATTTCATGAATGAATAATTAAAATAAATTGAGGTAAATATTAACAATAGGGTCCCTAGGGAGGAAGGCACACATGATCAGCGGGAGGAGAGATGGTAGTAATCCCAAAATGGTCAGATCACAACGTAGGTGCTTATATTAGAATAAATAAAAATACAGTGTTATAAGATGAAAGTGAAAGTATCTGACCTGTTGACATTCTCTCCCACCGCTGGAATGCCACCAGATCCTGGCGTGCATTTCGGCATTAATGCCTTCTTCAGGGTTATTTGGCAATTTCCATTACTGAGGATCTATCACTTGATATATTACGCTTTTGTGTTCTAATCTGAAAGCTGCGTAGTGAAGCGACAGACACCCTCATTCCAGTGATGTGTCAGTTACTGGGCTGCTTGCTGAAGTTTTGATAAAATCTCTATTATCAGTAGGATACACTTACCTTTGCAGAAAGCTGCCAATCCATGGTGTGCGTGGGGTTACAGAGAACTGGTAGATCTGCAGAAGAGAAATCTGTGACGTTAACAAAACTACAACAAGTATCTGTGACGTACGACCAAGGCAACATGCACAAGCGCAGTATCAGACAGACTTGGCGCAAGCCACTCTATTATGCAGGATCCCGAGAAACCCTGACATCCTTTAACCCCTATACAGGGATCTGGATTTACTACAGGATCCAGGAGATTGCTGCCTATGGAAGGACTGCAGTCCAGAGAAAGGAGGGTCAAGGCCAAGAGGTCAGGTAAGGACAAAATCAGGATTCATTAGAGTAGTCAGGGAGCCGGGTCAAAACCAAGATGACAGCAAGGTACAAAATCATAAAGCAGAAGAAGAGTCCAAAAAGCAGGCCAGGGTAAAACAGGAAAACACCAATACAAGACAGAACACCAGACAGGGAAACCAAAGCTATTTCTGGCAGCTTGTAGCAGAAAGCTGAAGGTATTAGTAGGGTGTGGTGCTTTCCAATAGGTTGAAGCTTAGGAGTTAATTACTTCAGCTGCACACATACCCTATCAGTGCCACCGGTGTGTCAGGAGACACCGATGAGACTATAGAGGCCACTCGCAGAAGGTCCCAGCGTTTGGCCAAACAGTCAAAATCCTAAGAAAATGTCTCTGTCGCTTTAAGAGGCATTCCCATTTTAGTTAAATCTGGAGGTCACTAGGACCGAGCTGATTCCTTACCTTGAGCTGCCTGTATATTTTCCTTGACTCCTAGGATGCACTGCTGGTGATAGCTGTTCAGGTGTACCTGATTGCATCTTAGCTCAAAGCAGTGTTTCCTGGAGTCTGTTGGTTGCTGCTTGGATCTGCTCAAGCTAAGTGTATCTCTTCTCTCTTTGTTTCCCTTGTGTGTTTCTCTAGTTGCTAGCCGGGCTGACTAGTGATTACCTGCTCTGATCCCTGTGTAGTGGTGGTCCAGGGACAGTCAGAGAATAGGTATCCTGGTGGCAACAGTTGCGGAAACTGTATAGGGACGTTAGGGGAGCCAGGTGTCAGCGCTAGTTGTTCTAGGGGTCACCATTCCCCCCTTTTTGCCCTTAGCATCAGGACTCCTTTTCACTCCTCTGTCGTCGTCCAGTGCTGGGTGTGTCCCAGTCAGACTGGCAAGACTGCAGGTCCCAGCCAATCTAACATTAGAGGATGAGCAGAGCCTACTCTCTACAGAGTTCATTCCAAGTCAACTCCCTCAAGTCAATGCTCCGACTTTACAAAAATCAATGGAAAGAAGAGTGAAAAATTGCAATTCAATGCTATTAATTTTTTCCCCTTCAAAAGTGACCTACCAAAAGTTGCACTGAAAAGTACATTGTAAGGGACTTTTCACATCTCCATACACTGTTACGTTCAGCGTTCATGGTGTAATTTTAGCATAAGAGTCCCATCGAGGGACTGAAGACCAAGGGACCTCGCGCCTCCAAGCTCTTCCGTGTATGTTGACGATCTTTCCAAGAACCTTTCCCTCTAGCTTAGGAAGTGAAACCATCTGTGTTGGATTTGCAAATAAATTATCATCTAGGGGCCCAACATATTATTTTTTTTTGTACTGGACCCGTATTTAGCATTATTTAGAGCGGCACGGTGCGTTCCAAATATGTTACACTGTAAATACTGCAGTATGTTCCTTGTTGAACGCCATTTGGGAATTCTTTCTTGGCGCATGTATTTTCTCATCTAAAATGACTTAAGGAAACATCCACACACTTGGTTGACTTGTCGGGTGTGTTCTAGATATGGTGTTACAGCGTCGTAATTAAAATGGCCTCTATTCTAGTGATATGCCAATCCTTATCTAGAGTAAGCGGGGCCTCATCTGGACTGTTCGGTAACATTTCTCAGTCTTGTGGACAGCTGCTGATACTACTTTTGGATTGTGACTAAGGCTCTGTTCATAGTTTCATAGTTTTTAAGGTTGAAGGTAGACTTAAAGGGAACATGTTATTTTGTGATGTTAACCCCTTCACGACCAAGTATGTATAGCTACGTCCTTGGTCACGCCCATCCTTTTGATTGCTTGCATCACTCCCTGCACACGTCGGATGATCTTATCAGTTGACATGTGCCACTAACAGATGCAGGAAGAGCGGAGATCTGCCCGCTCCTGATAACCCATTAGATTCTGCTGTAAGACTCTAACACGCCGCAGTAGGGATTCCGCTGTTACCAGCCGCCATCAGCGACCCCATGGAATTAGTAGTGCTATATAAATGAATATTTTTATATTATTAATTATTGTTGCCTGCCTCTGGCTGGACCCAGGACAGCGACTCTATCCTCCGATGCCGGTTCAGAGGACTCGGTCTAAGACTCGGTCGAATGGGTCGCCCTGCTATGAGCTTTGAAGGAACTTTTGTCTAGTAGAGGCCATGATTTTCCTTTTGAGACGGTTAATTATAAGTGGGATAGGGCCTGAGTTACAGGAGACTGTATGAATACACGGCAGGCTGAGTGGGCTGAGGTACGAGGGTCTGGAGGCACCAGGACCATGGAAGCAGTCTGCAGCAAAGCCTGATTTTGTAAATACCCCAACCAAGCAACGAATAAGATGAGTGCCTGTGTTTTACAAGACTGGGCAAATAACTCTTCATTGAGAACTTCAATAGACTGCGTACTTTAGCACTCACCGAGGTCAACCCTGAACTTATTTATTGCACTGAAGAGCTATACAAAGCAAACTTAGCGGCTCCGCCTCATCCTCAACCACTGGGGCTCCATGTGGCCGGCGCCTCAACAGTCATGACGTCACCACATGTCCATCACCAGTTCTACTATACTGAGCACCTGCAATGACTGAACTTGTGTGACAGTGACTGAAGCAGCAGCGCTACCCCTATGACTGAAATCAAGGTATGATTGTGCATTCACCTCAGCATATAAAGTTCTCACCAAGGGCAATGCTGAACTGCTATACTGAGCACCTGCAGTGATGGCAATCAATTACAATGCAGGGGGCGTGATGAAGTTAAGAAAATATCATGACTGAACTGGAGTGACAGTGACTAAAGCACCTCCCCTACGACTGAAGCCCAGGTATGTGTGTGCATTCATTGCAGCATAAAAGCTTTTTCTTTTAAGAGAAATGCTTATTTATTTTTTTTAGAAAGCAATGAGAAGTTAAATAAAATGATACTTTGTTTTCTGCGATCTGATGACTTAGGCTGCGTTCACACATTGCGTATTTTGCCGCGTTTTTTTTACGCGCGCTTTTCAAAATTATGCAATGTGCCTTTTGTCTGCCTGCAAAGTGAATGTGAAATTCACTTTGCAGTGCAGACATTGCGTAAAAATACGCAGTGCGTTTTCCGGGAGAAAGCGCATCTCCGTAAACAATTGATATGTCAATTGTTTACGCATCTGCTCCTGCGTATTCTCCCAGAGGGGAGGAAGAATACAGCTTCCTCCTCCCCTCTTTGACAGCTGTGACAGCCCCATTAGACTTCACAGTGTATTAATATACACTGTGAAATCTAAATTAAACAGAGGCAAATGTATGTAAAATAAAAAAGATTGAATACTTCACCTGTCCGACGCCTTTTCCCCGCTGTCTGGTCTCCGATTCCAAGTGAGAGATGTACTGACAGGACCTGTGGTGATGTCAGAGGGGCGTTCCCGGGCACTCGCGGTCATGTGATACATATCACATGACCGCGAACAGCCAATCAGCGCTGGGAACGCCCCGGGAACGCCCCCCCCTCTGACGTCACCACAGGTCTTATCAGTACACCTCTCACTTGGAACCGGAGAGCGGCAGAAGGCACCAGACAGCGGGAGAAGGCGTCGGACAGGTGAAGTATTCATTCTTTTTTATTTTCCACTAGCTGGGAGCCCGATGCACATGCATCGGGATTCTAGAAGGGCGAGTCTCTGACTCGCAATGGCCGCTTCGCGGCCAATGCTTCGCGCTGCAATGGCGACTCGCCATGCCCGCTGCGCGGGCATAGCGAGTCGCCTTAGAACTGCTCGCAATGGCCGCTGCGCGGCCAATGCTTCGGGCGTATCCACATGACCACGCCGACTCGCATTGCGAGTGGACTCAGAAGGGGCAAAAAACCCATTCGCAATTATATAATAGATACATTTGCCTCTGTTTAATTTAGATTTCACAGTGTATATTAATACACTGTGAAATCTAATGGGCGGTCACAGAGGGGAGGAGGAAGCAGGATTTTTCCTCCCCTCTGTGACATCACTGCGGTTTCTGGAGTAAAGAAAGCGCAGTGTGTGAAAGCCCCTGCATATTTTGTTGCACTTTTTTGCGCGGCCGAGCAACGTGGCAAAAAGCGCGCGCAAAAAAGCACAGCAAAATACGCAAATGTGTGAACGCAGCCTTAGGCTGCGTTCACACATTGCGTATTTTGACGCGTATTTTTACGCGCGTATTTTCTCCAGAAGAATGTGCATCTGTATTTCCCCCCAAAGTCAATGGACATTCACTTTTGCCTTTCACACGTCGCGTATTTTTACGCAGCGTAAAAATACGCGCGTAAAAAAATGAACATGTCAATTCTTTCCAGTTTTTTACGTGCATATTTTCCATAGGCCCCATTATAAGCACTGGAAATACGCGCGTAAAAAAACGCAGTCGCGTATTTTTACGCGCGTAAAAATACACGTGCGTAAAAATACGCGCGCGTAAAAATACGCAACGTGTGAATGCAGCCTTATTCCAGAGTAAGCCACATTTTTTTTTTTATATGCAAATGAGCTCTTAAGATCTACGGGCGGCAGATTCTCAGGAAGATTAGTGTTCAGCCCATAGAACTTAACAGCTCATTTACATCTATCTATACAGTTACCTTGTGGTTTCTGTCATCCACTTCCGGTGTCAGGGAGTCCTCCTATCATGTGTCGGCGGCAACCATATTTGCACACCCAAGTGATAGATGTACAAATATGGTGCTTGCTGGCAATACTAGCAGTACCGCCAGCAATACAGTTGACACCCAAAAATGACAACACCTAAAACCAACTTTAGGACCCTGCCACCCGCAGCCTGCCGAACATCAACACCTCACACACTGCCGTATTAGTAAGTGCACCTGCGTATACCCGGGATGTGCAGGGTCAGTTACTAAAACCACCTCCATCTTTGGACATTTGGGTGTCCAAAGATAATTGTGGCCTGAGTAGCTGTTCCTGTACGTGCCGAGAGAGCGCACGGGGGAGCAGAGAGCACACGAGGGGGGCTGACATGGTGACCAGGGGGACAAGAGGGCGACCGAGAGGGCAGTTGAGGCGTTCGACAGGGTAGGGAGTACTCGGGTACCGGGGCTGATGGCGACTTGGATGGGGGATCATGGCTGGTCGGTCCCCGGTCCCGTGCCCTGGACCCTCAATGGTGGGGGTTAAGGGGATTGGTTACGTGACGCCACCTGTGGTACCTGGTAATGGGTATACCAGTGCTGCGGCCGGCCGCTGAAGTGATGGTGTGTGCAGCTCAGTGTAGTACAGCTCCTCACAGGTGGAGCCTTACCTCAGGGCAGCGGGGATGGATGAGGGGAGTCGTAATAGCGTCTCTGCAGTTAACGCTGTGGATGGCGGCGGTTAAACAGGCATACACACACACACAGTAATCTTTGTTTCGGTACCTTTTACTGGTGACAGGGTAACAGGTACAGTCCAGAAAAGTAACCAGGTCCCCGATGCAATTTGGCACTTTCACCTTGGAGAGTTGGGAGGCCTGCTCTGTCACTGAGTGCGGTGGTTTGGGGTAAGTCCTGCCTGTGACTGAACTCACCGCTCCTTCTCCCTCTCAGGGCTTTACTCTATTACTGACAATGAGGTTCTTCTGCGGGGGCCCTTATTCCTCCTTTTGGCCCCTGGTCCTGTGTTTGGTCAGTTTGAGTGTCTCTTTTAATTTACCTCAGGGATTTGGTCCTCCTGGTCCTTCCGGGCTTTTACTGCTGCACTGGATGCTGGCAGCGTCGGACTCCGGTGTCCGGGTGAACTACAGGGAAACAGGTGTTGTTCCTTTCTTTAATTCTCCTACTCTCCACTGGCCTCCGACCCAGAGCTGGGTCAGTGTTCCCTGTGCCTGGATCTCCCCCAGTGACCAGCTCCTCACTCCTGCTCTCTTCACTGCCTGACTGTAACTAACTAACTAACTGGACTAACTGACTCCTCCCCTCAAGCCTGGATCTTTTTAAGGGGATCTGGCTTAAGGCAGCCAGTAGGGCTCCCCCTTCAGGTCTGGGGTGGAAGGTGTTGTGTGCTGTGTCTACCAAGGGGTAAATCCCTCCTTACACCGGTGGATCCTGTGGCAATCCCCTGCAGGGGTGCCACACACAGAGAGCACACAGGGTGAGGGGCAAGCACACAGGCGGGATAGAGAGCTCACAGTGGAGAGACAGCTCAAAGTAGAGACCACAGGGGGGTGAGAGAGTGTATACAGAGGGGAGAGCACACAGGGGGAAGACAGCTCAAAGGAGAGAGCACACGGGGAGAGAGACAGGTTAAGGGAGAAAACAGAGGAGAGAAGAAAGCACAGGGGGAAAGAGACAGCACACAAGGGGGGAGAGCGCACATAGGGAGACAGTGAACACATGAGGGAGAGTGCATGGGGGGAGAGACAGCACACGGGGGGGCGGAGACAGCTCATAGGAGAGAGCACAAAGGGTAGATGACCACAAGGGGAAAAAGAAAGCGCATGAGGGGAGAGAGAGCTGCCACCCCATCCACCACAGATCCTGCCCCATTTTGTGATCCTGATGGGATGGTGTCGGGCCCACATATAATATTAAGACAAATGTGAATTTCTGTGGAATAAGATATCAGATGACAGATGCCAAGATATCATTTTATTCAGCTTCCTATGACCTATGCGCCCATATACCTTAGCTGGATTTAGAGGGTTACCACATTGGTGTATATGCGGCATATTTTGGGGGAAAATGGCATTTTTGTGTGAAATATTTTGTTAATAATTAGCTGAAGTAAAATGAGACTCATTATCGGTGTTGAATCACACAGAGTATGAATGTTGGGCAGAATAATGGCCTTCTGCCTCATTTGTTTCCTATGTAAGGAAGTGGAGCACAATGTATAAATGACTTGGCACCTTGAAAGCCAAAGGCCAAATTTGGCTTTTTTTCCCCGAGGATTTGTGCAGACGCGGTAACCTCAGCCGCTGTGCGAATGCGATTTGTCACATTTCGGAGCGAGGCCTTTACACGCTCTGTGAACTGTGTAAACAGCGGCTCTGACCATTTTTTAGACTTTTTTATAGTTTGCAATTAAAGTTGTTTGTCTTCTCCATGAGCTATTGTGGTATTTTATATGTTGTGCCTGATTTGTGGTTCCCAGTAAATGGGTCGGTCGACTTTGTCCTCTATTGCCATTGAAAAAGAAACATTTGTTCTAGGGTCTGGTTTTTATTTAATACTTATATTATAATTTATTTACTATGAAGGGGTATTAGACTTTCAGCAAATAAAACATATTCATTGTATAGTGAAAAGTTATTCACTTTACTACTATACTTTATGTATCAATCGTGCATGGTTTTCAAGATCTCTGTTCACTGACATTGCTTGGGATCTTACATTACTTCCAAAGGATGAAACACTGACCTGTCATGAGATGATCCCACAGTCCTAGCAAACATCTGTATAGGAATATAGCTTCTCTAATACTGCTCCTATATACAAAAATATAACTACTATAATACTGCTCCTATATACAAGAATATAACTACTATAATACTGCCGCTATATACAAGAATATAACTACTATAATGCTGCCCCTATATACAAGAATATAACTACTATAATACTGCCCCTATATACAAGAATATAACTACTATAATACTGCTCCTATGTACAAGAATATAACTACTATAATACTGCCCCTATATACAAGAATATAACTACTATAATACTGCCCCTATGTACAAGAATATAACTACTATAATACTGCCCCTATATACAAGAATATAACTACTATAATACTGCTCCTATGTACAAGAATATAACTACTATAATACTGCCCCTATATACAAGAATATAACTACTATAATACTGCACCTATATACAAAAATATAACTACTATAATACTGCTCCTATATACAAGAATATAACTACTATAATACTGCCCCTATATACAAGAATATAACTACTATAATACTGCTCCTATGTACAAGAATATAACTACTATAATACTGCCCCTATGTACAAGAATATAAATGCTATAATACTGTTATATACAAGAATATAACTACCGTATATACCCGTGTATAAGCCGACTCGTGTATAAGCCGACCCCCCTACTTTTGCCCCACAAATCTGGAAAAACCTATTGACTCATGTATAAGCCGAGGGTGGACCCCAGCACAGGTATACAGCCCCCAGCAGTGTGGTATACAGGCCCCCCCAGTGGTATACAGGCCTCCCCAGTGGTAGTATACAGCAGCCCCAGTGGTAGTATACAACATCCCCAGTGGTAGTATATAGCAGCCCCAGCAGCCCCAGTGGTAGTATATAGCAGCCCCAGTGGTAGTATATAGCAGCCCCAGCGGTAGTATACAGCAGCCCCAGTAATCTAGGGCCCCCCCCAGCCTTGCTCCAGTCACCTGTAAAGCAAAATATACTTATCACTGTCCCGCTGCCGTCCGCGCCCGCATCTGCCGACATCCCCGATCCTCCATCTTTATGTGTCTTCTTCCGACTTCCTGTGTTCGGCGCCGGCAATGACGTCATTGCCTGCGACGAACACAGGAAACCGGAAGAAGACGCATGAAGATGGAAGATCGGGGATGTCGGCAGCGGTGGGCGCGGACGGCAGCGGGACAGTGATAAGTATATTTTACTTAGTTTACAGGTGACCGGAGCAAGGCTGGGGGGGGCCCTGGATTACTGGGGCTGCTGGGGCTGCTGTATACCGTCACTGACTCGCGTATAAGCCGAGGGGGGTACTTTTCAGCCCAATTTTTGGGCTGAAAAACTCGGCTTATACGCGAGTATATACGGTACTATAATACTGCCCCTATGTACAAGAATATAACTACTGTAATACTGCCCCTATGTACAAGAATATAACTGCTATAATACTGTCCCTATGTACAAGAATATAACTACATTAATACTGCTCCTATGTACAAGAATATAATTACTATAATACTGCCCCTATGTACAAGAATATAACTACTATAATACTGCCCCTATGTACAAGAATATAAATGCTATAATACTGCCCTTATATACAAGAATATAACTACCGTATATACCCGTGTATAAGCCGACTCGTGTATAAGCCGACCCCCCTACTTTTGCCCCACAAATCTGGAAAAACCTATTGACTCATGTATAAGCCGAGGGTGGACCCCAGCACAGGTATACAGCCCCCAGCAGTGTGGTATACAGGCCCCCCCCAGTGGTATACAGGCCTCCCCAGTGGTAGTATACAGCAGCCCCAGTGGTAGTATACAACATCCCCAGTGGTAGTATATAGCAGCCCCAGCAGCCCCAGTGGTAGTATATAGCAGCCCCAGTGGTAGTATATAGCAGCCCCAGCGGTAGTATACAGCAGCCCCAGTAATCTAGGGCCCCCCCCAGCCTTGCTCCAGTCACCTGTAAAGCAAAATATACTTATCACTGTCCCGCTGCCGTCCGCGCCCGCATCTGCCGACATCCCCGATCCTCCATCTTTATGTGTCTTCTTCCGACTTCCTGTGTTCGGCGCCGGCAATGACGTCATTGCCTGCGACGAACACAGGAAACCGGAAGAAGACGCATGAAGATGGAAGATCGGGGATGTCGGCAGCGGGACAGTGATAAGTATATTTTACTTTACAGGTGACCGGAGCAAGGCTGGGGGGGGCCCTGGATTACTGGGGCTGCTGTATACCGTCACTGACTCGCGTATAAGCCGAGGGGGTACTTTTCAGCCCAATTTTTGGGCTGAAAAACTCGGCTTATACGCGAGTATATACGGTACTATAATACTGCCCCTATGTACAAGAATATAACTACTATAATACTGCCCCTATGTACAAGAATATAACTACTATAATACTGCCCCTATGTACAAGAATATAACTACTATAATACTGCCCCTATGTACAAGAATATAACTGCTATAATACTGTCCCTATGTACAAGAATATAACTACTATAATACTGCCCCTATATACAAGAATATAACTACTATAATACTGCCCCTATGTACAAGAATATATCTACTATAATACTGCCCCTATGTACAAGAATATAACAATATAATACTGCCCCTATGTACAAGAATATATCTACTATATAATACTGCCCCTATATACAAGAATATAACTACTATAATACTGCCCCTATATACAAGAATATAACTACTATAATACTGCCCCTATATACAAGAATATAACTACTATAATACTACTCCTATGTACAAGAATATAACTACTATAATACTGCTCCTATATACAAGAATATAACTACTATAATACTGCTCCTATATACAAGAATATAACTACTATAATACTGTTCCTATGTACAAGAATATAACTACTATAATACTGCTCCTATATACAAGAATATAACTACTATAATACTGCCCCTATGTACAGGAATATAACTACTATACTACAACCCCTGTGTACAAGACTATATCTACTATAATACTGCCCCTATGTACAAGAATATAACTACTATAATACTGCTCCTATATACAAGAATATAACTACTATAATACTGCTCCTATGTACAAGAATATAACTACTATAATACTGCCCCTATGTACAAGAATATAACTACTATAATACTGCTCCTATGTACAAGAATATAACTACTATAATACTACTCCTATATACAAGAATATAACTACTATAATACATAATTTTGATGCTACACTAGAAATATTTTACGCCATTATTTCTGGCTAATTTAAGATATGTGGATTTTTCTACAATTCTCCACTCTTCCGGTCACTCTGACCTTCTCGGTTGTAGACACTCCGATATCACTAGTGTTTTCGATCACTCTGTGATTCTTCTTGACTTGCCTGCTGACCTCATCAGAGCGGAGGTAATAACTGAGGGCCCTGACACTTCTGTAACACTTCACCTGCATAATTTAGATGTACAATTCTTTCCTCTAGTGTAATGGAAACAGTGATGAAGTAAAAAATTGTCTTCTTCACAGGGTTTGGTAAATCCTACAAATCCCGCTGGCCCTAATCCTCCTTGTACATTTCATGTAGATCAAAAGGTTGAACAATTCTCTCCAGTGGACCATTCTCCCAGAGACAATGCCAGGATTATACTCACTGGGACGTAGAGTAGGGTCTTATCGAGATGAGAAACTTCTAATATACTAGAAGGAAGCACCGTCCTCTCCCGAAAAGAAACCAATGCTACACAAAGGCGCGAAGGTCGAGAATTGGATGTAATCCGCCAAGGTCTCTGATCTGATTGTAGCACGTGGGAACGGCTGCCCGGGTTAGATTAGGCTTATGTCAACTTTTCCATAGGGAATACGCTTAAGAGGAACCTCATCATGTCGTGTGAATCCTCTTCATGCCTGAACTGACAAACCATGAAGATAATGGCCTTCATGAGTTGTCTAATGGTTTTATTTTAACAAATAGGAACCCATGAAAGGTATGTGAATGTCCAGATCCCTTGTTATGTGGGTTTTGGCCGTGTGAACCCTACCAGACTAAAAACGGGACATTCATCTCACTACCCATTCACACCACGGTAGACCTTTTATCATGACATGGCTTTCGTTTGCATCAGGGCTGTGGAGTCCCGAGTCGTGGAGTCGGAGTCAGTGTCAATTTTGGGTGGAATCAGAGTCTGATTCAGGGAAATTGAGGAGTTGGAGATTGATGTTTGGCTTACTGACTTCCCAGCCCGGGTTGTGCAGTCGGAGTTGATATCCATTTTGGTGCAGTTTGAGTTCGAATTGGATTCAGGGAAATTGAGTATGTTTGTCTTACCGCCTCCCCACCCTGGTTTGCGCCAAGGTAGGCCGGACTTTCAAGCTGCATCCTTCTCTTTTGACAGCTGACTTAGCAGTACATGAGGAAGGCGAAAGATTTGCCCAGGTGATGACTAAAAATGGAAAAAAGGTCAACCTAAAAAGGGTCACTTTTTGGCAGTGACTGCAGCCATGGTACATATACCCTTGACTTCATAGAAGAAGAGACGCGGCCCATTAGTTTTACCGCAACTTATTAGGATTTCACATACTGTCCAGTCCACAATACAAATGACACCACTCTTAGTACCTTGTCAACAGAATTCTCATGAACCAGCCTGATGAAGGATTTCTTGACCCAAACTGTTGTGCTTTATGAATATGACAAAAGTTGTAGGCTTTACCTGTCAGAGTATGGAGTCCTGTTGTAATTTTCTCTATACATATATCAATATACAAGTGAAATGAGTACTGAACACATAGTTCTAAAGGTGCTATAGACATTAATTTCCCACCAGATGTTGATAGACAGAGAAATCAAACCATAGATGACCATAAATTAGGCTATGTGTAATAATGAGAAATAACTCGGAGGGTGGGGGGTGGTTGGGGGGGTGGTAAGTATTGAATATTTACTGAGATTTATTTATACTTAGTACAAAGGCTTTTGTTGGTGATGAAGCTCCAGACACCTTCTAGACCCTGTATTGCTCAGGGGGGATTTTGGCCCATTCTTCCACACAAACACTCGTCACCTCCTGCAGATCCCGTGGATCCTTCTATGATCTCTGAGCTTTGGTTCCTTCCAGATATTTTCTATTGGTTTCAGCTCCAGTGATCGGTTCAGCCATTCTAGCACATTTATTTATTTTTTCTCTGAAACCAGTAGAGAGTTTCCTTGGCTGTGCGTTTGGGATCATTGTCTTGTGAAATGTTGCCCTCGTTTCTTCTTCATCATCCTGGTGGGTGGCAGCAGAACCTTATCAAAAATGTCTCGATAGATTTGTTCTTTCATCCTTCCTTCCAGTACATGAATTTTAACAGTGCCCGCACATCATGATGTTCCCACCTCCAAACTTCACTGCTGTTGGAGTTTTGGGGGTGATTTGCCTTTTGGCCTCCAAACATGGTGTGTATTATGGCATCCAAATACGTAAATTTTGGTCCCATCTGACTACGCTATATTCTCCAGTCTTTCACAGTCTTGTCTAAATGTTGTTGAGCAAACTTTAAATTCTCTTAAACCTGCTTTTTGTTCACCAATGGAGTCTTGCGTGGTGATTGTGCATACAGGAGTGTGCATACAGGTCATAGAGGGTGAACATATTACTTACTGTTTTCTTTGAAACAATTGTATCTGCTGATTCTAGGTCTTTCTGTAGCTCTGGACTGGTGGTCCTTGATTCTTGAACATCTCTTCTAATAATTTTGACTCTTGTGTCTGAAATCTTCTGGGGAGCACCTGGTCGTCACTGGTTTGTGATGAAATTGTGTTCTAACCACTTCTACATTATGTCCCCAAAAGTGGTCACTAGAACCTTCATTAGTTTAAAAATTCTTCTGTAACTAATACAATCAGTATGCTTTAAGACAATAAGGTTGTGAGGGTCTTGAGACATTTCATTGGTTTTACCCATCATGAGTTGTTTCTTGTGTGACTCCTTGGTAAAGAATCACCTTTTTATTGGTCATCAGTTAAACCAGCTGATATTAGGCTGGCTTCACACTTGCGCCGGGTAAGCGCAAGCTGAGCGCAGACTCCGCATGTCCCTATGTTTAACATGCGGACGCACGGTTTATGCGATCGGGTGCGCATGGCAGCGGCGAGGAACGCAAGTATGAAGCCACCCTTACTGATAGATTTAAGCTGGTGTCATGACTTTCCCTGCGCCTCTCTTTCTTCATGTGTTTAATACTATTTCCCTGTGTCCGTTCTCATTATTACACATCATCAAATTTATAGACACCTATGGTTTTCTTTTTTTGCCTGTGTGGATTGGTGAGTTGTTACCAACATCTGGTGAGAATTTCATGTCAATAGCACTTTTAGAAATATATTTCTAAATATTTCTACAGTTCTAGAAACTATAGATCTCTTATAAATTGTTGTGTCCAACGAATGGGAACGACCTGTTATATTTATTTTCTCTGTTTTGAGCCTTTCCTCCTATCCTATCCTCGTTGATGCTAGCCAGAATTAAACAGTGTGAAGTTTGTCCCCATGTCCCTCCTGTAGTTGGGTTCTGTATTAGGTTGCTCCTCCTTTCTTTCCAGTTTAGTCAGCAGAAGCCATTACTCAAGCAGCATGTGTACTAGCCTGTAGAGATTACTCCTTTTTACCTGCTGCTGCATTGTAACAAATACAAGATTTTGGAAGAAAAAAGCATTGTTTCTCCTGGTCTTCTCTACAGTTCGGTGATGGCTGAGTTAAACTGTCTATGGACGCCTGGTGGTGTGAGTACAAGCTATACAATTATCTAAGAAAGTAATAGAAAGCTTGGGATTTGCAGCCTCTAGGAAGAAACAGAACATAAATCAATAAAACCATATCTGCTCCTCAGCTCTCACCCCTCCCTTTGGGTACAGAGAGAAGATTCAGTCCTGCTGCTGAGAGCAGGAGGTGTGGTGTGGTGTGATAATCTTACATTCCTGCCCCCCCCGTCAAACTACTGTATGAAAAGTAGGGGGCGTGGCACCCAGCCCTATGGTCACACTACAATCTATCCCCTAATATGCATACCTATGCAATATAAGAACAGAGGTGTGCTCCCTTCCAGTAGCAATCATGTCACCAAGAAGATATAAATACACGCTGTGATCTTCTGTTATACAACTTATGATAGTGCATAATATGTACTGACATATATCAGGCTAGGAGCAAAGGCAGAGCACTGCATTGGTTTATTCAGCACTGCCGTGGTCTCCTCTCCCCCATGTCAATTAGGTAGTATCTGGACTCCTGATAAATACACACACGTGAGATGTAGATAATGGATAGATACATAGATTGATATTTTTAAGACCATATATGTTTGGTGCACAGTATAAGGAATAGCCCATAATAATGGAACCTTGGGGTTTATATCAGCCAATAGCTGTGAGGTACAGGATATTTCAGGCAGCCTCCCCTATTGGGAGGTGCCTGATATTGTGTCAGTTTGCTTTGTGCTAGCCTTGCTGATAGTCAGGTCCTCCGTATACTTCTCTGTTCTTTAGTTTAGCGCACACCTTAGCTGCCTAACATCTCCTGTGACTCCTGTGACCTTCCCCACATGCTTTCACACCTGCAGACCCCTCTGTGTCATCCTATGTTTGCCTGATTACCAAACTCCTTCCTGTACAGTGACTTGCTACATTCACCTATCTCGGTTCTGTGTGCTGCTACCCTTCTCTGTGCTGCTACCCTCCGTGCCTTCTTAGACCCTTCCGAGATGCCACCCTGGTACTGGCAGTCATGGTATTTAGACCCCCTGGGCTTGCCCCTGACGAGCGCTGTACAGTGTTTCTCTCATAGGTCAGCTCGCCCTGGAGATTTCAGTACCAGGGCCTAGTAGGTCCACTCTAGGGCATGCTCCTTCAAAGGCGTTACATATAGGATGTATATCAAGAGCTTGATTGTAGTGTGACCATGAGGCCAGCGGCAACACCCCCTTTTTATACAGAAGTATGAGGGGGCAGGAATGTAGGATGATTATAGAGCCCCCAGCGTTCCCATCCCCAACACACCCCACCATTCCCTCACCACACCTCCTGGTCTGGTCTCAGCAGCGTGCAGCTGAATCTTCTCTCTGTCGCCAAAGGGAGAAGTGAGTACTGAGGAGCAGATATGACTTTATTGATTTATGAGCGATCTACACATCCTAGAACTGTAGTGCAAAAAAAAAATATTTTTTTTCTAATCCAAATTCCCCTTTAAAAGGGTTTTTCCAAAAGTGCAAGTTATTCCTTGTCCTCAGCATAGGTAATAACTTGCAGATCGCTGAGGTCTGACTGCTATAATCCCAAGCAATTCAAAGAATAGGACTCTGGATCTCAGAAAATGTGAACCCTGTAATATGTTATGCACACGTGATAACTCAAAATAGGGTCTATCTCTTAACTTCTGCACCTGATCCAACTGCTTCATGTACAGACTAAGGTTCCTAGCTGCACAGTCCATGGTGGCTCCTGCGTAGGCTGGGGTTCCCTAACTGCAAGATTAGGAGATCACAACTTGGACCTGGTCGCCTAAAAGGCCGTTGAGTGTTCACCCTATTTCCTTAGGAGCCAGACCCTGAATAAGGTAGATGTGCAGAGATAGAAGAGAACCCAACAGGAGGATTCATAAAACACAACTACAATGTGGGAAAAGTAAAGTACTTCCTGCAAAAAAGAAAAGCATCCTATTATCTAACTAATGGCAGAAGAAAGAAGTAGGATAGATAATTAATATGCTGTAGAATTAATGGTCCTGTACAAGTGAATAAATATTATTATTATTACAGCAAAGAGATTAAAACTAGCCGGTCTCTATCTGACAGGCATATATCCTCAGCAGTATGGCTGGAACTCCAAGCAAGATCCACTAAGGAATATAGCCAGCAGAAAAGACCGGCAAGGGGAAGGTATAAATAGCCACACCTGCAGTGTGATAGGGCAGACTATTAAAAAAAGATGAAACAAGGGTGAAAGATAATCAGCACTTGGACAGTGACCGAAACTGCTGAGGTTCAGCAGAGAAGGAAGCTGATACAGCATAGGGTAGCTGGATCGAGTCCCGAAGCATGACAAATAAATGGAGGTATGGATACTTGGTCTCTGCTCCATTCATCATCTATTGAACTGCTGTAGAAAGTAGAGTTAATTGCTTCACAATGAATGGAGCAGAGGATGAGCTCTTACCTCCACTCAAACCAAGGCATTCTATGGGCTCCAGATCCCTGTTCATGGCTTGGGTTCCCAGTAGTCATAAACCAAGAGATCAGCAAGTTATCCCTTAACCTATGAAAAATCACTTTTAAGAACTTGAGTGAGGAGAGGCTTCAAAGAGGATCTCTCGCCTTGGAAGACATGACCTCTCCTGCATTAGACGTCATATTGATTTCATGGAGCGCAATGTAATTCTTAATTTCTCCTGCGATGGCGCTATAGATAAAGTGAACACTTCCTGCCAGATGGATTCCCTCATAGGTTAGAGCTGATCATTGGGATCTCCTCATCTGTTCTGAACCCTTCTATCACAGTTCATTTATCCAGCACACACAACCACTGTTTGTTTTTCTCAATGAGTTTAATTATGGAATGTGGCGGACGCCTCCACGAACGCTGAGAACGGCGGCGCGCTTGCTACATTTTAATAAATTCTTGATAATTAGTTGCATGTGCCCAGCTTGTTCTGATTGTGTTCCTATTATGACACTCCCTGGAAACTTGTATTTAATTGTGGCTACTGAGTGGTGTTATGTAAACCGGTAGCACTTCATAAATCTCAGGCTCCTAGAACAATATGGGGAAAACTTCTGCATTTCCACTATTTACTCAAAATGTGTGACCGGTAGCGAGTGCGGACATCTGTATCATATAAAATCCTCCATGTTTCCAGAAATGTTTTATTTCTATGGACTGACCTTAGTATTGCAGCATTGCCAAAACATTTTACATACAGATAATGTATGTCAAACATACTGTATAATGTGAGAGGGGGAGGAAGGTGGGTAAAGGGAAAATAATTTTTTATTCATTATGTATCTAGATAAGAAAATGTACTCATCCTCAGTCATCCCTTGCCATTATACTTATTAGGGCTCGCTCACACGAACATATACATCGGACGAGTGCCATCCGGTGTTTCGTCGGATAGCCATCAGTCCTGTTACGCCGGTTGTTGGGAGTCAACCATCAAAGGTTGAAGATTGGGGGAAAGGAGACTCTGATGCTAAGGGCAAAGGGTATATGGTCACCCTTAGAAAACTAGCGCTGACACCTAGCTCTCTTAACAACCCTATAGAGTCTCTATAACCTTCGCCGATCAGGATACCTCATCCCTGTCTGTTCCTCAATAAAGTTTACATATGCGTCAAGACAGAGTGAACACTGGTCTACCCACCTAATAACTGAAGGAAAACACCAAGGAGACAAACGAGGGTGAGTGGTAGGCAAACTTAGCTGAACGAAGAGAAGGACAGCAAACTACATGGGAAATCCACGATGCACTGCAAAGCCAGGAAGCAACTCCACCTCCAAACATGCTATCACTAGCAATGCAACATGGGAGCCAAAGGGTATAAATAGAGACAGCTGAAAGATCCACAGGTAGGAGATCTGCGGTGGTCTAGTGATCTCCAGCTATCATCAAACAGAGAAATACCACTTAAAAGGACAGGACAACAGTTCAGGATTTTGACTGTTTGGCCAGACACTGCGACCTTCTGCAAATGGCCCCAACAGCCTTGTCCATGGCTCCCGATAGACTCTTGACTGGTCCAATGTTATACTATGAGATGGTGCGCTTCAGTGTTTTTTTCTTGTGCCGATTCGGAATGGTAGCACAAATCAGACGGTATGCACCCATTCGAGTCTATGGGTGCGTGATAATCATCAGATCACATCCCATTTGCACGGCCTCAAACTGGAGAAGATGGAGAAATTTCATTCCCCATCTTCTCTTGAGCGAGTGCTACGATTCTCTCATATGAGGGAATTGGATCAGAGTTTGATCGGAGTGTCCTTAACATATTCAATCCAATTCTTTCGCATGAGAGAGTCAATGCTAATGTGACCCCGGAAAGGCTATTCCTACTGGGTAAGTGAGAACTTTTTAAGCGGTTTGGGCTCGATTGTATTCCCAAAATGTTTCCGGAATGATGGACGCATGTTCTATCTTCTCACTTGTTTCTTTTTGCTCATGCCGATTTGGAGTGGAGCACAAATTGGATGACACATGACCATTCAAGTCTTGGAAATCATCAGACTGCAGTAGGATGACATCTGGTTTCCACAGACTCAGAATGGAGAAGATGGAGAAATTTTGTTCTCCATCTTCTCCTGACAGTGCGCTCAATTCTATCATTCGAGAGAAATGGATCAGTGTCATTAACATGTTCGATCCAATTCTTTTTCCTGAGGCAAACAATGCGACCCCAGCCTTAAAGGGATATCCCTATTAATTAGGTTAATGAGAATTTCAGACCGGTTTGGGTTCCGCTGGATTCCCCAACCATTGCCGTAACGATTAACGCGTATAGAACAGCATGTTGTTCCGATCTTTGTAAGCTTTATGCCAAGGATGAAGATTATTCATTTGTCAATCTTTGTGACCCAGAATAGATCATCAGAAGTTATACCTGACCAACCGATCCATTCATTCTGTCCTGGTCATAAAACTAGGGTAGATTAGGAGACATGAGTATTTCGTCCAGTGAGGGTCCAAATTGGCCCATTGATGCCAATCTATCTCAGTAACCTTTCTATTTTGCAATCTGACTATATATATTATTGAGAAACGCTCCTACTGGCCCTATGCCGACTTCATGGAAAATCTATTATTACACCGTAACTATTGAACTGATTGGCTGTCAATGTAATAAAGGGACCTGGTTCGCCAACTCAAGAGTCATAATTTGTAGACACTTTCTGGTCTTGCGCATGGGCATGAAGGCCGTATGGTGGCACATTATTGATTTTTTTTTTTTTACTTAACACCTCTACACACGCCCCCTGAGTAAGCAGGGTGAAACGTGTGTTGGGGCGCAGGGACACACCACACAGGTCATCTAAACAGTAGGTTTGCTTCTTTACTTTTATGCCTCCACCATGCCATTCTGATGTGAATCATAGAATGGTAGAGTTGGTAGGGACTTCCTAAGTCATCTGGTCAAGCCCCTGCTCAACGCAGGATTCACTAAATCATCCTGCTTCATCATTTGATATGTTTTTTAACTACTGATCGTTTTTGTTAGTATATGGTGGGCATGGGATACTCCATGATTGGAAATAATTAATTTAAAGAGGACCTGTCACCCCCTGGTGCTAAACTGAAAGCACCCCTGAATTCAGCTTTTATGCTGCATTCAGGGAAATGGTCTCCCATGTCTCTAGCCCCCCTGTAAGTTGTATAAAACACTTTAGAAAGTGTACAGTTAACGAGTCCGGAGGGAGTTACTCAGTAATGAGTCCTTGCTGTTCCCTGGTGTCCTCCCCGCCTCCAGCCCTCTCTGTGCCACCTCCAGTCCTCTCAGTGCCGCCTCCTTTATGTGTCTCTCCTCCTCGGCCATTCATGCTCCTCTGCATCTGAAATCATGCAGGAGCAGAGCGAGCAATGGGCGGGAGCAGTCCCGACAGCTGAAATACCTCCTGCCGGTGACGTCAGCGCCGGAGCCTGTCCTGCTGTACATGCATTATCTGGAGCAGGGCGGGCTTATGCGCTGACATCACTGGCAGAAGGCGTTTCAGTTGCCGGGACCACTCTCGCCCATTGCTTGTTCTGCGCCTGCGTGACTTCAGACATAGAGCAGCATTGAGCGGCTGAGGAGGGGAAACGCATAAAAGATGTGGCACAGAGAGGTCTGGAGGCGGGGAGGACACCAGGGAGCAGTGAGGACTCATTACTGAGTAAGTCCCTCCAGACTCATTAATTGTACACTTTCTAAAGTATTTTATACAACTTACAGGGGGGCTAGAAACATAGGAGACCCCTTCCCTGAATGCAGCAGACACACTGTGTTCAGGGGTGCTTTCAGTTTGGAAAGCACCAGGGAGGTGACAGGTCCTCTTTAATTTACTGTTGGGTCCTTGTGAACCTTTTCTATCCCATTCGGGATGTGCTGTTGATGTACCCATAAGAGTGCCTACTCGACTATGAAAGTAATTGTCAATACTAAGGCTTCAAAAATGTATAGCTGTTATATGCTGACATGCAGACCCCTTTGGACTTTGTATTTTTCATCAATTTCTGCCTAAAAGGTCATGACTCTATAGTACTGAAAGCACAGTATTATGCCCCATTCACAACTCTTGGATGTTCGTTGACTTTAATAGGGTTTCTATGAAGTCCACAACACTACACCCCTCTTTATCTCATCCCTCTTTCCTGTCTACTGCCTTACCCTTGTTCTCTTATCTGAAGATGACCTAAGACTTGCCTCTTATTTCTATGATCAAGACTTTTCTCATGCTGCACCAGTTTTCTAGAATGCACTACCTTAGACATTCAGATACATTTCCAACATATGCTATAAATTTACATCTTTTTAGACAGACGTTCCATAATATTCTTCTATTTTAGGCTATTCATTGGTGGCTAAGGGTTTCATATTCTACCTCTTCCCTGTAGCATGTCATCATTGTCTTAATTCCAGTAAAGATATTGGCGTGTGATTTATATGTCACTTTCCGGGGTAAAATGTTTGATTTCGGTCCCGCAAGCTGCAAAAATGTATACGTCCATTCAAATAGGCTTACGTTGACCCGGAGATAATTTCCTTTACACCCCTTGGTGTAGTACATGGAAATACAGCGGCCTCCTCCCCGTCCCTTTTTTTTCGTTTGCATACCAAAAAAGCAATCATTTGGAAGCTTAAGATTGTCAATTAGCGGCTAGCTCCAGGTGGCCCGCCGCAGCCATGTTCTCCCTTCCCCGCCATTGTGCGGCCAGTCTTGTAGTGTTAATCTTCTTAGTGACACTCCACACATGTAGAGTGGAGGTCCCATCGAGAAATACATAGGGTTTAGATTTACAAGCTCTCCAAACCCGCTTTATGTCATGAATGGCTTTGACATCTGGCGGTAACTGTGGTGCCGCGGATAGGGAATTAAGAGATCTCCCGGCTAGTCAAGGTGAAAAGAAGGTTATACACCCCAGCGGGTTTCTATAGGCACAAAGAAAGCCGAGCTGTATTGACACAGTCCTCAGCCAGACTGAGACATCCTTAACATGTTCAGAGAGGAGAGCCGATGAATGGACCCAATTCTGATCTACATGAAAGGTTGTGCTCCCCTCCATTCTGCCCTCGGAGGCCATGTAATAGAGTCACATCTTACCATAGAGGCTGATGGAAAGACGCACAGGTCACCGCTCTCACCACCAAATAACCATGTAAACCCTACTCCAATGAGCCGCTTACTCACACCATTTACCCCAGACAATGGGCAGGAATGTGTCACTATTTCTAATGGAATGTTTATTAGTGCGGACATTGGTGTAAGATGAGTCCCACAGACGTCCACATACAGCAGGACTAGGGGGTTGTCAGGAAAAAAGCTTTGTTTTAGGCTTCCACTCAGTGGAGGTTCAGACTCCAAACCTGACTGGTATAATATACATACGGTATATACTATACACACAGGCATATTTTATATAACATTATGTGCCTTATTCTTCATGAAAAAAAACTTATGTAAATACATTACTGATTTTGTATTGAATCTGATCACTGCATCATGACTGGTGCAGTCACTGTGTACATACATTACATTACTGATCCTCAGTTACCTCCTGTATTATACTCCAGAGCTGCACTCACTATTCTGCTGGTGCAGTCACTGTGTACATACATTACATTACTGATCCTGAGTTACCTCCTGTATTATACTCCAGAGCTGCACTCACTATTCTGCTGGTGCAGTCACTGTGTACATACATTACATTACTGATCCTGAGTTACCTCCTGTATTATACTCCAGAGCTGCATTCACTATTATGCTAATGGTGTTACTGTGTACATGTGTTACATAGTGAGTGCAGCTCTGGAGTGTAATACAGGATGTAATTCAGGATCAGTACAGGATCAGTAATGTAATGTATGTACACAGTGACTGCACCAGCAGAATAGTGAGTGCAGCTCTGGAGTATAATACAGGAGGTAACTCATGATCAGTAATGTAATGTATGTACACAGTGACTGCACCAGCAGAATAGTGAGTGCAGCTCTGGAGTATAATACAGGAGGTAACTCAGGATCAGTAATGTAATGTATGTACACAGTGACTGCACCAACAGAATAGTGAGTGCAGCTCTGGAGTATAATACAGGAGGTAACTCAGGATCAGTAATGTAATGTATGTACACAGTGACTGCACCAGCAGAATAGTGAGTGCAGCTCTGGAGTATAATACAGGAGGTAACTCAGGATCAGTAATGTAATGTATGTACACAGTGACTGCACCAGCAGAATAGTGAGTGCAGCTCTGGAGTATAATACAGGAGGTAACTCAGGATCAGTAATGTAATGTATGTACACAGTGACTGCACCAGCAGAATAGTGAGTGCAGCTCTGGAGTATAATACAGGAGGTAACTCATGATCAGTAATGTAATGTATGTACACAGTGACTGCACCAGCAGAATAGTGAGTGCAGCTCTGGAGTATAATACAGGAGGTAACTCATGATCAGTAATGTAATGTATGTACACAGTGACTGCACCAGCAGAATAGTGAGTGCAGCTCTGGAGTATAATACAGGAGGTAACTCAGGATCAGTAATGTAATGTATGTACACAGTGACTGCACCAACAGAATAGTGAGTGCAGCTCTGGAGTATAATACAGGAGGTAACTCAGGATCAGTAATGTAATGTATGTACACAGTGACTGCACCAGCAGAATAGTGAGTGGAGCTCTGGAGTATAATACAGGAGGTAACTCAGGATCAGTAATGTAATGTATGTACACAGTGACTGCACCAGCAGAATAGTGAGTGCAGCTCTGGAGGATAATACAGGAGGTAACCCAGGATCAGTAATGTAATGTATGTACACAGTGACTGCACCAGCAGAATAGTGAGTGCAGCTCTGGAGTATAATACAGGAGGTAACTCAGGATCAGTAATGTAATGTATGTACACAGTGACTGCACCAGCAGAATAGTGAGTGCAGCTCTGGAGTATAATACAGGAGGTAACTCAGGATCAGTAATGTAATGTATGTACACAGTGACTGCACCAGCAGAATAGTGAGTGGAGCTCTGGAGTATAATACAGGAGGTAACTCAGGATGAGTAATGTAATGTATGTACACAGTGACTGCACCAACAGAATAGTGAGTGCAGCTCTGGAGTATAATACAGGAGGTAACTCAGGATCAGTAATGTAATGTATGTACACAGTGACTGCACCAGCAGAATAGTGAGTGCAGCTCTGGAGTATAATACACAATGTACTTTTACTCAAATGTATACGTTGTTTAATCTTATAGAAAAGAATGGTGTTCAGGGAACGACCCTTCCTTTCATTTAATGCCTTTTTTTAATAATGTAAAAAACTAAACATTGTATGTTATGGTTATTCATATATTACACACAATCAGTTACTTATTGCTATTTTTCTCCTTTATTCCAGGCCTCGGAGACGTTGTACCGCATGGGTGTGACCAGAGGTTATGTGAAGCCTATCAGACACGGAGAGGTAAGCGCTGTCATGATGATGATTCACATTGTGTTGAGCTTTTACATAGAAGCCAGCTTACATGCTTCGAGCCTGGATAGGTTTTGGAGATGAGGATGGATGCACTGCTCTAGACGAGCAGCATTAATAGATGTTCACCATTGAGACCTTTGCTGTAGACGATCAATGAGACCAGAAACCATTGAGTAACACAATAAATGTGACCGTGTGGATAGAAAACAGTTGGCCAATCCCAGTGGAAAGAAGGATTGGGCATGTTGCATTTCAACATGCACAATCCCATATACTCACTCTGTCGGTGACTTTTTTCCCATTGAAAACACCTGCCTACTTGTGTATGGGGGTTGGAATAGCTGGTGGACAAATTAATGTTTACAGCTTGAAGAAGAGGAACCAATTATATCAACAAGAAAAGTGAGTAGACTACAACACCACATAAAGAATACATGCAGAAAAATGAGACACTCGGTCTGTGCGTTTCAATGTGCTGATCTCCTAGTCTTGATGTGTATCAGAGATATCCCCACCCGGTGAGCTGGTGTTTTCATGCTTGTCACATCCCCACCAGACTCTGCCCCATCGACATCTGCTTCATTCACCAGGCACCGCTGTATTCACTCTGTTGGTGGTGCTGGAGAAGTCAGAGCCAGAAGCTCTGGAGAGGGCAGGCTCCGTCCATCCACCAAGGTTAGAGTGGCTGGGACCTGTTGTACTTCACAGTCTGACAAAGTGTGTGTGTGTGCCGTCCAGCTGAAGTCATTAACTCCTAAGCTTCGGCCTGTTGGAAAGCACCTTCAGCCTATTGGAAAACATCACACTCTACTAATGCCTTCAGCTTTCGGCTGTAAGCTTCCAGAAACAACTTTTAGTTCCCCTGACTAGTGTCCTGTGTTGTGTTAGTATTTCTCCGGTTTTACCTCTGTTTTTGGGACTCTTCTTCTGCCTGACGATTTTGTACCTATCTTGATTTTGACCCGGCTCCCTGACTACACTATCGGATCTTGATCTTGTTCTCCCGGCTTTGACCCTCCTTTCTCTGAACTCAACCCTTCCATAGGCAGCGATCTCCTGGACCCTCTTGTGAATCCAGATCCCTGTATAGGGGTTAAAGGGTGTTAGGGTTTCTCAGGGTTCTTCCTGTGACTTTGATGCTATACACCCTACAGAATATTAATGAGGGTCCAGCCGCCCACCCCCCTCTAGTGATATGATCTTATCTCGCTGGTTACACATGGATTACACCACGGCGGCGGAGGCTCTGACATAGGAGCACATACGGGCGGTGCCAAGAATCAATTATACCAGCCAGGTTGGCAAAGCCTCTGGTATAGCTTCCTCTCTAACCACAAAGGGAGGATTATGCGGAGCATCATGAAAACGCAATTGTTTGATGGTAACTGCAGGATTCACATGAAAGACACAGTGTTTAGTGATACAAGTACAATGCCACTCGAGATCCGGACCTAATTATTGAGATGATCCAGCCTCTAATAACAGCATGTGAGCGGGCAGGAGCCCCGGAGACTGAGGATTCACCGCTCCGCTGGTATTCAGGACACAAAGTCACCAGTTAGAAAGTCTCCAGTCAGGTTTTATTAATCCATATCATTTAAAGGGTTTATTTTCCCACAAATAAAGTTGATTTTAATCAATAGATCTTGGAATAATAATAATTTCCACAATTAGATGTGATTATAACAAATGTTCCTGTGCTGAGATATTCCTTATACATGTGTACCTGCTATGCACTGTGTAATGGATGTGTCTGACCGTACAGGGACATGGTCTGATCATACTACATCTCCTGTGCTGAGATAATCTTATATATGTGTCCCTGCTATGTACTGTGTAATGGATGTGTCTGACCATACAGGGACATGGTCTGATCATACCACATCTCCTGTGCTGAGATAATCTTATATATGTGTCCCTGCTGTGCACTGTGTAATGGATGTGTCTGACCGTACAGGGACATGGTCTGATCATACTACATCTCCTGTGCTGAGATAATCTTATATATGTGTCTATATATGTGTCCCTGCTATGTACTGTGTAATGGATGTGTCTGACCGTACAGGGACATGGTCTGATCATACCACATCTCCTGTGCTGAGATAATCTTATGTGTGTCCCTGCTATGTACTGTGTAATGGATGTGTCTGACCGTACAGGGACATGGTCTGATCATACCACATCTCCTGTGCTGAGATAATCTTATATATGTGTCCCTGCTATGTACTGTGTAATGGATGTGTCTGACTGTACAGGGACATGGTCTGATCATATCACATCTCCTGTGCTGAGATAATCTTATATATGTGTACCTGCTATGTACTGTGTAATGGATGTGTCTGACCGTACAGGGGCATGGTCTGATCATACCACATCTCCTGTGCTGAGATAATCTTATATGTGTCCCAGCTATGTACTGTGTAATGGATGTGTCTGACCGTACAGGGACATGGTCTGATCATACCACATCTCCTGTGCTGAGATAATCTTATATGTGTCCCAGCTATGTACTGTGTAATGGATGTGTCTGACCGTACAGGGACATGGTCTGATCATACCACATCTCCTGTGCTGAGATAATCTATTATATAATTGCGAATAGCTTTTTTGCCCCCGGCGTGGTCATGTGGATACGCGCGAAGCATGTGGATACGCGCGAAGCATTGGCCGCGAAGCGGCCATTGCGAGCAGTTCTAAGTTGACTCGCAATGCCCGCGCAGCGGCCATTGCGAGTCAGAGACTCGACGTACTAGAATCCCGATGCATGTGCATCGGGCTCCCAGCTAGTCTTATATATGTGTCCCTGCTATGTACTGTGTAATGGATGTGTCTGATCATACCACATCTCCTGTGCTGAGATAATCTTATATATGTGTCCCTGCTATGTACTGTGTAATGGATGTGTCTGACCGTACAGGGACATGGTCTGATCATACCACATCTCCTGTGCTGAGATAATCTTATATATGTGTCCCTGCTATGTACTGTGTAATGGATGTGTCTGACCGTACAGGGACATGGTCTGATCATACCACATCTCCTGTGCTGAGATAATCTTATATATGTGTCCCTGCTATGTACTGTGTAATGGATTGTGTCTGACGGTACAGGCACATGGTCTGATCATACCACATCTCCTGTGCTGAGATAATCTTATATATGTGTCCCTGCTATGTACTGTGTAATGGATGTGTCTGATCATACCACATCTCCTGTGCTGAGATAATCTTATATATGTGTCCCTGCTATGTACTGTGTAATGGATGTGTCTGACCGTACAGGGACATGGTCTGATCATACCACATCTCCTGTGCTGAGATAATCTTATATATGTGTCCCTGCTATGTACTGTGTAATGGATGTGTCTGACCGTACAGGGACATGGTCTGATCATACCACATCTCCTGTGCTGAGATAATCTTATATATGTGTCCCTGCTATGTACTGTGTAATGGATGTGTCTGACCGTACAGGGACATGGTCTGATCATACCACATCTCCTGTGCTGAGATAATCTTATATATGTGTCCCTGCTATGTACTGTGTAATGGATGTGTCTGACCGTACAGGCACATGGTCTGATCATACCACATCTCCTGTGCTGAGATAATCTTATATATGTGTCCCTGCTATGTACTGTGTAATGGATGTGTCTGACCATACAGGGACATGGTCTGATCATACCACAGCTCCTGTGCTGAGATAATCTTATATATGTGTCCAGGGGGTAATGATCGCAGTCGTAAGGGTCGTGACTACGATCGAGCCCAGCAATACAGCACCTACTTCAACTGTACATGCATCTGATCTGAGGACGCACATCTAGCTGAAATGCATCCCGGCACAGAGAATCATCGGGTCCCTGCACTGCCATACACACTGCCGAACAAACAGGCTGGCAGGCACCTGATGTCCTAGGTGCCACAATAGAGGGTGGCGCATGACAGTGTTATGCTCCATGGCATGCATGTACTCCAATATCACCTGCCAGCCACTGCGCACGGTGGCTATAGAGGACACTGGGTGACATAGGAGCAGAGGATAGATGAGTAGAAGGGTTTTTGATTTTAATTATGTGTTTAATTATGTCCCCATATAAATGGTGACATATATACTAGGATGGGGACATATATACCAGGATGGGGACATATATACCAGGATGGGGACATATATACTAGGATGGGGACCATATATACTAGAATGGGGACCATATATACCAGGATGGGGACCATATATACCAGGATGGGGACCATATATACCAGGATGGGGACCATATATACCAGGATGGGGACATATATACTAGGATGGGGACCATATATACCAGGATGGGGACCATATATTCCAGGATGGGGACATATATACTGGGATGGGGACCATATATGCCAGGATGTTGAACATATATTTCAGGATGGGGACATATATAGCAAGATAGGGACCATATATACCACAAAGATGGACAATTATACTAGGATGGGGACTGTATGGACCATATGTATTAGGATGGGAACTGTGGGTACTATTATGGGGACATATATACCAGGATGGGCCTATTTGTACGAGAATGGATACCATATATACTTGGATGGAGACCATATACTCCAGGATGGGGGCAATATATAGTACTGAGTCAGCATAGTAACCTTAGCTACCGTAGAACCTCTTTTTATACAGTGCATGCTTGGTGCTGCAGAACCTCTTCTTATGTTCATGCAACACATGCCAAATGCTGCAAGACCTCATTTGAATTACTTCTCAGATGCGGCAGAAGCTCTTTTAGCAGTACTGAGCCAGTATATTCCTCCTATCTGTTGCAGAACTTCTTCTTATTCAAGTGCATGCAGTGTCACAGAACCTTCTTTTGTAGTTCCAGGACAAGCATATCCCCCCTAGCTGCTGCAGAACCTCTTCATGTGTATTGCATGCTGGCTGTTGCAGACCCTTTTTTGTAGTAGCAAGGCAAATATATACCCAACCCTGCTGCTGCAGAACATCTTCAAATGTATATTGCAGACCCTTTTTTTGTAGTAGCAGGGCAAGTATATACCCAACGCAGCTGCTGCAGCACATCTTCAAATGTATGTTGCAGACCCTTTTTTTGTAGTAGCAGGGCAAGTATATACCCCACCCAGCTGCTGAAGAACATCTTCACATGTACAGTATGTTGCGGACCCTTTTTTTGTAGGAGCAGGGCAGTATATACCCCACCCAGCCGCTGCAGAACATCTTCACGTGTAGTCTATGCTAGCTGTTGCAAAGCCTCTTTTTGTCATATCAGATGAAATATGTACCACACCCAGCTACTGTAGAACCTCTTTTATGCAGGGAATACTAGCCACTGCAGAACCTCTTTTATGCAGTGCATGCTAGCTGTTTCAGAACCTCTTTTTATAGTAGCAGGACCAGGATATTCCCTACCCAGCTGCTGCAGAACATCTTTACATGTAGTCCATGCTAGCTGTTGCAGATCCTCTTTTTGTAGTAGCAGGTCAACTATTTACCCCACCCAGCTGCTGCAGAGCATCTTCTTATAGATACAGGGTTAGTTTATACAACACATGCCAGCTGCTGCAGAACTTCTACCTGAAGATCGATTGCATTGTATACACCAAGCACCTGCAGAAGCTCTTCTTAATAAGCCAGGAGCAATATATCCATTACAACAGATTCAGAACCTCTTTTTCAAGGATCGGGGACCAGAAAATAAACCGGAGCGAGGAGACAGAGAGCGAGTGACAGATGAAGGCTCAGCTGATTATGCAGTGCGGTTTTGTGGGTCTTCTTGATAAATTGCCAGGGTCTTCAGGGCCCCTGATTTCAGATGCCAGTGCCCATTCTTCATAATCCTCCGCTGGGTTTGCAAAGTCATAAATAAAAATGTCCATTAATGTGTATTATGTAACCATCTATAGGAAGGGGCGACAGCCCACCCCAGCCCACTCCGCAGCGCCCCACTATTCACGGGTCACCTCTCCTTTATTACTTCTGCCCCTCACCCGGTTTGTATCCAGGCTTCTCTGTAGAAATGGATGGATTTTCTGTGAGAATAACCAGAAGGGCCGGAAGGCTCGGAGGCCTGAGAGACCGCAATGTTTTCTTTGGAGGGGAAAGTTCTCTAGTGAAAGGTTCCCCCCGCTGTAGGAAAGCAGAGTAATCCCCCCAGGATAGCGCTGTATTATTAATAATCAGGTCTCAGGTATGTGCTCTCCCTCCTCTGACTCCATGTAATATAGTCTCTGGCCGCACTTCATTCACTAGACTATTACATGAAGTCCTTCTGAATTGTCCATATCTTCTCAGCGCTCGCCACTACAACTCCCAGCATGCCTGGACCCCCTAACAGTGCGCCGTCTGCATCAGGACAGCGTCTGTAGATAGAACGTGAAGATTATTAGTGCTGACATCGGTTTTCAGGTATTATAGATGTTATGGAGCGGTCACTCACCAGATATTTGGATTTTTTAGCTGGTGTAAATGGCACCGTCCTCCCGAATCCGGCGCTGTTTCTCTTTTGTTCCTACCCCTCTCCATTCCTGAGATACGACCTTGTATATACTGTAGACAGCTGTAGATTTATTAGACAACAGGGTGTGGTCCTGAAGAAGGCAACCGCAAGGAAGAGTTGTGGACCACGCCCACATGACACCAAGGCCTCATTCAGTATTGATCAGTAATTGATTGCCACAACCAGGAGCATCTCCACACCACAGAACAGGTGTCAGTGACAAGGTGAGGTCCTAGAAGATAACCACAGAAAATGGGAGGACCACGCCCCTATGACAACATGCCAGCGTCCCCACACTGCCCTGCCTCTCTCCTGCAGCACCTTCAGTTCATGTCTGTCTAGTTAGCTAGTTATCAGGTCCGGTGCCTGTGCTTGCTACCTGTTCCCTGTGTCCTGCCTTCCTTTCCTGCCTATTCCTGGTGGTCCCTCTGCTCCAGCTTGTACCTGCCTACACCAATGACTGTGCCTGCCTATACCAGAGACTGTGCCTGCATACACCGACTGTGCCTGCCTACACCAATGACTGTGCCTGCCAATTCCAGAGACTGTGCCTGCCTACACCAATAACTGTGCCTGTCTACACCAATGACTGTGCCTGTCTACACCAATGACTGTGCCTGCCTACACCAATAACTGTGCCTGCCTATACCAGAGACTGTGCCTACATACACCGACTGTGCCTGTCTACACCAATGACTGTGCCTGTCTACACCAATAACTGTGCCTGTCTACACCAATAACTGTGCCTGTCTACACCAATGACTGTGCCTGCCTACACCAATGACTGTGCCTGTCTACACCAATGACTGTGCCTGTCTACACCAATAACTGTGCCTGCCTATACCAGAGACTGTGCCTGCATACACCGACTGTGCCTGCCTACACCAATGACTGTGCCTGCCAATTCCAGAGACTGTGCCTGCCTACACCAATAACTGTGCCTGTCTACACCAATGACTGTGCCTGTCTACACCAATGACTGTGCCTGCCTACACCAATAACTGTGCCTGCCTATACCAGAGACTGTGCCTACATACACCGACTGTGCCTGTCTACACCAATGACTGTGCCTGTCTACACCAATAACTGTGCCTGTCTACACCAATAACTGTGCCTGTCTACACCAATGACTGTGCCTGCCTACACCAATGACTGTGCCTGCCTACACCAATAACTGTGCCTGTCTACACCAATGACTGTGCCTGTCTACACCAATGACTGTGCCTGTCTACACACAATGACTGTACCTACCTACATCAATAACTGTGCCTGTTTACACTACACCAATAACTGTGCCTGTCTTCACCAATGACTGTGCCTGTCTACACCAATAACTGTGCCTGTCTACACCAATGACTGTGCCTGTCTACACCAATGACTTGGCCTGTCTACACCAATGACTGGGCCTGTCTAACACAATGACTGGGCCTGTTTACACCAATGACTGGGCCTGCCGACACCAATGACTGTGCCTGCCTACACCAATGACTGTGCCTGTCTACACCAATGACTGTGCCTGCCTACACCAATGACTGTGCCTGCTTATACCAATGACTGTGCCCTGGAAGTCAGCTGTCATAGTTCTTTTTGTGGTCCAGAGTGTCCACTTTCCCACAACTGCCTCGGCAAGCATAACTGTGATGAAGGCCTCATTCCTTGTTGATCAGTATTTTTCATCATTTGTATTTACTGATGATCCTGAGTTACCCCCTGTATTATACTCCAGAGCTGCACTCACTATTCTGCTGGTGCAGTCACTGTGTACATACATTACATTACTGATCCTGAGTTACCTCCTGTATTATACTCCAGAGCTGCACTCCCTATTCTGCTGGTGCAGTCACTGTGTACATACATTACATTACTGATCCCGAGTTACCTCCTGTATTATACTCCAGAGCTGCACTCACTATTCTGCTGGTGCAGTCACTGTGTACATACATTACATTACTGATCCTGAGTTACCTCCTGTATTATCCTCCAGAGCTGCACTCACTATTCTGCTGGTGCAGTCACTGTGTACATACATTACTGATCCTGAGTTACCTCCTGTATTATACTCCAGAGCTGCACTCACTATTCTGCTGGTCCAGTCACTGTGTACATACATTACATTACTGATCCTGAGTTACCTCCTGTATTATACTCCAGAGCTGCACTCACTATTCTGCTGGTTCAGTCACTGTGTACATACATTACATTACTGATCCTGAGTTACCTCCTGTATTATACTCCAGAGCTGCACTCACTATTCTGCTGGTGCAGTCACTGTGTACATACATTACATTACTGATCCTGAGTTACCTCCTGTATTATACTCCAGAGCTGCACTCACTATTCTGCTGGTGCAGTCACTGTGTACATACATTACATTACTGATCCTGAGTTACCTCCTGTATTATACTCCAGAGCTGCACTCACTATTCTGCTGGTGCAGTCACTGTGTACATACATTACTGATCCTGAGTTACCTCCTGTATTATACTCCAGAGCTGCACTCACTATTCTGCTGGTGCAGTCACTGTGTACATTCATTACATTACTGATCCTGAGTTACCTCCTGTATTATACTCCAGAGCTGCACTCACTATTCTGCTGGTGGAGTCACTGTGTACATACATTACATTACTGATCCTGAGTTACCTCCTGTATTATACTCCAGAGCTGCACTCACTATTCTGCTGGTGCAGTCACTGTGTACATACATTACATTACTGATCCTGAGTTACCTCCTGTATTATACTCCAGAGCTGCACTCACTATTCTGCTGGAGCAGTCACTGTGTACATACATTACATTACTGATCCTGAGTTACCTCCTGTATTATACTCCAGAGCCGCACTCACTATTCTGCTGGTGCAGTCACTGTGTACATACATTACATTACTGATCCTGAGTTACCTCCTGTATTATACTCCAGAGCTGCACTCACTATTCTGCTGGTGCAGTCACTGTGTACATACATTACATTACTGATCCTGAGTTACCTCCTGTATTATACTCCAGAGCTGCACTCACTATTCTGCTGGTGCAGTCACTGTGTACATACATTACTGATCCTGAGTTACCTCCTGTATTATACTCCAGAGCTGCACTCACTATTCTGCTGGTGCAGTCACTGTGTACATTCATTACATTACTGATCCTGAGTTACCTCCTGTATTATACTCCAGAGCTGCACTCACTATTCTGCTGGTGCAGTCACTGTGTACATACATTACATTACTGATCCTGAGTTACCTCCTGTATTATACTCCAGAGCTGCACTCACTATTCTGCTGGTGCAGTCACTGTGTACATTCATTACATTACTGATCCTGAGTTACCTCCTGTATTATACTCCAGAGCTGCACTCACTATTCTGCTGGTGCAGTCACTGTGTACATACATTACATTACTGATCCTGAGTTACCTCCTGTATTATACTCCAGAGCTGCACTCACTATTCTGCTGGTGCAGTCACTGTGTACATACATTACATTACTGATCCTGAGTTACCTCCTGTATTATACTCCAGAGCTGCACTCACTATTCTGCTGGTGCAGTCACTGTGTACATACATTACATTACTGAGTTACCTCCTGATAGTGGAGATTGCTCCCTTCTGCTCAGTGTTATGTGTCAGACCTCGCTGGCAGTGGAAGTGTTGGCTCTTATGAGGGAGTTTGTAAACTATTTCAGAAATGCTTATTAGTTCCTGTAATCAGGATAAAGACCCTCCAAGTCTAGACCTTGAAATTAGGCACATAAAACACCAGTAATGCCGGTGAAATAACGACTCTCAGAAATACGGCCAAAGCGAGATTTGTGCAGACACCTCTCCAATGGATTGTAATGCCTTTGCTCATTTATCACAATTCTGCCCCAATTTGCAGCATTCCTGGATCGTCACGTCCTCCAGGTCTAATTGAGGCGTAATTGACTTAAAAATATTTATTCAGCTTGAAGTGGGACCAGTAGAAAGAATGTTTAGTGTTTGGCCATGTTACATCATTCTTCCTTTATATCCATGGGGTACTGTTCCCCTCCTGTGAATTAAGCCAGCCAAGCTGCATTGGGCACTTATATGCCCGGTACTGCTCTTTGGGAAAGGAGTATGTCACGATGGTCTCTCTTACTTTGGAGACTTGTGACTGGTTTGGGACCTTTTATTTTCTGTGTTGCGACTTCATATTAAACGTATTTCTTTCCTTTGGTAGTGTTGGAGTTAATGTCAGTTTCTGTTGCTAGCAAGCTCCCTAATTCTCTTTCCAGGTGTGGCTACTTTGTAATCACACCCATCTCCTTTATATGGTCACATGATCCAGCATACCTTGCGATTGAACTCATTTCTAGCCTGACTACCTGGGTGACTGGTAGTTCCTTGGAGAACTCATCATTGCCAAGCTGTCTTTTGCCTTGGAGTGTGGCAGCAGGCATGAATTTGCCTTTTTGTTTCCCTCTCTGTTTCCCCTTACCCTATTGTCTTGTTTATTGCAGTGGTTGTGACTAGTGCTCCTGTCAGCCATTCTCTATTATTTCCATCAGGGCCAGTGAGGGACTAGGTATCCTGCTCTGCGATGGGGTGAAAGAACCCATATAGGTAGGGAGATCAGGGCACAGTCACAGGTGAGCGCAGGAGGTAACCTTTCCCCTGTTCCCTATGAGCATGGCCTCCTGTTGTATTTGTCCTTCCCCCTCCCCCAATGTTTCCTGTCTTTCGTTATGGGTAGTGCGCTAGACATCATTAGCTGGCAGAGTATGCAAATTAGGAGGAGGAAAGTGCGCCATCTTTGAAGATATTTAACTTATAAAGGCCTGGTAAAGTAGAATGTCCCCCAAACAGAAAATGCTCCCTGTAGACAGCTGTTTCGGAATTCTTGCTCCTCACTGATGTAGCCCATCATATAACCTGGATATAAAATACTGATTCGCCTTATGAAGACCTTCAAGAAATCGTGGAGATGGAGAAAGCTCAGGCCAAGTTGTTGGGATAAAGAGGAAGAAAGGTGGCTCTCCAGTGCTACCTAATAAGTCAACCAGGAAAAATACACCATCTGTAGACAGCTGTTTCAGACTTTTTTTCTCTTCTCATTAGTGCAGGGCATGATTCTGCACTGACGGAGGTTTACCGGATACTTTTTTGCCTTATGAATTCCTTCAAGTCAGCATAGAGAGACTTAGACCAGGCACTGTTTGTTAGGGTAAAGAAATGATGCAAATGAACTCTCGTCCGGGAGGAAGAAATCTGGCTCTCTGGTAACACCTAACCTATGAATCAATAATAATGAAAGGACATCCATCTGTAGACAGCTGTTTCAGCCTTTTACTCCCATTAGTGCAGGGCATGATTCTGCACCGACGGAGGTTATGAATTCCTTCAAGTCAACATAGGGAGACTTAGGCCAGTTAGGGCCTCTTGGGGAAAAATGTATGCAAATGAACATTTATGCCAAAAGGAAGAAAGCTGGAAAAGCGGAAAAGACACCCATCTGTAGACAGTTGTTTCAGACTTCTTGCTCCTCATTAGTGCAGAGCATGGTATTTCATTGACAAAGGAGTTCCTACGGCGAAACAGTATCCTCAAAGTCAACATAGGGGGAGTTAGGCCAGGCTGGATCTCTTGGGGAAAAAAAGATATAGTATGGACCGCAGTGTCTGAGCTGGTAGAGAATCTCCTAACCTGAACTCAACGGTCTCATACATTCCCACATGGCTAATGAGTGGACGGTCTGAAACCCGAGGTCAGTTATGACAATACGGTTCGATCTCAGATCATAAATGTCGGACATGTGAAATAAAATAAAATCAGGCAGCGATCAGCTCCAATCCGACTGTAAGTATTTAGTTTGCCTGCAGCAACCCCAGTGGGGAAATGAAGTATTACATGATCACCATTGACATCTTGGCTGCTGGGATGTGCAGAGTCCTCTTGGCAAAGACGCAGTTTGTAGCCTTTGTAGTCGCTCTGGCTAATACCTGTGGATCCTTGTAAGCCCAACGGACCTTCTGTATAACCCATAATTCCCTAATAGGGTATTTAAAAATCTTATAAATGGTGCAAATTCTAATATTTTTTTCTCATTACATTAAAATGTTCTTTTCCCGCTGTATAAATATTCAGACCTCTGTTCCCATATTAGTGTGGGAAATCAGCTCCACCAATTCCTAATGTTATTTTTGGCCAATGCCGTTACTGTGACATCTGTGCTGACATGGTTTTTTTTAATTTTTATTGCCATCACAAGTTCTGAAGCGTTCATTCATAGTATGGACGTATCAAACCGGCAATTATTACGATTCAAGATTAGTTGATAAAACGACCCATGATTGAGGTCAATGGAAATATGATACATAAGGAGTAAATACGAGGTAGAAGAAAGGTTATTGTTCTTAGGGGGTCATGTTCACAGACCTCCATTTAAGGGTTTTCACATAGACCACATATGTCTCCTGTCCCGGGGATAAGTGATGAATGTATGATCGTGGAGGTCCACATGATCGGGGGGCCCAAAGTCTCCTGTGTGAGTGAAGCGATATTGAGCCTCTGCGACCGCTGCTCCATTCATGTCCATCTGAGTCATTATAATACTAGCAAGTATATCAATTAACCGCATAGTAGTCATCCGGCATGCACAAACTGGCATTCTGACACCGCCTAATATCCAGAGGAACCAAGAAGGGAAGTCCAGCTTCCGGTATAATGATCACTGGTTGTGATTATGATACCGAAAGCTGGACTTACTTTCTTCTTGGGTTTTGGAGTCGGTAAGACAAACATCCGACTTCTCAATTTCCCTGAATCCGACTCCAAATCCAACCCCAACTCCACCAAAATGGACTCAGACTCCATGACTTTGACTCCACAACCATGACTGTGAAGTCTGTAAGCCAAACATCCAAGTCCGACGCCTCAATTTCCCTTAATCCGACTCCACCAAAATATACACCGACTCCAACTCCGACTCCACGGTCCTTTTTCGCTCTTTTGGGTATCAGAGTCATTGTTGCACATGCTCCATTTACTTAGGGGACTTGGACCTACTGTTCTTGGGATTGGTGGGTGCAGCTAAGACCCCTATATTGTTCCCAAAGGTTGTTCTCAAATTATTAGCATCCGGAACGCAGCTTCTGCAGTTTGGGGTTCTCATCTGGCACAAATCCTAAGTCATATTAAAAGGCTTGTTAAAGAGTCGATTATGATTACAAGGATTGCTACCCCTATTGGGTGGCATTAGAGTTTTTTACTTCCTCTCTGAAGGGACAATTAACATACTGTTAAGACTCTCCACAATCCTGAGATCCGGGACCTTCCTTGTTAACTACACAGCCCCGTCATGAATGAAGAGGTGCACATGCTTAACCTGTAGTCCATTTAATAGCTATGGGACGGCTGAAAATATCAAGGTGTTGACTTGGCTTTCTCTTCCGGGTTCATAGACAGTGATTGGTGAGTGGTTGAGCGTGCACACTTCCGGTTTTTCCAAGATGGGTCTTTGCACAGCCTGGCTCCTGATTTCCAAAGCCACTATATCAGGATTGCACGTGGTCCCCAGTGGTTGGACGCCCTACAATTAGTAAGTTAGTAACTCAATATTCTGGAAATCAATCTTTAATATCATATTTTAACTTGAGATGGGAGAATCGGTTCATAGGACTCCGGTTTATTGCTCAGGTCAGTAGTCTGTGGCCGCTGGATGGGAGATAGCTGCAAATCTCCTCCTCTCCTGTAATGCTGGTGGGTGTGGACTCACTGTGCCATGGGCCAAGCTTACCCTGGAAGGGCATGACTAAGTGCCTACCGGGTATTCACTAGAGCCTCTTGTAGTAAAAATAGCCTGGACTGCCAGTAGACACCAAGTGCAACTCCAGGGCAATCTCTGGAACTGCAGCAGCTAACCAGAGGGTCAGGAATGAGGTACAGGAGGGCTAGACACAGACATAGTCAGATGTTTGAAGGTCGGGGCCATGAGCACACATTTGAACCATAAACCACGGTCAGGAGCGAAGACATCAGACAGGACGGGCAAACAAGCCGGCTCAAGCACAAAGGAGTCAATACAAGAAAACATGAGCACAGGACTCTAGCAAATGAGTAACTAGGAACCAACGTTTGGGCAAAGAATAAAGGGTGGAATTGCCTGATATATCACCTGCTACCAGATGATGGGTTAGGGAAGCAAATTTCTGCAGGACCAGTTCCTGCAGAGATTGGCTGCTCCCCCGAGGACTCAACCAATTCAATGCGATGGTCAAGTGCTGGGTGGAGCAGAGCGAGTCACACGGTGCTTGGGTAGGCACTTAGAAGGGGTGCGAGCGGCCGGAGCGGCATCTCCGGGCATCGAGTGTGCATCACTCCACGATAACTCGACAGAATCGGCTAATGAGAGCCAGGAATAGCGGGCATTAAGGAAATTTGCAAGAATCCGAATAATAAAAAAATAAGGGGAAATAAAAGTTTTTAATTTAGAATGCACAACGTTGCATTATTTTCCAGATTTCCTTAAGAATTTTTTCTTTGCTGTAAAAGTTAGCGGAGAAAATCCCCATCACATCTGCGCTTAGAATTCGCTTACTTTGAATTAAAATGTTTTGTCTGCAGGTCTTGTTTCCACATGGAGAAAGTCTGGGAGCCTAATCTTACAGAGCGATTCTCCGTCCAAAGCTCGTCTGCCATAAGATAGTAGGAAGCATGCCTGGTATGCCTTTGGAAGCAGTATCAGTTCCTACACTCTTTTTGACACCACCTATCTTGGGGAACTCAATGTCGGGTTGTGTTCAAATGCAAGCAGCTTCCTTCCCGGGAGGCGCAGAGAAGGTGTTGGGTTGTCAACACATCAGTGTGGTCAGCAATCGATCCTGTATGTGTCCAGACAGTGATTAAAAAGTTAGAAGACCTGCCTGAAATAGAACAAACTCCATGGTCTCGAATTTCGCAACCTGGAGAATTCGTTATTTCTATGAATGCGGGATGTGAGATTGATGCATCAATAACCCTAGCACCGGAAAAATGTGGATATTTATTTCCCCAAACATCACCAGACTGATCGGTCATCAAATATGGGGTGTCCGGACTCTTTCCCATAGCAGAGGTTAGGTCGAAGAAGATAGACAGCACATATTGGAGTTTACCATAACCTGTCCTTTATTCCTACAGTAGGAGATGTGTCCTTCAGCATTTTTTGCCCTTCTCGTTTTTAACATGTTCATGTTTGGCCGAGTCAAGCAAGATTATAAAGAAATACCTGGTGGGCTAACCTTTGAGATTCAAGCAGGGCTGTGGAGTCCAGAGTCGTGGAGTTGGTATCTATTTTGGTGGAGTCAGATTTAGGGGAAATTGAGAAGTCGGAGTCAGATGTTTGGCGTACTGACTTCACAGCCATGGTTGTCCATTTTGGTGGAGATGGAGTCAGAATCGCATTCAGGGAAATTGAGGTGTTGGATGGTTGGCTTACATACGCCACAGCCCTGGTTTCAAGGGTATAATGACCACAGGTAGACCTGGGGGAAATGTAACATATATGCACTATGAATTTTAAAGGAACTCTCTATAATGTTTTCCAAAAATTCAACAGAAAGCATACCATCAGCCACCCAACACCATGTTTTGGCCTTTACTCTTCTGATGGGACATTAGGAAAATGTACACATATACAGTACTAGCTGTAATAAATAACAGCTGTTAGCTATAACACAATAGAATTTGAATATGTCATATTGATGACCTGTAGGAAAATAGAAGCTGAGCTGTGATTGGTTGCTATAGGCAGCCTGATAAATCTCCAGCCAACAGTAAACCCTCCCCCTGGCCGGGCAGTATATGTTACCTAACACATACACATAATAGACAGCTCATGTGACTGACATCTGCCTTAAAGTGATCCTGAACCCACAAACTGACCCCCCCACATCTTTAGACCTGTCCCTGTACCCCCTCTTATCATTTCTAGCCATCCCTTTTGCAGAAAAAAATCGATTTTGTAAAGTAGAGAAAAAGTTATATTTACCTCGTCCTGTGTGAGTTCTCCGTTTCTGAGGAAGCCGCAATAGGCCGGGCCTGTCTGCTTCTGCCTTGTAATTATGCACGCCCCTCTCAGCTTGCTGCCTTGGTAAGAGCCTTGCCACGTCATGAAAGAGGTGGGGCTAAATCGCGTCATGTCAGTAGCCCCGCTCCCTTTCATGACGCAGCCAGGCTCTTACCAAGGCATCAAGCTGAGAGGGGCATACATAATTACAAGGCAGCAGCAGACAGGCGTGTCTATTGCGGCTTCCTCAGAAACAGAGAACTCACACAGGATGGAGGTAAATATAACTTTTCTCTACTTTACAAAAATTTTTTCTGCAAAAGGGATGGCTAGAAATGATAAGAGGGGTGCAGGGACAGGTCTAAAGATGTGAGGGGTCAGTTTGTGGGTTCAGGATCACTTTAATTCCCTATATGTGAGCCCTCGTGGACAGGGTCCCTGCCCCTCCTGTACCTGTACGTCCTGATCGCCTAGATTTAGTGTACTTGTTCTTGTCTCCCTCATCCTCATGTAAAGCGCCATGGAACCTAATGGCGCTATATAAATAAATAATAATAATAAATTTATGGCACATGTGATGCACATTGGCTGTTTTTAATCAGATGTTTATGTTTGGAAATTAAAGATACTACATGTATGAGGCGAGTTGTGTGAGGTGATTTGTGCACATCTGTGTCTGTCTGTGTGGTGTGTGTGTCCCTGGGGTGTGTGTGTGTGTGTCCATGTGGTGTGTGTTCTTGTGGGGGTGAGGGGTGTCCCTGTGGTGTGTGTCCTTGTGGGGGGGAGGGGTGTCCCTGTGGTGTGTGTCCTTGTGGGGGGGAGGGGTGTCTCTTTGGTGTGTGTCCTTGTGGGGGGGAGGGGAGTCCTTGTGGTGTGTGTCCATCCCTGTGGGGTCTGTATGTTCCTGTGGGGTGTATGAGTATGTGTCCCTGTGGTGTGTGTTCTTGTGGGGGTGAGGGGTGTCCCTGTGGTGTGTGTCCTTGTAGGGGGGAGGGGTGTCCCTGTGGTGTGTGTCCTTGTGGGGGGGAGGGGTGTCCCTGTGGTGTGTGTCCTTGTGGGGGGAGGGGTGTCCCTGTGGTGTGTGTCCATCCCTGTGGGGTCTGTGTGTTCCTGTGGGGGGTGTGTGTGTGTCCCTGTGTGTGTCCCCTGTCGTGTGTGTGTGTGTGTGCCTGTGGTGTGAGTGCATGTGTACCTATAGGGTGTGTATGTGTGTGTGTCCCTATAGGGTGTGTATGTGTGTGTGTCCCTATAGGGTGTGTATGTGTGTGTGTCCCTATAGGGTGTGTATGTGTGTGTGTCCCTGTGTGTGTCTCTTTGTGGTGTGTGTTTGTGTTCGGGTGCGTGGTGAGTATCCAATGTTGGGGCTCCACCTTAGCGATTATACACTTGCTGTTACTCTTTGTGTGCGTGTGGTGTGTATACATGTCCCCGTGCGTGGTGAATATCCCATGTCAGGGCCCCACCTTAGTCACTATATGCTGGTATATGCTGTTAGTCTTTGGTGCTGTCATTAAGCCCCTCTCATTCACAACTGTCGACTCGTAGCTGTCACTTTCTCTCCGTTATGTAGATAGGGCTAAAATTGTTTGGTGAATTGGAACTCGCAGGGTTAAAATTTCGCCTCACAACATAGCTTATGACGCTCTCGGGGTCCAGACGTGTGACTGTGCATAATTTTGTGGCTGTTGTTGCGACGGTGTAGATGCCAATCCCGGACATACATACACTTACACATTCAGCTTTATATATTATATGTAACCCTATGTAAGAATATATAATACGGTTCTCATTGTTACATAGTATACAGATAATAACACAGTGGGCTAAAGAGCAGGTTGTGAGAGTCAGCGCCTGAGACATCTGATGCTCCACTCAATCCCTCTCCTGGTTACAATGACAATGATGGCTTTATTACGGAGGGTTCAGAAGTTCTGCTCTCACGGATCGCCACCACTTCTCTGGTTTCCCTTTCTTTTTGTGTGAGTTCTACTCTACGAAAAACGTGAACTTTCCTCATCACTGCAATGACACTGAAAATAACCGTGTTGTAGAAATGTGAAACCCACTAGGGATTTCTAATAGGACACAAGTCATTACTCCCCCACAAAAAATATGAAAATCTCCCAACCTTTTGAATAGAATTGGCACACACTGATTGAATAAATGACTAACCTGTTTGGATTCTTTTTTTCGCCGTTCAAGACCACTGGTCACTACATGGATGTGTTTCGGGGGTCTGTATGGAAGCTATTGGAAAGTCAAAGATAAAGTATGATATGCATTATATGTGTGATGGTGTTTGTTGTCTTCTATGGCACCGTATTAAGGGATTATTCTCCCTTAAAAGCATTGCTTCTTGGTATGCAGAATCCCTTAAAGAATACCTATGGTTTAAACAAATGTTTGCATGTCATACTATCATGCCAGAGATATTATTTGGGAAATGTTCAGGTGCCAAGACTCCCCATCGATTGCTAAAAGAAACTAAGGACTCCTCCTCTTTGGCTTTGCTCCACCTTGCTTGGTTCTTCTCCATCACTGAGCATTGGATGTAGCGATTTATAGAAAGTATTGAGTCTGCATGTCAAATACTTTTTTTTAGGAAAGGGGCCAGGTGCCAAGAACCCACATCGATTGCTAAAAGAAACTAAGCACTGTTCCTCTTTGGCTTTGCTCGACCTAGCCTAATTCCTCTCCGTTACCAAACATTGGACGTAGTGATTTATAGAAATTATTGATTCCGTACACCATGTGCGTTTAGGAAAGGATCGAGTTGCTAAGACCCCTCCTCCCTTCCCCCCCATTGATTGCTAAAAGAAGCCCTTAGCTGAACACTGTTCCTCTATTGGCTCTGTTCATCCTTGCTTGGTTCTTCTCCATTACCCGAGCACTGAATGTAATGTAATGGTTTATAGAAAGTATTAAGTCTATATGCTATGTGCTTCTTTTAGGAAAGAGTCCAGGTGCCAAAAACCTGCATCGATTGCTAACAGAAGCCCTTATCTAAGCATTGTTCTTCTTTGGCTTTGCTTGTCCTTGCTTGGTTCCTCTCCATTACCCAAGCATTAAAACTAGTAATTGATAGAAATTATTGAGTCCATATGCTATGTGCTTCTTTTAGGAAAGATTCCAGGTGCCAAAGCTCCCCCATCGATTGCTAAAAGAAGCCTTAAGCTAAGCACTGTTCCTATTTGACTTTGCTCATCCTTGCTTGGTTATTCTCCATTACCCCCAAGCATTGAATGTAGTGATTTATAGAAAGTAAATGCATATGCTGTGTTCTTCTTTTAGGAAAGAGTCCAGGTGCCAGGACCCCACATCGATTGCTATACGAATCCCTTAGCTAAGCACTGTTCCTCTTTTGCTTAGCTCGACCTTGCTTGGTTCTCCTCCATTGCCCGAGCATTGAATCTAGTCATTTATAAATAAGTATTGCGTCTGTATACTACGTGCTTCTTTTAGGGCTTACAGACATCATACGGGGCCATCCTCTGCTTCCAACGGTTTTTCTAAGAACACGAATGAAATTCGATGAGTAAGGATCATTCCCACTTTAGCAAAACAGGATCCATCCATCTATTTGAATGCCAGTATATTGGAAATTCTTGGAAGTGAAGACTGTAGGACAAGTCTTTTTGAACAGGGAAAGTGACTTAATCATACATGCAAAAGAGCACATCCGGAGCATACTGCTGTGAATGGCCGGATATGATTTTCCAATAGAGAAAATGGCTGGTCAAGGAAGCCCATTGTGTTAGTTCAGACCTGGGCAAAGTGTAGCCCAAGGGCCATATCCAGCCCTCTGGCTTTTCTAGTTCGGCCAATGGACCAAGACTGCCAAAGGGCTGAAAAGAGTGGCCCACAAGCCGCACCATGCTCTCCCCTGCTCGCTGTCATCCACTGCCTATATTCCGATATCAATGATATCTGAATGAAAGCAGATATCAGTGAATATATTGGTGGAGGACAGAGCCGACAGCTCCTTCTTCCAGCAGTCACCTTGTACAACTTAGCATGAAGTGACGTCATTGCATCTGCTCTTTGGAGTCAGTTCACTGGAGACTGCAGCCTTGGACCAGGAAACAGTAGCAGGAAGAATGAGTATTTTTTAAAAATGTGTGTGATATGTGTGCTCATATTAAGAAAGCTATGTGGGGCACATACCGTATGTAGGGGACTATGTGAGGGCTTATATTGTATATAGGGGCTATGTGGGCTCTCATACTATGTATAAGGAGACTGAGGGCTAATACTATGTATAAGCGGCTATGTGGGGCTCACTGTATATAGGGGACTATGTGAGGGCTCATACTGTATATAAGTGGCTATGTGGGGTTTCACAGTATGTAGGGGGCAAAGTGGAGACTCATAGTTTATATAGGGGTTCTTATATTGTATAAGGGATTGTGAGTAGGCTCATTCTGTTTATAGTGGGCTGTGTGGGGGTTCATAATGTGTATAGGGGACAATGTGTGGGCTTATACAGTATATAGGGGGCTATGTGAGAGCTCATACTGTGTATTAGGAGACATAGGGCTTATACTGTGCATAGAGGGCTATGTGGGGCTCATACTATATATAGGGGACTATGTGGGGCTCATACTGTAGATAGGAGACTATGTGGGGGCTCATACTATATATAGGAGCTATGTGGAGGCATATACTATATATTGGGTGCTTATACTGTATACAGGGGCTGTGTGTGGGTTCATTCTGTATATAGGGAGCTATGTGGGGTTTCATATGGTATATAGGGGGCTATGTGTGGGCTCAATCTGTACATGCTATATAGGGAGCTGTATTTTGATGTATACTGTGTATAGGAGCTGTGTGTGGGCTCACTTTGTATATAGTGCGCTATATAAGGGCTCAAGCTGTATATGGGGGGCTATTTTTGGCCCATATGGTATATAGAAGGTGTCGGCATACTAAATTATGCTCAATATTAGGTGATACAACTAATATTATCATAAAATAATATTTAATATGTTAATGTCAGCCTATTGGTTTGGCCTCCACAACCGTCACGGTCTCTCATGAGGACCCTTGAAACAATTAATTGCCCACCCTTGTGTTAGATGAGTTCCATGCCAATTACTTTTTATTTTGTTTTCATTTTTTTAAAGGGATGTTTTTCATCCTAAAAACAAGTGTGTCCAAACATAAAAATGTAAGTTATGAAAATGTTAAATTCTCCAGAATTTTGACTAGTTTTAGGGAAAGGTCCATACACCTATTCCCTGATGAGCGAGAGGAAGACTTTTTGGAACATCACCATCAAGATATTTTGACAGCAATGTTCCGCCGATCATGAGATCCGGCTTATTCCATCTCTCGTTGAGCAGATTGATTCCCCTCTTAATTCGCAGACTCTTTATTTTTTATTTTCTCATGTTCCACTTTCCATTCGAGGATATGAGAACACCTGCCTGAGCCGCGTCCAGCCTCGGCTACGAGAGGAGACCATATCTTTTGAGCTTTCATTGTGCGCTCTGTTTGTTTCTGTTGGAATTACAACACAGTTTTCTTTTTCCCCATTTGAGTTTATCTGTGCTAAAATATTTTCCAAATATTGTCTTGGAAGTATTCACCACCACTCCCGTCTCGAATTCCCTGGCCCGGCTCCCAGGACATACACTAAAGCAAGAATATAAGTTTCTGAGTTCTGTAAGAATGCAAAGTGTAACGTTGACTCCCCCATCCAAAGCCAACGTCAACGTTGACTCCCCATCGAAAGCCAATCTCAGTCCACCTGCTCATACGGTCATATTGATCCTTTCTCCCCCAATATGACCAGATATTGTTCTTATACTTAGTATTAGTTTGTTGGAAACTGATATTTTTTTTTGGCTCGGGGCAATGAGTTCAGATGAGCAACAAAATGACTCAAACACGAAATGTGAGATGATATCATTTCATCCAGATGTGAGATGTCCATGTATTGATAGAGAAGGTTTCTCTCTGGCGGTTGCCAGTAAAGCACTTCAGTCTCTTTTATTCCCATCACAAACCTTTCACGGTAATTACACGTCTTTTTGGAAACCTCGTCCTAGTTGGCCGCCCTTTACCAGAACTGTAGCAGCCTCTTGACATCCTTGACTTTCTCTTGATAACATTTCTTTGTCTTGGTGGACTACTTGGAGGATCAGTAGTTAGCACTGCTGTCATGAGGTCTAATGCTGTGGATTGAAAGCAGACTTGCCACCAGATATCACAATACAAACCACCTTACAAAATAGGTCACCTAGATCTGACGTGTAATTCTAAAATTAAGATGAGTCTAGTTACTAAGGGAAAGGGTGGTTTGGTTGATAGAAATAGTTACATCCGGGCTTATAAAATGGTATTTTTTTCATTTTAATCAGATAGGAATTTTTTTTTACAATGACATAAGTACACCAGCCTCATTAGGTCTGAGAGAGATATTTAATTCAGGGATACACAGCATTTTTTGGTCCAAAGGCCACATTGTCATACTAAACCAATCTCAAGGACCCTAATAGAATGTGAATGGGTACTTACATGAATACTTTGTTAGTTAGAGCTACCAACTCATTAGATAGATAAAAGCAGAACCTCTCCAAATACGCTTCAATCTCAAATCTTGGTTCTGGTGATGTTAACATGTACTGATGGTGGTTCTGGTGATGTTAACATGTACTGATGGTGGTTCTGGTGATGTTAACATGTACTGATGGTGGTTCTGGTGATGTTAACATGTACTGATGGTGGTTCTGGTGATGTTAACGTGTACTGATGGTGGTTCTGGTGATGTTAACGTGTACTGATGGTGGTTCTGGTGATGTTAACGTGTACTGATGGTGGTTCTGGTGATGTTAACATGTACTGATGGTGGTTTCGTGTACTGATGGTGGTTCTGGTGATGTTAACGTGTACTGATGTGGTTCTGGTAATGTTAACGTGTACTGATGGTGGTTCTGGTGATGTTAACATGTACTGATGGTGGTTCTGGTGATGTATTCATGTAAGTATTTTTAGACTTAGGAGTATATACTAGGAGGTAGATTGATTCCGAATTATTTGTTAGTTAGAGCTACCAACTCATTAGATAAATAAAAGTGAAATCTTTATTACATTTCTTTAAAATGACCAAGAGCCAAATACAAACAAAAAAACAAAACCACATGCAGGTGATATGTACAATCAAATGGATTTGCAGAATAGTATATCAAGGACTAGAAAAATGTCCGTGAAGATCACTTCTTATTCCAAGAAACCTGTCCCTATATGCTGTCTTTGCCTGTCAGTGGAGAGAATATCACCCTAAGGGGTAGTGGTGTCCCCACTCTTAGCGGCGGCTGTCCTTATTTCTGACCCTAAGGGTGATAATAAGCAGCGGTATTCAAATTATACAGCAAAATGATGTGGGATAAAGATATCTGGTGAACAAGGCTTAACTTAACTCAATCGGAGAAAACAGCCAAGTGATGTCCTTGTATCTTTTTGCAAATCCAAGGTGAATTTGCTTAAAAATAGGCTTTTGCTCCGAACTTGCTTGATGCGTTTCGCCTCGACCAGTTAGCGAGGCTCATCATCAGAAGGAGACGGAGTTGGCATGAGCAGTTTGACTAAGGAGTATAAGGATCATAGAACCGAAAACACAATACATATACCGGACAATAGACAGAGCATGAATCCATCATCCATTGTACGTACTCCTGTATCATCTCATTATATTAGTGGTTATTTGAGACAATGGGAAAACCGATATCTCATACGTGTCACAGAATTTTGAGCCCTTACACCATTAGGAGAAATTAGTTATTTAGGGGCACAGAATAGAAGTTCTTTATATACATGGGGCTGCACCCTTTTCGGATATTGTGCTACAGAAGACCAGAGAATGTGTAAATCTGCAGAGACGTTATTAAGTTAAGTGGCATTGGGAGTCTTTCTTCTCCTTAGGAACCCTTATTAGGGAAAATAGGGTAAGATAAGGGACAGCCGACGAGGTATGGAGGCACCAAAAGAGTTAGGGTGAAAATCCCCCATTGATAGGTAGGTGCAAATAAATGAGGGAAATTGAGTCTCCCCCTAACATACTTTCTTGGATTCAAAAATGTGTCCTTTATGTAATGTCTTTCTATGTAGGTCCTCGGACCTTTTTAATGGATTGTTAAGAAAGCTTTTTTAACAAAATCTAAAGTTGGTAATCCATAACTTCTTAAAAAACCTATTGGAAGTAGCAATCTTAAAAGTCAAAATCGACCCTATAGCGAGTCTTATCAAATGACTAACGATAAAAAAAAAAGCAATCCAGATCTCATACTTTGCACTGATGAGGAACAAGACCCTTAGCAAATTGAGATTCTGGTTTGCCTTTTGTCCTAAGTCACAAAGAAAGTCTTTTTAAAGGGTTGATATTAAAGGGAACCTGACCCCTAAAAATCAGTCCCCAGACCATTTAAACCTGTCCCTGCACCTCCAGGAATGCATTGTAAGCGAACCTTTGTGTAAAAAAAGGGTATTTGTAAAGTATGTGAAAGTGCTTTTATTACCTTGCTTTCTGAGGCTTCTCAGTGCTTCAGAAGTCGCACAGGGCGTTCCCTGTGGCTTCTCAGCACAGCCTCCAGATCAGTTATTCACACCCAGATAGGCGTACTAATGTATTGTGAGCTCCCTCGCCCCCCTCCATGGGCAGTATAGCCTTTATTGACGCACATCGTATTATATCCATATCAGAGGACTGCGCGCTGCGCATGCGCAAGTTTTCTCTATGGCAGCTAGTCTGAGATTAGCTGCCGCAGGGCAAACCCACGCATGCACAATGCGCAGCGCGAAGTCCTATGATATGGATATGACACGATGTGCGTCATACAGGCTATACTGCCCATGGAGGGGGGCGAGGGAGCTCACACTGCCTTAGCACGCCCATCTGGGCGTGAATAATTGATCTGCAGGCGGCGCTAAGAAGCCACAGGGAACGCCCTGTGCGACTTCTGAAGCACTGAGAAGCCGCAGAAAGCAAGGTAATAAAAGCACTTTTACATACTTTACAAATACCCTTTTTTTTACACAAAGGGACACTTACAATGCATTCCTGGAGGTGCAGGGACAGGTATAAATGGTCTGGGGGCTGATTTTTAGGGGTCAGGTTCCCTTTAACTTTTAGGATTGCTACTTCCACTAGGTGACACTAGAGTTCATCTTCTTACGTTCTCAGGAGACATATTGCATATTTATTGTCCCAGATAAGCATAGCAGGCATTTAAGTTTCCTCGTACTGACATGTCACTCTCCATAGGGAGAATGATTACTCTTTAGACCCCACTTACTTAGCCTCTCATACAGCCAGATCAGATCTCCTATTTTGCACTATAGAGGGACAATACCCCCAAATACTGTCTTCAAATTGAGGCTTTTAGGATTGCTACTTCCAATAGGTGGCGCTAGGGTTCCAGTCCTCTTCATCTCAGGCTTGATGTGTCGCTCTCCACAAGGAGAAACCTCACCCCCTTAGATCCCAGTCTTAGCCTTTCATGCAGCCAAATCAGATCTCAGACTTTGCTCTGATGAGGGGCAATACCCTGAAACACCATTGCTGCTTCCAGTAGGTGTCACTACAGTTCAAACCCTCTTCTCATGCTGACATGTCACTCTCCATAAGGAGAAACCTCGCCCCTTAGATTTTGCACAAACCTCCCGCCAAACAAGCATTAACTGTTTTAACATCCATAAAGAATTGGCAAAACGTCACTCTCGGCCTCCATTACACTTTATGATGGCCCCTCGGAGGGTTCACATGTGACATCAGTATTCATCGGTCGCCTACAGGTCAATGGTGAGGGATCTGACTGCTGGAGGCGCGAACAGGATTACTCTGACTTGTATATGGAGATTGTCCCATAATATGGAGCAGACTAGAGATTCACGTTTTAATACTGCATAGAAGCAGAGAGATCATAAGGTTAAGAGGCTTCCATCGTACGCAGCATAGTCTCGCCGCAGGGCTCGTCTGACAGCAGTAGATTGGGGTGATACAAGTGGATGGGACGTGTTTAGCTGTGGGGAAGTCATGTAATATCCGTGTCTTCAGAGCCTCCATAGATCCTTCTCCAGCCGTTACCAATCCCGCGTACAATACTCCACGTTTCCTCCGCTCCGGAGTCTTTATTATCGCCTTCCCCTTTACCCTTGTCGCACATTTTGGAGCATGTCGCACATTCTTTCCTGCAGCTATCTATTCTTTCCTCCACAACACCCAGACTTCCTTCATTTTTCATTGTTCCGCATGTAATCTCACTCACACAAAGGTCGTTCCTGTAGACTTGGACGTTTTATTTTTCTTTTCCCACAATCTCTCATTCCGCATTTTCTTTTACACCACTAATTTTATTTTTTTTTCTCAACATGTACAAGAGACATCGCAACAAATAGTGCAACAAACACAGGATGAGCTAAATTAGTCACTGTGTACATATACTATATACTCCAGAGCTGCACTCACTATTCTGCTGGTGCAGTCACTGTGCACATACATTACATTACTGATCCTGAGTTACCTCCTGTATTATACTCCGGAGCTGCACTCACTATTCTGCTGGTGCAGTCACTGTGTACATACATTACATTACTGATCCTGAGTTACTTCCTGTATTATACTCCAGAGCTGCACTCACTATTCTGCTGGTGCAGTCACTGTGTACATACATTACATTACTGATCCTGAGTTACCTCCTGTATTATACTCCAGAGCTGCACTCACTATTCTGTTGGTGGAGTCACTGTGTACATACATTACATTACTGATCCTGAGTTACCTCCTGTATTATACTCCAGAGCTGCACTCACTATTCTGCTGGTGCAGTCACTGTGTACATACATTACATTACTGATCCTGAGTTACCTCCTGTATTATACTCCGGAGCTGCACTCACTATTCTGCTGGTGCAGTCACTGTGTACATACATTACATTACTGATCCTGAGTTACCTCCTGTATTATACTCCAGAGCTGCACTCACTGTTCTGCTGATGCAGTCACTGTGTACCCCATTACATTACTGATCCTGAGATACCTCCTGTATTATACTCCAGAGCTGCACTCACTATTCTGCTGGTGCAGTCACTGTGTACATACATTACATTACTGATCCATCATGAGTTACCTCCTGTATTATACTCCAGAGCCGCACTCACTATTCTGCTGGTGCAGTCACTGTGTACATACATTACATTACTGATCCTGAGTTACCTCCTGTATTATACTCCAGAGCTGCACTCACTATTCTGCTGGTGCAGTCACTGTGTACATACATTACATTACTGATCCTGAGTTACCTCCTGTATTATACTCCGGAGCTGCACTCACTATTCTGCTGGTGCAGTCACTGTGTACATACATTACATTACTGATCCTGAGTTACCTCCTGTATTATACTCCAGAGCTGCACTCACTATTCTGCTGGTGCAGTCACTGTGTACATACATTACATTACTGATCCTGAGTTACCTCCTGTATTATACTCCAGAGCTGCACTCACTATTCTGCTGGTGCAGTCACTGTGTACATACATTACATTACTGATCCTGAGTCACCTCCTGTATTGTACTCCAGAGCTGCACTCACTATTCTGCTGGTGCAGTCACTGTGTACATACATTACATTACTGATCCTGAGTTATCTCCTGTATTATACTCCAGAGCTGCACTCACTATTCTGCTGGTGCAGTCACTGTGTACATACATTACATTACTGATCTTGAGTTACCTCCTGTATTGTACTCCAGAGCTGCACTCACTATTCTGCTGGTGCAGTCACTGTGTACATACATTACATTACTGATCCTGAGTCACCTCCTGTATTGTACTCCAGAGCTGCACTCACTATTCTGCTGGTGCAGTCACTGTGTACATACATTACATTACTGATCCTGAGTTACCTCCTGTATTATACTCCAGAGCTGCACTCACTATTCTGCTGGAGGAGTCACTGTGTACATACATTACATTACTGATCCTGAGTTACCTCCTGTATTATACTCCAGAGCTGCACTCACTATTCTGCTGGTGCAGTCACTGTGTATATACATTACATTACTGATCCTGAGTTACCTCCTGTATTATACTCCAGAGCTGCACTCACTATTCTGCTGGTGCAGTTACTGTGTACATATATTACATTACTGATCCTGAGTTACCTCCTGTATTCACTATTATTTACAAAATGCTAAAGCTGTTCTATAGTGTAATGATGACTTTCCCTCCTCCTCTCAGCTGTCCTGGACCATTGTGAGAGGGGCTATACCTCTATATTTGGATTGTCTACACTCATACACTGATTAGTGTCTGTGTCTTTCTCTCTCCTGGATCCCATTAGACGGTGTATTGTTCTCTGTTATCAGGTGACTTCAGGGGATAGGATACAGTGCCATGTAATTGGACTCCTAGTATTGGGTTCCTTGGCGCCCCGTATTGTGGTGATCCAGGATGGCTGGAGATCTCTGACACCAGGGACCGGTTCTCTTCCAGCTCCGCGGATCCTCTCCATTGTCCTCCGTCTACTCCCGGCCATTCACTGACATAGGCGCCATTCTCCCTGAGGCTCAGGTTCAGCCTGATGGAGATGAGAAGACAATGGCTGATTTCACACTATACACTGTACTGCAGAATGAAGCCCCACAGTATGGCGGTGTGCCTAGGGAAGGAGAAAGACAGTCGGAGGACCGCTTCCATGATGGCACAGAGCCTATACTGTGTAAAGGATGCTAGAAATGGCTGACCATAGACAGCGTTCTTATCCCATAATTACATAACCATGGTCTGCACAATGATCAGGCAATTCATATTTTTGATTAATAACTTTATTATTAAATAACTTCAGAGCAGTCAGTCTATCCAAAGGTTTCTAAACTATTAGTGTGAACACCTTGTTCTCCTGCGTCTTGTCAGCGGTGGTCAGGTTCAGCCTCAGTAATGTAATGTATGTACACAGTGACTGCACCAGCAGAATAGTGAGTGCAGCTCTGGAGTATAATACAGGAGGTAACTCAGGATCAGTAATGTAATGTATGTACACAGTGACTGCACCAGCAGAATAGTGAGTGCAGCTCTGGAGTATAATACAGGAGGTAACTCAGGATCAGTAATGTAATGTATGGATACAGTGACTGCACCAGCAGAATAGTGAGTGCAGCTGTGGAGTATAATACAGGAGGTAACTCAGGATCAGTAATGTAATGTATGTACACAGTGACTGCACCAGCAGAATAGTGAGTGCAGCTCTGGAGTATAATACAGGAGGTAACTCAGGATCAGTAATGTAATGTATGTACACAGTGACTCCACCAGCAGAATAGTGAGTGCAGCTCTGGAGTATAATACAGGAGGTAACTCAGGATCAGTAATGTAATGTATGTACACAGTGACTCCACCAGCAGAATAGTGAGTGCAGCTCTGGAGTATAATACAGGAGGTAACTCAGGATCAGTAATGTAATGTATGTACACAGTGACAGCACCAGCAGAATAGTGAGTGCAGCTCTGGAGGATAATACAGGTTTTAATTCTATCTGGATGTATGTGCCATCATTTTGCTACAGTAGTGTTGTGTACCGGTTGGCTTTGGAATAACATGGACAGATATAGGTGTTTTGGGATATTGGTGTATTATTTGGGTAGCACCTTACTGATTGATGTGGTCTCCTTGTTTAGTTTCACATTGGTAGAAGGATGAATTTTTATTAGCGTTAACTCATTGATGACTGAGCGCCGCTCCATTTTTTCATACATTTCCATTGCACGGGTGATTTATTGAAGAACTCTTCGATTATCTTCATCAGGTATGGAAAGTCTTAACACATGACTTAGTGGTTTGTAATGTGTTCGCTTTTCGCCCATTGGTGCGGTGCTGTAGGCGTCCTCCTCCGGGGCTTGTAAACTTGGCTCGCTGGAAGGGAACTTTAGTATTTTACAGGAAAAGCTTTTGGGAGAATTCACAGGAACCAGATCCGAAATATAATTACCCAGCAGCTCTGGAGCTCTGAGGAGTTTCCTGCCTGCGGATGAGAGATGCAGAGTTTAACTTTAATTACGTTGCTGAAATATTTCATGGTGACTGCTCTGCAATCCGAGCTCCGGAGAGGCATCCTCAGCACCGCCAGCTCCCCGCACATATATTTGTAGCTCTGGTATTTTTGATTTATTGTCAAAACCTCATGCAGAATACAAATAGAAGTGCAGCACCTTTGTTTTTGCTCCCATTTTCCATGAGCTGGACTTGAAGATCCAAAGGCCCCGTCACACGGGGCGACATCACCGCCTATTACGTAGGCGACATAGGGGCGTGGCCTATCACCCCTACATCGCTTCATGTAAAGGGGCGATGTTGGCGCCGCCGGGAGGTCGCCTGGTTTCACAGCAGTGCTCTAAAACCAGGCGACCGATCTGGGGTGACGTGTACACATCGCCCCATGTGACTGGCCGCCGGCGACCTGCATCGCCGCTGGGGTTTTCAGACACCCCGGCGGCGATGCCACCTGACAGCTCGCCGCCGCGGGGCTGGAGATGTCACCCGGTGTAAATGGGGGACGGCGATGCTGGCAGGGCGCCAAAAACGTGCGCCCACCCTCCAATCGCCGCCGACATCCCCAGCCCCATGTGACGGTACCTTAAAACTTTTTGTATGGACACAAGTGGCCCTTTTCTCTCAAATATTGATCACAGATTTGTCTAAGTCTGTGTAATGCTGGAGTCACTCTGGAGGAGAGACATAGGAGAGTCTCACCCTAGTCTGGCCTGCATCATCTGGCATGGCTGCCAGCTCTCCAGACAAAAGTGTGCTGCTCCATAGGAACACGTGCAGCTGCACGCTCTTGTCCGAAGAGCCTGCGGGTGTGCTGGGCAGGGCTATGGAGTCGGTAAGGCAAAAGTCCAACTCCGACTCCTCAATTTCCCTGAATGCATCTCCAACTCTACCGAAATGGACACCGACTTAGACTCCACTCCTCAAACTTCAGAACCAATGCTGTGAAGTCAATAAGACACATATCCAACTCCATCACAAAGCATTCACTGATCTCTATTTGCATATACATATCCAACTCCGACTCCACCTTCTCAATTTCCCTGAATCCAACTCCGACTCCACCCAAAATTGGCACCAACTCCACGGCCCCGGTGTCGGGTGATGCATACTGGACTCGCGTGAGTCTGTCACATGTCTCTTGTTCAGTGTGACTCAAGCTTTAGTGAGCACTCCTCATCCACCTCACAGGTGCGGCATATCGAGATGCTGATTGGATCATTATTGCACAGGTACGCCACAATAAAAGGCAGCTCTAACGTTTGCCGTTTTCCAGTATTGGTGGTGTTCAGTGTTGGTTTATGGACTTTTTAGGTGTGATCATTTGTGACTCTTGAATCATACTTCTAGTTGGGTTTTTATAATCATACCCCATTTTTGGGACATCTCTTCTTTGATGTTCACCGTCTAGATTCATATTAAATATATTTTTCTATAAAGATGGTAATGCACACAGGTTTCCCTAATTCTAGACCAATCACACCATCTAGGATGTATGGGGGTTATCCAATTTTGGGCAAGAAAATCCAATGTCCTTAGTACATTCTGAATCTGTTAGCAGACACTGGTCCAAGTTGAGCCTGCATGGTTATAAGGAAGTCTTTAGGAATGGCTGGGGGCAGTATGAGCTATGGCCATGGGTGGGTTTTGGAATATTGAACCTGACCATATTTAGTTTTTAACGGACTCATGCCTTCAAGAAACGTTAGCCATCTTGACCAGTTTAGTTAAAAATTATTTTAATGGCCTTTAGCTTGATCTTGCGGTATGGAGACTTGATAGTTGAAGGCTCTGTAGGAATATCGATTTTATGCGGCCTAGATAGGTCCACCAGGAACGTCTCCAAGCCTAGATAGGTCCACCAGCAACTTCCCCAAGCCTAGATAGGTCCACCAGGGTCTTCTCCAAGCCTAGATAGGTCCACCAGGAACTTCCCCAAGCCTAGATAGGTCCACCAGGGTCTTCTCCAAGCCTAGATAGGTCCACCAGGAACTTCTCCAAGCCTAGAAATGTCCACCAAGGTCTTCTTTAAGCCTTGATGGATCAACCAGGGTCTCCTCCAGAGTTATCTTGATAGTATCAAGCCATCGGGTTGCCGGTCTTCCTCTTCCCCTTGTTCCTTCTATTCTTCCGACCATGATGTCCTTCTCCAGTGATCGCTCTCTTCGTATGATGTGTAGACAAGTCGTATCTTGGTGATCTTTCCTTCCAGTGACATGTCTGGCTTGATTTGTTCCAGTATTGATGTGTTTGTTCTTCTTGCCATCCATGGTATTGATAATATCCTACTCCAGCTCCTCGTTTTGAAGGCATTTATTCATCTTCAATATATGTACAAATGAATCTAGTCAAAATAAAGGTCAGTAGGAGTGAGCTGTTTGGCATCTTCAATTACGAGAGAGCTACTGTATCTTTTCATATAGAAGAGCATATTTGGGTTGAGTTAATTCAACAAACCTTAAATAGAAGATAATTTCTGGAGGTCCCAACAACGATGACAGGTATCACAATCCTCTATTCCACCTAATTTTTTTGGTCAGAGCTGAATTGACCATCGTTGATTGGCACTGACCATAGTCTACTAGTCTGAATAAAGCCAGAGCAGCTATAAGTGACCAAAATGCTCTGTTCAGTCCCTACCTATGTGAGTTAAAGCAAACTATTGGGACCCCTGGTCTCCTGATTGATGGCGGCTCAGGCATTAGGCCCCCCAATTATCAGAAAATCATAATTTTTCATGTTCCGAGATATTTGAAGTTTTTATTTCCCCTCTTGTTTTGTACTTTTATCCTTGCGTGAATCCACTAGTTTTTACTATATGAAGACATCCTTGTAAAACAAAATGAAAGACCATCCTTCAAAAATAATAAATACAGTATATAGTCCCTTATCCTAATAAAACGTGCAACTCCTCAGGCACATATAGAGCTCAGTTCGGCTACCTATACCCAAGGTTATTGCACGCCTCTATGATGATGGATTTATCAAAGCTGAAGATGTTACGATGCTGCCTCAAGTGATGTGGTCGAGAAATTGTGTAGAAGCCTTTAATCTTTCCTAGTACAATTCCCAGGGTCGATATTTACTACAGAGAGATCCCTAATGAGGCGGCTCGAAATCCGAACAAATGGCCTCTTACAGTGACATGGAAAAGTGCGTCCAACTGTTTGATGTTCTACGTGTGGGTTTCACTCCGGTTAGTTTATAATATAGTAAACAGAACGTTGTATATCAGTGCTTTTAAACAGTGGAGCCCAAAACCTTGTATACCTATCCTAAATTCCAGAATTTCGACATCGGTCTGAAATAAAGCAAAGTCAAATTCTAGTCTATGTCTGAAAAGGAGATTCCAAAAATACACACGAATATGGTGGCTTCCATCTTTCCTCCTGGCTCCACCACATGTTCTTCCAGATCAGAGTGGGGACCATTCAGCAGCTTATCTTCTACAGGGACTAACCCCATCATTTTTTCTACTAATATATATTATGGTCCAAGTACGGACCACAATGCATGGATTGGCCATGGGTCTCCTGACATGAACTCTACAGCCTCGTAAGCTTATATACAGGTGTGTAGTGTCATGGGGTGGTATAACAGTCAAGGGAGTAAGGTAGCAGGATGTCAAAGATGGGCAAAAGACAATCAGGGTAATCAGTCTAACCTTTAGACTGGTGGTCCCTGGCTCACCCTGTTGCCAGAATTACCTCTGAAGGTGAGGATGTCTGGGCTGCCACCCTTGCCCTTGCTCCTGATCTAGGCTAACAACTCCTCACCTCCACCCATGGAGCGGGATGCACAGCAACTCCCACAAAAAAAGGAAAAATCCGGGTAAGATCAGCAGGAAGGCTTCAGCACACACAGCGCTAATGTCTTCACAGCTCAAGGTCCTTGCAGAGACTAAACTCTATCAATGACATCTGCTGGTGGAAGAGGGAAGTATTTAAAGGCCAAGGGCATGGACAGCAGTGTGACCTGACACATCCCCTCACCTGAAGCATCGTAACAAACCATAGACAGCAGCAGCTTCTGACATTAACTCCAAGTTTCCCAACCGGAATTAAACATAGTAAATCACTACAGAGCAGGCTACATGTGACAATCATCACGACATTCCAATCATCGTTGTCCATACTCAGACATGTGAGTTCGATGTAAGGGTCCTGATCATGAACCAGTCTACGTTATTGGGATCGGAAGGGCAAAGACAAACCCATTTTTATTTATTATCAAAAAATGTAATAATCAGTGTACGCCGCCTTGAAGAGTATTGAACATAATGGCGGATTGCGGTTCTTACTTAATTTAACCTGTAATTTCGGACCCAGGTGTTATGTCCTTACGGATGCCCTCGATAATCTCTGTAGATTACACAATAAACCGCAAGTCCTTTTCATTAATTGAATTGGATTGTAATTTCATCCTCTGCCTTTTGTTAAAACCAGGTGCGCGAAGTATCGACGGCCCTTTCTCCATGCTTCTTTCTTCCTTAGTTAATTGACCGAAAATAGAGTTTCAATTAACAACTGCAGACAACAAACACTTTCCTTTAGAAACAGTACAGCAAGCGAGACCGTCCCTTGCCGATTGTGGTTTAGGTTCTTGGAGCTTGACGCTTGCGCCTGTGTGCCACCTGCGGATCATTTTTTTTTTTACTTATTGTCTGACAAATTATCCATGCTTCTATGGCCAGCATATGCTATGTAATGAAGTACGCCACCTGAGATCCCAAGGTCCACTATCAAGTGTCATAGTTATGACTTCCGAGCAGATGTTCCGATACTGTAGGCCCTGTAACGTAGGGTCAAGAATGAAATTCAACAAAGACCGAGAAACCTGAATTTTGACCTGCAATAGACTGATCACCACACCTTTGAAAATCTCACCCAAAGTTGGTTAAAGATAAATTTTGGAGAAAAAGTGCTCTTAAACATGTAAGACGTTGCTGAACCCTCAGCTTTTATTTCCTATGTATAATTGACCAACGTGTAAGGAAGTTCTTGAATCTCCCTGTGACGGCTAGGATGTGTGGACTCATTGCGTGACTAAATGGCTGCCTCGTTCTCGCTAGAACCTCTGATGGTGAGGGTAGGCTTGAGCAGCAGGTAGTCACCTGGTGCTACTCCAGGGCAGTCTCTAGGCCTGCAGCAGCTGACTGGCGGGTCAGGGTGAAGTAGATGGAAAGCAGAACCCAGAGACATGGGCAGATAGACCAAGGGTCCAAGGGTAGGTCAACACCACAGGGAAATAAGGACAAGGGAGGAGCGGTCAAGAAAAACAAAATGAAGACTAAACAGACCGACCAGAGAGACAGTACCCTGAAGCAAACGGAACAAGAACTGCTTAAGACTAAGTGGACAGACAAAATAGACACCTCCTTCAAGGTAACACAACCAGGGCTCCTTTAAGACCACATCCAGAGTGGAGGGAGGAGAAGACTTATAAAGCACCTTCTGGAAGGGGATAGGCCAGGGAAGCAGAACTCTGCTGGACACAGTGGATATAAATTCCTTCAGAGTCTGATCTGTATCCAGGTGGAGAGTCTGCAGACAGGTGGATGACATTTCTCCAGGGGAGCAGAGCAGCAAATACGTCGAATGGGACGACGCTGAGAAGATGTGCAAGACACCGACATGACACTCCATTTATGGGAGATGGTATGGGAAAGAAAGACTAGCCATATTGGATTATAACATGGCCAATACTTGTTCTATAATGACATTAACTGCCACCAGAGGGGTTTGACAGCAGCTTATTACCTCTCCAACTTTATTGAAAACACAAATGATTGGGCGCCAGGCTTGAGAAGTTTAAAATGTTCTATGGGAATTTACACATACCGCCTTAGCCACTTAAAGGTGTTGTACAAGTTTATTAATTATTGGCCCATATGCAATATTACTGTTTAAAAAAAAAACCGATAGAAAATATCCTCATCCACTTCATCTCCACTGTCCCCAATTCCCAATGCGTTATCTTACTACTGCAGCCAATCATGGGTCTCAGCGGTACATAGCACAAGACCACTAAGGCTAGTGGTTGACTGCAGCAGTACCATGGTGGGGGGAGGATTGTTAGACTAAAGGTACCGTTACACGCTTCAATGTTGTAACGATATCACCACGATCTCAAAGGAGCGCGGTCATTAGGGCATCTTTTTGAGGTTGTTGGTGAGATGTCACAAGCCTAGATATCATGAACAACCCAGCCAACGATCTTGGCGGTCGTTAGCACGCTGTCACACGGCAACTACGTGAACGACTCCAACCGCAATGTGGACATAGTTTATGAGGCTAGGCGTGCTTGATTGTGTTTTCCCGCACCCTTACAATTCTGATTGGTGGCCACAACTGCGTTACCATTGGTCAGCCTTGTCTGGCAAGATGGCCACTTTATTAGCGCTCTTGCCCTTTCAACTATCTCGCCATTCAAGGCAGGTTTTATTTGGTGACACCTGTGCAAGCCTCTGATGCATCCCCAAATTGTCACACATGAACGCTCGTGTGTGCACTGTTGCCAATACAATGTATGGCTCTGCGTACGTGTTGTTTTCAAGATGGCAAGCTACACACAACACTATGTACGTGTCTGCATATTAGGATGCATGTAGTAATTATGTGTCTGTGCATAGATGTATGTAGGTGTACATGTAACTGTATACAGTTGGTTACGTGTACAAATGTGTGTATGTACTTTGCATCTCTGAATTAAAATCATATATGTTGACATACTTTAAGTACCAATGTGGCAGACATACATGACCAATGAAGTTCTGAAGGTTGCATAGGACTGCTCAAATCTATCGTTACACCAATTGTTTATTTGCGTGCACACGCGGGTAGCTAAACGCCTGGAGAAAAGGATGGCGACTTCAATGAGTCTCATTGTTGTTTAAATGTGTTTAATGATAGTGTAAAGAATAAACAAGTCAATGAGTCTACTGATCAAAGCACAGATCAGCAAATATGGTGCCTTTCCCATAACCAACGCCAGCCAATCGGAATGCATTAGTGACCACCAATCGGCGCACATGGGGCGCTGAAAACACAATGCCAAGGCGTGCCTACGGGACTGGTTTCACGATCCCAGAAATTGCAAACGAGATCGTTATCGCGGTGTCACACAGAACGATGCAGCAGGTTGGCTGAACGACGATGGTCTGATTTGAGAACATGTTCTCAAATCTGCGATCAATGATCCAACGATTTATCGTACCCGTATCTCAGTGTCTCACGCATTGACGACCTAACGATGTCGTTTAAACGACTCCAAGCCTGTGACGTGTCAGCGATATCGTTCACAATATCTTACCGTGTAACTCGGCCTTAAAAGCCATATATTTTGATGGCAAGCCTCGGGTACTTTGTTAGACACTTTACTGCCATTCTTTTAAAGCACCACTGTAGCAGCTTTTGTTTTTTCAGCACTGGACTGGCACTTTAAATTTAATCCCCATGTCAAATACTCACCTACTGAAGTCTTCATCTCTTACCAAAGCTGTTCCAGTTCCGTGGTGCTATATACTCCCCTTAACGTCTGACTGACCGTAAGTCAAAAGTTACGTATCAAGAGCTCAGTGATAGTCTATGAGAGCCAGAACGAGGCTGTCATGCAGATGTATTGAGATGGGACGTCCAGTGCACTCCCCGCAGACCAACCGGCGCTCCGCTGGAAAAGGTGAAGCCGCCGGAAGATGAGTATCAAACAGGGGTCAGGGGACTTAGATTTATAGCACCGCTCTAGCAGTGCAATGGTGCTGTAAGGAACGGATGGGGCGACAAAGAAAGTCCACATTTCCTTTTGGCAAACTGTTTAAATGCTGTAGGTGCCATTGATCGCAGCTCGTAAAGTCTTAAGGCCCCGTCACACACTATGATATCGTTAACAATATCGTTGAAACGTCACAGGTTTTCAGTCATTCTAACTACGTCGTTCAGTGTTACATGTACATCCGATCAACGATAATCAGGCAGATCGTTGATGGGAGGTTGGTGAACTGGACCTTAAACCAAACGATGAGCGTTCGTCCAACCTGCAGCATGGGTGTGTGTGACACCTCGATAACGATGTCGTTAACAACCTTGCCTATCGAGAAGTGAAGGACGTAGGCGAGCTAACGACCGCAAGTATCGCTTGCTTGTCGCGGAATCGTTGCTGCGTCGTTAAAGATATCTGTACGTGTGCCATTTCACTAGCGATCATTGAACGTCGTTCCAGTGATCTAGGTCAAATCGGATCGTTGGTCAGAGCGTTCAACCATTGAAGTTGAGACGGGACCTTTAACCCACGGTCATTGGAGCTGCTCTTGTCTAATAGAAATCCCTCTCAGGTGTGGACATATATTCTGGCACAATCCGGGCATTCATTTAGCAGCAATAGAGAAGGACCTTCTTTAATGTAAGGAGCTGTCACGAAGGTGGAGATGTTTTGCCTTACAGTAAGCCCAGATCATACACACTTACATGACATAGTGTGTGAGCTGTGGAGCTGTACATTGTAAGACTATACACCACGTGTCCCGGCTGATGCATTTTGTTGACATTTAATAGCCATAATAAGCTAATTACCGGGAATTCATGTTACTCAGAAGAGTTAATTTTACCCCGCGATGACAGGACGTGTCACGTCTATATTACCAGGTTCCTGTGAAATACGAGAATGATTCCAGTCTGGTACTTTGTCTCGTCCATCTCTAGAATATAAAGGACTCCATGGCTTTTGGTCTGGTGGAGACGGCGACTGCTGGACTCTTTGTTTCTTTTTTTTTTTTTAATTCTTTTTCAGCAATTCTTTTGGCTTCTATTAAAGGGGTTCTCCATTTTCACAGTTCAATGACTGTTAGAAAAGAAGAAAGTCAGCATTACATACTGGGGCTCTTGGCTTCTCTCCTCCGGTCTGTGTTGGCATGTTTGTGATCTACAGCTCGTGACCACTGCAGTCAATCGCTGGGTTCAGGGGGCCTTGCCCGTGTAGATTGGCTGCACGATCTTTCCTTGTGATGCCAAAAACCGGTGGAGAGCCACTACTCGGTGAGTATAGGTTAATTACAATGGGTGCAGTGGTTGCAATCGCACCTGTGCCCTGGAGCCTAGGGGGCACCACAAGTCTGCTTGGCTTATAGAAAAAGACTATTGCTATTAAAGATTTGAACTAATTGGAGGCCCCGTCGCATCGGGGCCCATGTACTTTATGTTACACCACTGCCCTTACCAAATATTGTGGTCTGACTTTGATATACTTTAAGGGGCTGTCTAATAGGAAACATGCTGCAGTCTCTTCGGCACTCTTGGAAAATATCCGATTTTGCTGGGAAAGCCTTCTCCAGTCAGACTAGGGGACCATTCAGATGAATGTACTGCATGGACTGGATTCACCGAAAGAGGACATTAAAATCCGCACAGAAAAACTCACCAAACAACTGCCAGGTAAATATCCATTTCATTCAGCAGCAGATTGTCAGCTCCCCTGAAAGGCAAACCAAGTGTCATTATACCGGTGCACGATCACTTGCAACCCACAGTTAGGGGGCGGTTGTGGCACCAGCGACCAGCCATACTGTCAAGGAAGCGACCAGTGGATAATAAACTAGATTCACCGAAAGAGGACATTAAAATCAGCACAGAAAAACTCACCAAAAATGTCCTCTTTCGGTGAATCTAGTTTATTAAATATACATATGTCGCAAACATATGAGATAGGACTCGTGGGACGTGAGGGACCGTGGCGAGGGTCCACGAGCTTACGTTATTTTGGCCAAAATACCCAACTAAATCCTCACATTTTTCATCTTTAGAGTTTAGTTGTTTTTTTTTTTCATCTGCAGTTCAGGTTTCGCCCTCTGGGGGCATAAGTCACTGGTGAGGCATTTAATCAGTACGGACCGGCCCACCTGCTCTGGGTGTTACTAACAGGCCGAGTTCTGATACTATGCTTCACATGCATAGGAGTGACTGAGCCCTTAGGCAGCCTTGTGTCTGAATGCCACCGGTCACTTTAAGAGGCTGTGCCACAAATTGACCTAATGTGGGCCCGTGATCGTGGCCCATGGCTATATGTACACCATGTTTGCCTTCAAAGGGAGCTGAAATTGCTGTCTAATAAAACTGGCATATTTTACCTGGCATGATTTTTGGTGAGTGGGGACATTCATGTACTGCATGGACTGCACCAATAGGAGACCTTAAGCAGTACACCACCTCTTTTTGCTGTACATAGGACCTAATGGCACCTATTGTCTAAGGTGGTCAATATCATGGCATTTACCAGAGGTGTGCAATAATCTACTAGCCAACCATTCATGTTATAGGACTTTCTAGGACTTGGTGTTATGATTGCGTAGCAACTCACATGGCAATATAGCTCTAACACTAGGAAACTGCAATCAACCTAGCGGTTCCTGTACAGACTAAGGTTCCTGACCTCACAGTCCCTTACAGTCCTTGCATGCGCTGCGTTCTAACCATACGACTAAGAGGAGACCTTATGTACCTGGCTGCCTGAAAGTGCCGTCAAGCATTTCTTGTACTTCTTAAGGTACCTTCACACACAGCAATTTTGCTAGGCAATTTCACTGGTAATTTGCTGGTTGCAGTGAAATCATGGACACATTGTTCCATTTGTTACGAGACAAATAGAACAATGTGTCCATGATTTCACTGCAACCAGCAAATTGCCAGTGAAATTGCCTGCAAAATTGCTGTGTGTGAAGGTACCTTTAAGGAACCAGAGGAAGGGCAGAGTGCAATTTCCGGAATAGTGAAGGAGTGCTGAGATAAAATTCCAGAGTGAATAAAAAAACAACCACAAATACAAAGTGGAAAGAGTTTTACTGCTAGAAGGGAATGCCACCCACTTCCTAACTATAAGATGGAGAAAGGAGCAGGGTAATGAGCAGTGACACAGAGAATATAACCCAAGCTGGTCTCTCACTGACTTGCATAAACGACAGCAGTATGGCTGGAACTCCAAGCAAGATCCACTTCAGAATATCACCAGCAGGAAAGACCTAGTCAGTGGAAGATATAAAAAATCCATCCATAAGATTATTGCATAGAAAAAATAAACAATTGAAAACACCTCCTAGCTTAAATATACTAAAGCACAGGTAACAGGCAAAAAAACACCTGGACAAAAAGTTAACCCACTGTGGCTCAGGATAGAGAAACCAACCACAAAACGTCGAATCATAATTAATACTGAGGAAATAGATGGGGGTAAAATACCTGGCTCCCATTAATCTACTTTTTCAGTTCCTGCACCAGCCGGATGTATACCATGTACAGCGATGGAAAATCACATCCTTTGTACATTTAATGGAGATTTTCAGGTACGGCAGCTCAGCTCCCAATAAAGGATTATCCCATCTTCATAAATGGCTATTTTCAGATAGACCTTCTAAACACAAGCAGCTTTGCATTTTACTGCTTAATAAAATTTTCAGCCGTTCTTGAATATTAACACTTCTTTTCTTTTGTTTACTGCTTGTTACCTTGAATACCGACCACCGTTGCTTACAGCAGGACATGTGCAAAGCTTATATCCCTTTACTATCTAGCTTCTAAATGTTGTTTTGAGGCTGTGCAGGATCACCAAAGCACGATATTACTTCCTAAACCCGGCCAGCTTCGACATGGAGCTTACAATCTAGACAGCAGCGATGGTCGGTCTCCTAGGCAATGATTTGTAAACAACAAAAAAGAAAAGTGTTAATATCTCAAGAACTATAATAATGATTAAAGTGAATGAATGAGTAGCACCAACAAGACGAGGATCTTATGAGTATAATGCAATTGTGAAATGCAGAAGCTGCCCTGTGCTATACATGTAAACTGGAGAACTTAGTCTCATTAGTAGCTACTAAAGATTAAGCTTGGCATCCACATCAAGGAGTCTCCATTGCCAAGTCCTAACACTATGCCTCACAGAAATGGTGTAATGTGAATGGATATATATGTCCTAGGTGTAATTAAAAACGACGATTAGGTGTGTATCAGGATCTAGCAATGGTGTCCAAGTGTGGCAACCAAACTAAAGAAAGGGAAAATGGAACATGGGAATTAAATTATGGAGTGGGAGCTCAGTCCAAATAAGCAATATATGAATAAGGTCAAGACTGGCATCAACCACAAGCGTAGGTGCTGGCAGAAAAAATTATATACTTACAGATAGGTGAACCGCCGCGACACTACTATAATAATGATTAAAGTGAATGAATGAGTAGCACCAACAAGACGAGGATCTTATGAGTATAATGCAATTGTGAAATGCAGAAGCTGCCCTGTGCTATACATGAAAGCAATATATGAATAAGGTCAAGACTGGCATCAACCACAAGCTTTAGTAGCTACTAATGAGACTAAGTTCTCCAGTTTACATGTATAGCACAGGGCAGCTTCTGCATTTCACAATTGCATTATACTCATAAGATCCTCGTCTTGTTGGTGCTACTCATTCATTCACTTTAATCATTATTATAGTAGTGTCGCGGCGGTTCACCTATCTGTAAGTATATAATTTTTTCTGCCAGCACCTACGCTTGTGGTTGATGCCAGTCTTGACCTTATTCATATATTGCTTATTTGGACTGAGCTCCCACTCCATAATTTAATTCCCATGTTCCATTTTTTCCCTTTCTTTAGTTTGGTTGCCACACTTGGACACCATTGCTAGATCCTGATACACACCTAATCGTCGTTTTTAATTACACCTAGGACATATATATCCATTCACATTACACCATTTCTGTGAGGCATAGTGTTAGGACTTGGCAATGGAGACTCCTTGATGTGGATGCCAAGCTTAATCTTTAGTAGCTACTAATGAGACTAAGTTCTCCAGTTTACATGTATAGCACAGGGCAGCTTCTGCATTTCACAATTGCATTATACTCATAAGATCCTCGTCTTGTTGGTGCTACTCATTCATTCACTTTAATCATTATTATAGTAGTGTCGCGGCGGTTCACCTATCTGTAAGTATATAATTTTTTCTGCCAGCACCTACGCTTGTGGTTGATGCCAGTCTTGACCTTATTCAAATATCTCAAGAACGGCTGCAGATTTTAAGAAGCAGTAAATTGCAGAAGAGCTTAGTTTTTCAAGTACTATCTGATAATGTCCGTCTATTGAGATGGGAATGGCCTTTTAGTTTTAAAATGTGCAGAGCTGCAGTAATGGAGTATGGCCACGGCTCCAGAGTAGTCATCTTCAACCTGTGGCTGCCCAGCTGTTGTAACATGATGACTCCTTCAACCTTCCATCATCCAGATCCTGGGATTACTCTTAAATTACATCTTAACGTTGGTGGAGCATCCACTCCATGGAAACTTATAAAATACTGTAACGCGAGGGGAAGTGGACCCACTGGACCACAGTGGCAGCTGACCCCAGGGCAGGGACGGAATCAGGGGCGGGAATGGGCACAGTCTCTGGTATAGCAAGTGCAGCCAGGGCAGCAGTAGGAGATAGGGCGGGCACAGTTTCTGGTATGGTGGGCTAGTAGGTCAGGGATGGACACAGGCATAGGCAGGTGCAGGCTAGGATGGCTGTGGCAGACAGAACGGCAAGAGCAGGCGAGTAATGAGGGCACAGCAGGAGCAGACCAATATGGAAAGGCAGAACAAGGGACAGAGAGGCACAAGGGCAGACAGGACCTCACAACTAGCTACACTGGGCACAAACTAACTAATGGAGTTGATCAGGCACCTCCCCTAATGGGAGGATGCTTATATACCCAGTACCTCTCAGGCTGAGGGGTGCTTCCTGATAATCATGCACTGGTTCTTTAAGACCAGGGCAGGAGCGCAGCTGCGAGTAAGCCCACGTCCCTGTTGCAGGGAGGAGCATGCTACAGAGACGTCGACATTACAATTAACATGTATTTTCATTTTTTAAATTTACTTCTTTTTAAGCGATGGTAAATTTGAAGGAGGGTTCACAAAATAATCCCTGAATTTAAGGCACAAATACATATTACATAAAAGTCAGCCAAAATGGGCAATATCTAAAATGGTGAGTGATTACAACCAGTCACTATTTTAGAAATGAGTGATAATTGTCAACTGTGTTGCCGAAACGATTACATTCATTTCGGCCAATGACCGATCAATGAACATTTATCGTTCAAAACACCCATTAGGCACGTTGGATATTTTTCAGACGATCATCAGCACCGATATTAACACATCATCGTTGTTTAAAAAAAAAAATCCAGAATTCTCCACCCCGGTCTGTTTTTGCCATTAACAAATGATCGTTGGACTGCGCACTCTCACCTGTATGGCGTCCTTTCCAACCGGCAAGTGCTTTGGGGGTGAAGCGGACCCATTCTAAACCTAGAAGCTCCTGGAATAACAAAAAGAACTTTCACTAGACTGGTTCTTTGGACAATCTAAACCTGCTTTTCGGGATTTCTTCAAAGTGAATAGTTTTAAGGTGTCGTTTTGGGCCCTGGCAGTGAAACAGTTAAGCCATTCTTTTTGCAAAATCTATTATTGGCCGCAGGAACAAAGCCTATAAATTAGGCCAACATAGATGTTATACCACGTTCGCTATCAGCCTTGTGACTCGCCACTGAAAGGTCCTATTAACATTTCCATTTGGCGCCCGGCCAGGAATGAATCTCGAAACGATTGATAATGAAACCTTTTAGCCATTTCATGTCTGCCAACAAAACTTTTATGTAGCATCTACATTTCGAGCACGGTGGTGAAAAAGGTAAATTTACCGAGTGCTCTGTTCTCAGAGTCAGGGGAGAGAGACTTTGTTACCTTTTCATATGGCAGACTAAAGTTTTGCAGACATAAGGCGACTAGAGTAGGACCCGGTAGAATGAGAGACCTTGCCGCGGTTACCGGGCTCGGATGTCATGGCCATCAGCTAAGTTCTCATGTTATTCCTTACATAACTTTGAGTAGTTTTCTACTGTGCCTTTTGCTCCAGTTCACACTGTGCATTATACATGTCAGCCATTAGTTTTTTCTCGCTAGAATTTTTGATGTTGGTGTGCAGCGGATATTTATCTAGTAACGTTATGTATTTTTCCACTAGCACCCAACATAGAGGTGTGCCAGCCATCTTTAATATTACTAAAGTTTTGGACAATTTTTTCACCTGGGATTTGGATGCCGTCTGTTCTTGCCTTTTCAAAAATAGACTTGTCTCAGTGAGGCTGTTTTACTCAAGTATGGAAGGTAGGAGAAATGACCGAAAGAACCATGGAAGATTATGCACCGAAAAATTTGCCAAAATGTTTTCCAATCCTTGCGGTAATGGCGTATTGCTAGGGATATACCTTCTCTTACAGATCAGCGTGGGTTCACCTGCCCTTATTGTAATGTTCAATACAGATCCTCCCCCCTGGATGGCCGAGGGCGTCATTGTGCTGGAGGCCCACAAGTGTTTGATTCCCTTGATTTCTGGTTCAGAAGAGATCATAAATACACTGCGTGCAGAAATTAGGCAAATGAGTATTTTGATCACATTATAACTTTTTTATACAATTAAGTAAATCAGGTGATGTGCATCTCTGTCATGAGGAGGGGTGTGGTGTAATTACATCAACCCCTATATAAGGTGTGCTTAATTATTAGGCAAATGCTTTTCCTTAGCAAATGGGTCATAAGAGATTTTTGACTGGCTCTGAAAAGTCCACAATTGTGAGATGTCTTGCAGAGGGATGCAGCAGTCTGGAAATTGCCAAACGTTTGAAGCGTGATCACCGAACAAACAAGCGTTACATGGCAAATAGCCAACAGGGTCGCAAGAAGCGTGTTGGGCAAAAAAGGCGCAAAATAACTGCCCATGAATGGAGGAAAATCAAGCGTGAAGCTGCCAAGATGCATTTGCCACCAGTTTTGCCATATTTCAGAGCTGCAACATTACTGGAGTATCAAAAAGCACAAGGTGTGCGATACTCAGGGACATCGCCAAGGTAAGGAAGGCTGAAAAATCACCACTCTGAACAAGAAACATAAGATAAAACGTCAAGACTGGGCCAAGAAATATCTTAAGACTGATTTTATCAAAGGTTTTATGGACTGATGAAATGAGAGTGACTCTGATGGGCAGATGGATGGGCCAGAGGCCGGATCAGTAAATGGCAGAGAGCTCCACTCCGACTCAGACACCAGCAAGGTGGAGGTGGGGTACTGGTATGGCTGGGATCATCAAAGATGAACTTGTGGGACCTTTTGGGTTGAGGATGGAGTGAAGCTAAACTCCCAGACCTACTGCCAGTTTCTGGAAGACAACTTCTTCAAGCAGTGGTACAGGAAGAAGTCGGTATATTCAAGAAAAAATGATTTTCATGTAGGACAATGCTCCATCACATGCATCCAACTACTCCACAGCGTGGCTGGCCAGTAAGGTCTAAAAGAAGAAAAATTAATGTCATGCCCCTTGTTCACCTGATCTGACCCCATAGAGAACCTGTGGTCCCTCCTAAAATGTGAGATCTACAGGGAGGGAAAACAGCACACCTCTGGGACAGTGTCTGGGAGGCTGTGGTGGCTGCTGCACACAATGTTGATCGTAAACAGATCAAGCAACTGACAATCTATGGATGGAGGCTGCTGAGTGTCATCATAAAGAAAGGGGGTATATTGGGCACTCATTTTTCGTGGTTTTGTTTTTGTAAGTCAAAAATGTTTATCTCTATATTTTGTGCACTTATATTGATTTACTGTGAAAATAAACAAGTGAGATGGAATATATTTGGTTTTTATTAAGTTGCCTAATAATTCTGGACAGTAATAGTGACCTTGCACACACAGATATCCTCCTAAGAGCCAAATTAAAAAACCCTCCGACTTCCAAAAATATTAAGCTTTGATATTTGAGTTTTTTGGGTGATTGAGAACATAATTGTTGATCATAATAATAAAAATAATCCTCTACAATAAAACTTGCCTAATAATTCTGCACACAGTGTATATGCGATATCCATGGCATTTAAAGAGGTTGTTTGTTAATTTCACATTTCCATAGGAGAGGTCATCAATGTCTGATCATTAGGGGTCCGACAACCGGGACCTCTGCCAATCAGCTGTTATCTGCTCCAACAGTGGCAGCCTTTGGTGGGAAATGCTCAGGTCTGGAACTTCTCCATCTTCTGATAGTTGCCGAGGCCGAGTACTGTACAGCCGCCTCCTATTGATTTCAATTGGTGGCAGATGGGCAGTACTCAGCCACGGCCACTATCCGAAGATGGAGCAGCTCCGGAATTGAGCATTTCCAGCCAATGGCTGCCACCGCTGGCACAGAAAACAGCTGAGTGGTGGGGTGCCGTGTGTTAGATTCTGGACAATCAGACCTTGATGACCTTTCCTAGGGACAGGTCATCAATGTGAAATTAGTGGACAATGATGAGAATATCCCTTTAAGTGCAATATTTGAATTTTATGAACCCCAATAATAACTATAGTGATCGCCAAAACTTTAAAGTGAACCTCCACCTTGGTACTGAAAAGTGACTATACATTTCTCAGGTACAGTCACCTATGGTTCATGGTGCCCTCTGTTCGCCTCCTCTGCTCAGATCAGCGTTCCTCCTGCTTCCAAGATGGCCGGAGAGCGCAGTTGTAGAATTAAACCACACCTCTCTCAGCTTTTTTTTATCCCTCTGCACAGGATAGGAAGAAGACAACGAGACGATGTAATGGGCAGCATGAGCCAAATATATATTTCTCTGCAATGATTTAGTGCTTCTGAGAAAGTAAGTCTTCCCAGCACTGTTGCATGTGATTGACAGATATTTCCCTACTGCGTATGCAGTGGGAGACCTGTCAATTCCTGGCCGTCCAGGGGCAGTGGCGGTCTGCTTTATGGCTATGGTTCCTGTCCGGATCCTTTAAGAGAACCATCAGCAGGATTTATCACTATACAGTAAAGCCTCGGCCATAATGTGGAGGTGATGCTGATTACACTGATACCTGCGGGGAAGGGTCCAATCTACGGTTGTTAAATAATCTTTCTCCAAAGCTTTCATGACGTCATCTGTGCATCGGAGAGGATTTGGTGGTTGGGTCTTCTTCTCTGCTCCTCCCGCCTGCACTTGGTCACTGATAATTTAGTGACATGCCTCTTTCTTCAAATTCCGTGTAATGATGGCGGCAGCAGCAGCCATGCTTGCGCAGTGTGACTCTGTGACCAGTCTGTTGGTTTTCAATAAAATGGCGCAGGAGGTGGTGCATGCGCAGATCAAGAGTTCAGCTCCTGGACTTCTTCATTTAGGCTGAAATGTTGATCTTCGCATGCTCCACTTTATTGCAGACTGTCTGTGTTATCAGACTGCTCACGGTTGTCTATAAAATGGTAATATGGTGTTGAATGCAGCTCATGCGTAGATCAAGATTTCAGCTCAATGACTTCTACAGTAATCCAAAATCAGGATCTGCACATGCACTGCCTCCTGCGCCATTTTATTGAAGACAGTGTGTGGAATCACACTGTGCAAACGCCGCCCACGCTGATGACGGCGGGGGGCGGGATTTGGAAAATTAGGCAGATGGAGGAGCGGAGAGGAAGAAGACCCGACCCTCAAGTCCACTGAAGACGTCATCGGATGAAAACTTTAGAGGAACATGACTCAACAACCACAGATCGGATCCTTCCCGGAGGGATCAGTGTAATCGGCATTACAGAGACATTATGGCTGAGGCTTTACTTTAGAGTGATAAATCCTGCTGATAGTTCTCTTTAAAGCTTATTTGTATTTTTTTATTTTGCAATTGTCCAGCCAGTATCTGAATCATTCTGCCACGGTTTATACACCCAGAATCAGAATGCAGCGACTTTTGTATTACGGCATCAAATGTATTTCATAGAAGATTCAACAGAAGAAAATAGAACTACGAGCTATAAAAATAAGAAGCAGACAAAGGTACACTATCAACCCATAGCAGGTAACAGGTGTCATAATATGGATCTGTGGAGCGAGTAATACCGCCATTGCGTAGGTCCATAGAGGGTGAATAACCCAATCTCTGCCCTCACTCCCCTTTTGTTTTGTACTTTCCTCCCTTGGAACCTCATGCACAGGCCGACGTCAACCGTGCTCCACATTAGTGCGTGTTTAGCAAACATATCATGATAAAAATGGTCATTAAAGGTCCTCATATCAGCAAAACGCGGCTGGAATGTAATAACATACTAGATGCCATTGGAATCTTAATAACTCCTTCTGCCCTGTGTGGAAAAAAGCAGGTGATAGCGGGAAGGTGCTTGACGTAGCATGGGACGCTAGTAGAGACATTATTAGTTCTGCTCTCTCTTTACACATAATGAGCCTGTGGTGGGAGTTATTGGGAGAGATTGGATATAAAAAGTCTGCACACCCCTGTTAAAATGCCAGGATTTTGCCATGTTTTCAGCCAGAAGAGTACAAAATTTTTTTCCAAGTAATTAGATAAACCAGGAGTCCCCAACCTATAGCTCGGAGCCACGTATCCTATGATGTGTGGCTCGCGACTGTCTTCCAGCTTGGCACACCAGGTTTAGCAATACGTTTAGTAATAGCTATGAAGAAAAGGTATCAAGATGGTGACTTTTATGAGTAGCTCTACATACGTAGAAGAGCAGATCTGGATAATGGTAAGGTAGGAACCTCTGGATCTTGGTATACTGCCTCGGTTTGATTTCTTATGAAAAGTTTTTGCCGTCATTATACCGGTAATGTGGGGTCTGGGTGACATTACTGTGAGGACGGCAGAAGATGGATGTGGCTCGGGAACCTCTCACAGAGCTTGATGTGTTTCTCAAGGTCAGAAAGGTTTGGGACCTCTGAAAAAGACCACAGGGCACTGTGACAACATCATCAAGAAGTGGCTTAAGCTTGGCACAAGAGTGGCATTGCCTAGAACTGGAAGTCCGTCAAAAATTGATGGACAGATGAGCAGAAAATTAGTCCGTAATACTAAGAGACTTACAGCAACATTTAAGGAGATGCAGGAATTTCTTGTGAGTACTAGTTGTGAGATTCATATGACAACAATCTTCCATAATCTTTATATGTCGGCCTATGGAGCAGGGTGGCAAGATAGACGCTTTTTCTTACAGAGAACGATATCCAAGTCTGGCTCTATTCTGCCAAAACTTGCATCAAGTCTGCCACAAGCATGTGGGAAAATATGTTATGGTCTCATGAGATAAAGGTTGAACGTCTTGGACATAACTCCTAAAGGTATGTTTAGTGCAAAACCAACACTGCACATCATCAAAAGATTGCCATACCCGCAGTGAGGCATAATGGAGGCAGGATTAGGCTTTGGAGCTGTTTTTCTGGCATCTGTAATAAGGGCTTTAGTCAAGTTGGAGGGTATCATGAACAGTTGCAAATATCTGAGGATATAGATGAGGAATTTCACCATTCAGAAGAACAATGACCCTAAGCAACCTCCAAAGCAACAAAAGAATGGCTTCTCCAGAAGATGGTCATACTTTTGGAATAGCCCAGCCTGAGCCTAGATCAGAACACAACTAAAAATCTATGGGTGACCTGAAGAGGATGCTGTACACAGGACATGCCCCTTTAATATGAAAGATGTGAAGCTGAAGCAAGGAAAATTGGCATAGATTGACAATTCTAGATGTGCTGGTACACTCAACAAGAATAAACATGATGCTAGTCAGTACACGAAGACAGGGATGTTAAATGTTCCAAGGTCAGATGCCAACAGAGCGTGCGTGGAGTAAGGGAATAACAAAGCATAGTCAAGTCACTGTCTGGGGTCATAAAACATGGGGGAAAGCAAAGGGACAAGGCAAACAAATGATAAGAGGAGGTTCAAGGTCTGACAACAATAGATCAGAACACAGAGCACAGATGAACAAAGCCAACATGCACCAATAAGCAAAATGCTACAACTGGCAGAGATCTGGGACTAACTGCTCAGCTAAGTGCTGAGCAATCACAGAGAACAGGGAACACCTGAAGAAACCCTGCACCTCCCAGTCTGATTAGGTGGCTGAGCTGTCAATCAACACACTGACAGCTCAGCACGATCCAGCACCAGATTGGATGACTGAGCTGTCACTCACCATATTGCCAGTTGACATGCCCTGATTCCATAGTCCAGCAGACTGTCACTCATTATGTATGACAAAATGCTATTTAGCCCCACTCCAGCGTTTTATTTAGTATTTTTTCAGAGCCAGGTGGCGCTTCAGATCTAAGCCCACTGCCTCCAAACAAACAAAAAAAAAGGTTGCTAGTGCTCCTGCTGTAACGAGAATAAAGGTCCCATACTTATCAATGAGATTTCTAAAAAACAGTTGAATTAACCCAAATCATGCTTTTGTTGGTTGGAGAATGTCTAAAAGTCAGAATATTACCAGTCAAAAATGAAGCAGCCTCCTTTTTTTTCTCTGTGTCAACCTGAATCCAAGCTCTACGGAAATAAGTCATCAATGTTGCTTTAATGTGGTGGATTCCTATGGTCGGGGCCATGCCAATTAGTCCAGTTTATTGAGAAGCTATGACTAATTAAACCTTATATATAGGAAAGGGCAAGTATTTCGCTCTGTGCCTGGTCATTGTAAAGGATTACATGCGACAGTGGGGCTCCACTTCACCAGTAATCATCTGCACAGCAGGATGTGTCTTTGTTGGCCGAGGGTTTCTCCTAGGTCTTGTTCCACTCGAGAGTCTACACTGGTATTTAGACATGACCACGATGACCTTTACTTTGATTTAGAAGTGTTTTGGAAATACCCCAGGAGGCGCTTCCTTGGCACTGAACTTTCAACATTAAAAAAAAAAATGGGCATTTGAAAACCATATTCCCGAGAGCAAAGGTCTCCAAGGTCTTGACCTTGAATGGTTACAAAACAAATGTGCTGGACTTCACTAGGTGCTGTATATGGATAAACAAGGCTGTACAATGATTATCTTATATAGGTTCTATCCAGCTAATAACATTTGAAGGATGGAAAAACTGGAATACTGTGATAGAATTTATATATGGTGGAACCATCCAACCTGTGGTGGAAGCCATCGAACCGGGACCTTGCCTGTTCTGGAAGCTTTGACAATTTAACCTTCATTGTCTTTTACATATCTACATTTTTTACTAAATCTCTTCAAGGTTCTGATCTTGATTTTATCAGATAACTGACTTTTATTGCAAGATTCTAATAGTCAAAATGCTTAATCGTAAGGTTTGCTTAAAGATCATCATATCTATGAACATGGAATGAATATTACCAAGTGTGCTGCAATGGAAGTGCTGGAATATCTAAATAGGACAGTGGCGGACCTTCAGCCTGGTGGGCCCTGGTGCAGCTTTAGGTGAGGACCGGGTGGGGGGGGGGAGGGCGTGGTGGGGCAGCTTTAGGTGAGGCAAGGGGGCGCTAGTAGCTGCAGGTGAGGAGGGGGGGTGCTAGAAGTTTTGGGGGGGGGGGTGCTAGCAGCTTTAGTTAAGGAGTGGGGGGGTTGCTAACAGGGGGTAATTGCAAGCTGCTCTCACCTGCGCCGAGCAGTGCATTGTAGGTCTGGGAGCCGGGGCTGGAGAGGAGAGGTGGGGCGGGAACAGCCAAGGGAAGCAGGAAGCTTCCCTCAGTTAACCTCCTCTCCTCTGACATAGGGTCACGGAGGGCCCCCTACAGGTGCTTGAGGGGCCCCCTACAGGTCGGGGCCCTGGTGCAGCTGAACCAGCTGCACCACGGTAGGTCCGCCCATGATAATAGGCTATTGAACAACATGTAGCCCCCAGCCAGTGTAAACATGGGCACTTTACTCTCCTTTCCCAATTCAGAACACATGCACATTTGTTCCCTATGACCATGCCTACAGAGACTTTGATTCACTATCCGAATTATGGTTGTGGAGACACACGAGGGTCAGTGGTGCTCTCATCCGCTGGCCTGGCTGTCTTTAGTAAGACTACCTGGGGCTAATCACACTGAACCCTGGGTGGTCTTTGACAGACAGCCAGGCCAGCGGACGAAAGCACCCCTGACCCTCGTGTCTTCGGGCAGAACACTTCTACTCACAGGGTAAGGGTGCTACTCTACAGTAAGACTTTATTGGGTCACCAAGAGTCAATAGGATAACATTCCCAGCAATGGTGCATGCGACAGGCTCACCCTTCCACAGGCTCGTAAGGGGTCAAAACCTCTGCAAGTTCAGGGGATCCTGAACCAACTACCCCAGCCACTTTTTGTGGGCACCCACTGAGAGGAGGTAGCGGCAAGCTTAGGAAACCGACCGAGCACAGTGAGGTATATGGCCAGGTGACTGGATTGTCTCCAAACAAATTTGTGGGCTCAGTGATGGGAGGCAGAGCAGTTCTATAATCCACCAGCTGGAACCATGATCCCTAAGCTGAGGTCCTGTAGAATCACATCGGTCAATGGAGCAGACCCCTATATATATCTTTCCGATCCATTTCCACAAATTAGCAAAGAGGGCATCGGACAGCCTTACTTGAAACAATGTTTGAATGGAGCAAGGTTGCATTATATGGCCTGGCACATTTTCAGTTTGGCATGACGCATGCACAATGTCACGTTGTACCACCAAATTAAGAGGAGCAATGAGTGACAGCTCAGTCGTTCAATCTAATTCTAGGAGGTGCTGGCTTTTTCAGGTATTCCCTTTTCCCGGTGATTGCCCAGCTACTTAGCTGAGCAGTTTTTCCCAGAACTCCACCAGTTATAACATTCTGTTCATGGTTCTTTTTGGCCTGTATTCCTCTGCTCTGTTTGATCTATTCCTGCCTGAACTTGGACCTTGTTCTGACCATCTGTTTCTTTAGTCCCTTTGCTCTTATTTGCTACCCTCAAAGTATTCCTTGACTTGACTATGCCTCTGTTTATATGCTTGACTACCCTGGCCTCACGACTTGTTACTAGTGACTAGCGTCACACAGACTGTAATTGGTGCGGCAGTGCACATGCTTGACATTCACATCATTCAAGCAAAGGACGCTTAATGTTCTTTGCAATCAGTGGGAGTCCCAGCAGCTGAACTTCAGCAATCAGCAAGTTATCACCTATTTTATGGATAGTTGATCGTTTTCAATACAGATACATGCCTTGCTTTACACTGCAATGGAATGAGTGCCAATCAATTTGCAGAACCTGACCCTGTGGCCACATCAGTAATGTGTAGTCACTGGATGGGAGCCCTGCAAACGGCCTCTCACTGGTTGGAATCCCTGGCAACTCATTTGATTACCAGGCCTGGCATGACAGCCATGTGATGTTATGCCAGGCCAGCTAATCAAAAGAAGAGGCACAGATAGTGAAGATAGGGGGTGGTTTGCAGTGCTCCTGCCACAGATGCTGGAGATAAGAGGCGGTTCACAATGTTGCTGCACAGATGATGGAGATAGGAGGTGGTTCGCAGTACTCCTGCCACAGATGATGGAGATAGGAAACAGTCTGCAGTGCTCCTGCCACAGATGATGGAGATAGGAGGTGGCTCGCAGTGCCCCTGCCACAGATGATGGAGATAGGAGGTGGCTCGCAGTGCCCCTGCCACAGATGATGGAGATAGGAGGTGGCTCACAGTGCCCCTGCCACAGATAATGGAGATAGGAGGTGGCTCACAGTGCCCCTGCCACAGATAATGGAGATAGGAGGTGGCTCGCAGTACTCCTGCCACAGATAATGGAGATAGGAGGTGGCTCACAGTGCCCCTGCCACAGATAATGGAGATAGGAGGTGGCTCACAGTGCCCCTGCCACAGATAATGGAGATAGGAGGTGGCTCGCAGTGCCCCTCCCACAGATGCTGGCAGATAGGCGGTTCTCAGTGCCCCTGCCACAGATGATGGAGATAGGAGGTGGCTCGCAGTGCTCCTGCCACAGATAATGGAGATAGGAGGTGGCTCGCAGTGCCCCTGCCACAGATGATGGAGATAGGAGGTGGCTCGCAGTGCCCCTGCCACAGATAATGGAGATAGGAGGAGGCTCACAGTGCCCCTGCCACAGATGCTGGCAGGTAGGCGGTTCTCAGTGCCCCTGACACAGATAATGGAGATAGGAAACAGTCTGCAGTGCTCCTGCCACAGATGATGGAGATTGGAAACAGTCTGCAGTGCTCCTGCCACAGATAATGGAGATTGGAAACAGTCTGCAGTGCTCCTGCCACAGATAATGGAGATTGGAAACAGTCTGCAGTGCTCCTGCCACAGATGATGGAGATTGGAAACAGTCTGCAGTGCTCCTGCCACAGATGATGGAGATTGGAAACAGTCTGCAGTGCTCCTGCCACAGATGATGGAGATTGGAAACAGTCTGCAGTGCTCCTGCCACAGATGATGGAGATTGGAAACAGTCTGCAGTGCTCCTGCCACAGATGATGGAGATTGGAAACAGTCTGCAGTGCTCCTGCCACAGATGATGGAGATTGGAAACAGTCTGCAGTGCTCCTGCCACAGATGATGGAGATAGGAAACAGTCTGCAGTGCTCCTGCCACAGATGCTGGCAGATAGGTGGCTCGCAGTGCCCCTGCCACAGATGCTGGCAGATAGGTGGCTCGCAGTGCCCCTGCCACAGATGATGAAGATAGGAGGTGGTCTGCAGTGCTCCTGCCACAGATGCTGGCAGATAGGCGGTTCTCAGTGCCCTGCCACAGATAATGGAGATAGCAGGCAGTTCGGAGTGCTCCAGCTGTTGGCCACAAATTCCAGATATGGCTTCTGGAATGGGTCTTTGTGCATCGATTTGCACCTTCTCTACTTGAGAATTGCAGCGTTTAAAAAAAAGAAAGGCGTGGAGACAGCTGGAGATAATAAACCACCACCTCAGACCTCCTAGGTTTGATTTGACGTGCCAACTAAACAACACGGCCATATTTCCCCATATTTCTGTTGAGCTTTCCGCATACTATCATAAAGAAACTAGGAAATCTTTAGATAAGCCCTTAATTCCTGTAGTCTACACCTAGGAGACATACGCTTCCGCCTCCATTTATGATTACGTTTTAATAAACCCAATTAATTGGATCTTGGACGGCCATCCTCACTTCACCGGTGATCTCTCGAGGGCTCGTAAGTGCTGATCTGGAAGGAATAAACCTTGGAATTACCACAATTGTCTTCCGTTGACAGGTGTGATACATCGGAGGTTGATTCTGCACGACACATGCCACTTTCAGTCATTTTAAACTCGAATCCCCATAATCCCTTGTTCAATATCACGCGTTAATCTGCTTTTTCATCCTACTACCCGTCTACAGGATGGATAAGCTGCTTGGCTTGTTTGCAAGTAGAGTTTCCTCCAGCTGCCCGGGCGAAGGTGTGGTGCCATCGGCACGCCGCCCAGCCATTACCTGACAAATTGCTTTATTCTTCTCCCTTTTTTTATTTCTACTAAAACACGTCGGGCGCTAATCCGGGGGAGGATCTGTAGATCATGGTGTTTATTCACAATGACAGGAGAGACAACCTCCGGTTTGGGGCATGAGAGGTAAACGGGATAAAGCTGGATATTGATAACAATAAAACATGGCGGATAGGGTGTCTGTCCTTCTCATTGAGCATACGGGGTAGACATCAACACGTTTAGGTGCCACCTGTTCTTTCCACACGTTGGACTTTGCAATCCGACGCAGGGTATTCATTATATACAAAAAAATTGGTTCTTCATGCTCAAAAAGACCTATATAGAAGCTCCTACTGTACACCGATGCAATACCGCACCATAGGAACCTATCTATGAGGCCAAACTGTCCCCTCTCTATCCCCCCTCCTTCACATGATGATACTTGAGCACCAAATTGCGGCATTAATGGGAGTAACTTTTTCCAGGGTGTTCTATAATAGCCCAAAATATATTTAGGCTTGTGACTCCCTAAAGTATTGTTACAAATACATTTGATATTCTAGAAAAAATAGTCACGTACGGACTAGGGGATGTCCGGCACATCACAGAGGTTACAATGAGATGGAAAGAGAGAGGAAGACCTTGACGATAGGGAACAGGGGATGGGACACCTCCTGACATCAACCTGTGTGTGGCCCTGAGCTGCCCTAACGTCCCTAAGTGGGTCCTTCCCCGTCGTCATGTCCCTAGTCCCTAACAATCCCTCCACTCACCCTGTCTAGTGCCAAAGCTGTTGAGTACACTAGACATCACTGCTACAGCAATAAAACATGGGGGAAGGAGTCCAGATCAGGTAAAATAGACAAAAGGATATCATACAAACTTGACTGCTACAGTCAAACACCAGGACTGCAGACCACAGGGCTCCAACAACTTCTCCATTCAGTCCATGTCAGACCTTGGACCTGTCTGGATCCTTCTCATATAGGTACCAATACACATGCTCAGGTTTTTGAATACAACAGATAGGGACTGCTCTGACGAGGGTTACCGTGAAGAGGTAGAGCGGCTTAGCGTACATTTTTTGCAAAAAACGTATCAACTAAACACCCTGTTTTTACTACTTTTTTAGTAGCAATTTTTACTGTTTTTTCTTTACAACAGAGTATTGTACACGTTTGTTTTACTGTTTTTTTTTTTTTTGTTTCAGCCCAATGATAATAGTATAATCTTCAAAATTAGAAAAATACTCTAAATGCCCTTTTCCAAATTATTAGGCACAGGAGAGTTTCTAAACATTTGATATGTTTGAAAGAACTGAAAATGCTCATTTGTTGAATTTGCAGCAATTAGGAGGTCACATTCACTGAAATAAAAAGCTATTTAACTCCAAAACATCCTAACAGGCCAAGCTACATGGTAACATAGGAACCCTTCTTTGATATCACCTTCACAATTCCTGCATCCATTGAACTTGTGAGTTTCTGGAGAGTTTCTGCTTGTATTTCTTTGCATGATGTCAGAATAGCCTCCCAGAGCTGCTGTTTTGATGTGAACTGCCTCCCACCCTCATAGATCTTTTGCTTAATTATACTCCAAAGGTTATCTATAGGGTTGAGGTCAGGGAAGATGGTGGCCACACCATGAGTTTATCTCCTTTTATGCCCATAGCAGCCAATGGCACAGAGGTATTCTTTGCAGCATGAGATGGGGCATTGTCATGCATGAAGATGATTTTGCTCCTGAAGGCACGTTTCTGTTTTTTGTACCATGGAAGAAAGTTCTCAGTCAGAAACTCTACATACTTTGCAGAGGTCATTTTCACAACTTCAGGAACCTTAAAAGGGGCCTACCAGCTGTTTCCCAATGATTCCAGCCCAAAACATGACTCCTCCACCTCCTTGCTGATGTCGCAGCCTTGTTGGAACATGGTGGCATCCACCAACCATCCACTACTCCATCCAGCTGGATCTTCCAGGGTTGCTCGGCACTCATCGGTAAACAAGACTGTTTGATAATTAGTCTTCATGTATGTCTGGACCCACTGCAACCGTTTCTGCTTGTGAGCACTGTTTAGGGGTGGCCGAATAGTAGGTTTATGCACCACAGCAAGCCTTTGATGGATCCCACACCTTGAGGTTCGATGGACTCCAGAGGCACCAGCAGCTTCACATATCTGTTTGCTGGTTTGTAAGGCCTTTTTAGCAGCTGCTCTCTTAATCTGATGAATTTGCCTGGCAGAAACCTTCCTCATTCTGCCTTTATCTGCACGAACACGTCTGTGCTCAGAATCAGCCACAAATCTCTTCACAGTACAATGATCACGCTTACGTTTTCGTGCAGTATTTAATGTTTTCATCACTTGCCAAGGCATTGCACTATTTGTTGCTTTTCGGCAGCAGAGACATCCTTTTTCTTTCCCATGTTACTTGGAAACTGTGGCCTGCGTAATATTGTGGAACACCCAGTTTTCCTTTTATTGGGCTCACCTGCCAAACTAATTATCACAGATATCTGAGATTGATTTCAGTGATTCAAAGAGCCCTGAGACACAATACCATCAATGGGTTTCATTGAAAAAAAAAACACAGCAATTTGCATAATAATTTGGAACATAGTGTATAGCCTGGATCTTAGGTCTGTGTGTCCCCCAGTAATATAAGCTGGATGTGAGCTCTATGTATCTCTGCCAGTAATATAGGCTAGATTTCAGGTCTCTGTGTCTCTCCAGTAATATAGGCTGCATGTGAGGTCTATGTATCTCTGCCAGTAATATAGGCTGGATGTGAGGTCTGTGTATCTCTGCCAGTAATACAGGCTGGATGTGAGGTCTCTGTGTCTCTCCCAGTAATATAGGCTGGATGTGAGCTCTGTGTGTCTCCCCCAGTAATATAGGCTGGATGTGAGGTATTTGTGTCTCTCCAGTAATATAGGCTGGATGTGAGGTCTGTGTGTCTCTCCCAGTAATATAGCCTGGATATGAGGTATTTGTGTCTCTCCAGTAATATAGGCTGGATGTCAGGTCTATGTGTCTCCCAGTAATATAGGCTGGATGTGAGGTATGTGTCTCTCTCACAGTAATATAGGCTGGATGTGATTTCTATGTATCTCTCCCAGTAATATAGGCTAGATGTGCGGCCTGTATGTATCTCTGCCAGTAATATAGGCTGGATGTGAGGTCTGTGTGTCTCCCCCAGTAATATAGGCTGGATGTGAGGTCTGTGTGTCTCTCCAGTAATATAAGTTGGATGTGAGGTAAGTGTGTCTCTCCCAGTAATATAGGCTGGATGTGAGCTCTGTGTGTCTCTCCAGTAATATAGGCTGGATGTGAGGTCTGTGTGTCTCTCCAGTAATATAGGCTGGATGTGAGGTCTGTGTGTCTCTCCACTAATATAGGCTGGATGTGAGGTCTGTGTGTCTCTCCACTAATATAGGCTGGATGTGAGGTCTGTGTGTCTCTCCACTAATATAGGCTGGATGTGAGGTCTGTGTGTCTCTCCAGTAATATAGGCTGGATGAGAGGTCTGTGTGTCTCTCCAGTAATGTAGGCTGGATGTGAGGTCTGTGTGTCTCTCCCAGTAATATAGGCTGGATGTGAGGTCTGTGTCTCTCTCCCAGTAATATAGGCTGGATGTGAGGTCTGTGTCTCTCTCCCAGTAATATAGGCTGGATGTGAGCTCTGTGTATCTCTGCCAGTAATATAGGCTGGATGTGAGGTCTATCTATCTCACCCAGTTATATATACTGGATGTGAGGTCTCTATGTCTCTCCCAGTAATATAGGCTGGATGTGAGGTCTGTGTGTCTCTCCCAGTAATATAGGCTGGATGGGAGGTCTGTGTGTCTCCCAGTAATACAGGCTGGATGTGAGGTCTGTGTGTCTCCCAGTAATACAGGCTGGATGTGAGGTCTGTGTGTCTCCCAGTAATACAACCTGGATGTGAGATATGTGTCTCTCCCAGTAATATAGGCTGGATGTGAGGTCTGTGTGTCTCTCAGTAATATAGACTGGATGTGAGCTCTGTGTATCTCTCCCAGTAATATAGGCTGGATGTGACGTCTGTGTGTCTCCCAGTAATATGGATTGGATATGAGGTCTCTGTGTCTTCTCCAGTAATATAGGCTGGATGTGAGGTCTGTGTGTCTCCCAGTAATATGGATTGGATATGAGGTCTCTGTGTCTCTCCAGTAATATAGGCTGGATGTGAGCTGTATGTGTCTCTCCAGTAATATACGTTGGATGTGAGGTAAGTGTGTCTCTCCAGTAATATAGGTTGGATGTGAGGTCTGTGTGTCTCTCCAGTAATATAGGCTGGATGTGAGGTATGTGTGTCTCTCCCAGTAATATAGGCTGGATGTGAGCTCTGTGTGTCTCTCCCAGTAATATAGGCTGGATGTGAGGTCTGTGTGTCTCTCCAGTAATATAGGCTGGATGTGAGCTCTGTGTGTCTCCCAGTAATATAGGCTGGATGTGAGGTCTGTGTGTCTATCCCAGTAATATAGGCTGGATGTGAGGTCTGTGTATCTCTCCCAGTAATAAATGCTGGATATGAGCTCTGTGTGTCTCCAGTAATACAGGCTGGATGTGAGGTCTGTGTGCCTCTCCCAGTAATATAGGCTGGATGTGAGATCTGTGTGCCTCTCCCAGTAATATAGGCTGGATGTGAGATCTGTGTGCCTCTCCCAGTAATATAGGCTGGATGTGAGATCTGTGTGCCTTTCCCAGTAATATAGGCTGGATGTGAGGTCTGTGTGTCTCTCCAGTAATATACGCTGGATGTGAGGTCTGTGTGACTCTCCCTGTAATATAGGCTGGATGTGAGGTCTGTGTGTCTCCCAGTAATATGGATTGGATATGAGGTCTCTGTGTCTCTCCAGTAATATAGGCTGGATGTGAGCTGTATGTGTCTCTCCAGTAATATAAGTTGGATGTGAGGTAAGTGTGTCTCTCCAGTAATATAGGTTGGATGTGAGGTCTGTGTGTCTCTCCAGTAATATAGGCTGGATGTGAGGTATGTGTGTCTCTCCCAGTAATATAGGCTGGATGTGAGCTCTGTGTGTCTCTCCCAGTAATATAGGCTGGATGTGAGGTCTGTGTGTCTCTCCAGTAATATAGGCTGGATGTGAGCTCTGTGTGTCTCCCAGTAATATAGGCTGGCTGTGAGGTCTGTGTGTCTATCCCAGTAATATAGGCTGGATGTGAGGTCTGTGTATCTCTCCCAGTAATAAATGCTGGATATGAGCTCTGTGTGTCTCCAGTAATACAGGCTGGATGTGAGGTCTGTGTGCCTCTCCCAGTAATATTGGCTGGATGTGAGATCTGTGTGCCTCTCCCAGTAATATAGGCTGGATGTGAGATCTGTGTGCCTCTCCCAGTAATATAGGCTGGATGTGAGATCTGTGTGCCTTTCCCAGTAATATAGGCTGGATGTGAGGTCTGTGTGTCTCTCCAGTAATATACGCTGGATGTGAGGTCTGTGTGACTCTCCCTGTAATATAGGCTGGATGTGAGGTCTGTGTGACTCTCCCTGTAATATAGGCTGGATGTGAGGTCTGTGTGTCTCTCCAGTAATATAGGCTGGATGTGAGCTCTGTGTGTCTCTCCCAGTAATATAGGCTGGATATGAGAACGGTGTGTCTCCAGTAATACAGGCTGGATGTGAGATCTGTGTACCTCTCCCAGTAATATAGGCTGGATGTGAGGTCTGTGTGTCTCTCCAGTAATATAGGCTGGATGTGAGGTCTGTGTGTCTCTCCCAGTAATACAGGCTGGATGTGACGTCTTTGTCTCTCTCCCAGTAATACAGGCTATATGTGAGGTCTGTGTGTCTCTCGAGTAATATAGACTGGATGGGAGGCCTGTGTGTCTCTCCGAGTAATATAGACTGGATGGGAGGCCTGTGTGTCTCTCTGAGTAATATAAGCTTAATGTGAGGTCTGTGTGTCTCTCCAGTAATATAGGCTGGATGTGAGGTCTGTGTGTCTCTCCAGTAATATAGGCTGGATGTGAGGTCTGTGTGTCTCTCCAGTAATATAGGCTGGATGTGAGGTCTGTGTGTCTATCACAGTAATATAGGCTGGATGTGAGGTCTTTGTGTCTCTCCCAGTAATATAGGCTGGATATGAGCTCTGTGTGTCTCCAGTAATACAGGCTGGATGTGTGAGGTCTGTGTGCCTCTCCCAGTAATATAGGCTGGATGTGAGATCGGTGTGCCTCTCCCAGTAATATAGGCTGGATGTGAGATCTGTGTACCTCTCCCAGTAATATAGGCTGGATGTGAGGTCTGTGTGTCTCTCCAGTAATGTAGGCTGGATGTGAGGTCTGTGTCTCTCCCAGTAATACAGGCTGGATGTGACGACTTTGTCTCTCTCCCATAATACAGGCTGGATGTGTGAGGTCTGTGTGCCTCTCCCAGTAATATAGGCTGGATGTGAGGTCTGTGTGTCTCTCCCAGTAAAATATACTGGATGGGAGGTCTGTGTGTCTCTCTGAGTAATATAGGCTGGATGTGAGGTCTGTGTGTCTTTCCCCTTTGTAAATTAACAACAACTATGCTCAACTTACGTGCCGGTGCCTTTCTAGCAGTGTTGACACTGCCTGTCCTGGGGATCGTGTGACATCATTTTGTCACGTGAGCCCTGGGAGGGGCAGAGCCAACATTGCTTGAATAGCACTGTCACCGTGTTACTTGTGATAGAAGACTCTCTCTTATACACTTTGAAACTGTCTAAAGTTTGCTGACAGCGTTTGAATGTGTAAGGACCAATAGGGAATGGTAACCAAGTGTCTTCCTACATTTCCAGGAGGTTTAACAGAGGAATTAATGTTAAAATATAGATCTTTGAGAAAAGATTTATCAGGATAGCTAACAGAACTTCTTTTATCATGGCTTTATGCTGAGTAGCTTTATTTTCAGGATATTTGAATAATGTTCTATTCTCTTTCTATTTGTACGTGTTCTTTCTATTTTCGGTGTCTTCATGGCTCAGGCGCGCTCCTCGTGTGACGCGCTTGTAATTGACAGTACAGCACTTTTGGCAATTTCTTGAGGGGCAGATCCAGTTCTAAGATTTCTTGAGACGGTACAAATATTAATAGCATCTTGTAAATCTTTCCCTCTTGTATCTCTTACCACTTCAAGGGTATCAAGTAGATCAGAGAGGCGGATGGCGTTACAATCTCCGCCGCACGCTTCACATATTCACGAAAAAGCATTAAAGGGCCGACAACGATTCTCACTCTGTCAATAAGGCGTCATCACTTCGTCTTCCGATCCCTTGTCATTTGTAAGATCTCTGCTTGCTCTCTGTGAATTGAAGCAATACATTTCACAGCCTAATGGTAGGTTTACACACACCAATTTATCTGTTCAATATCTGAACCAATCTCTGGTTGCAGTGAAATCATGGATACATTGCTCCATTTTGTGTCTGTGTACAACATGGAGCAATGTATCCTTGATTTCACTGCAACCAGAGATTGGTTCAGATATTGAACAGATAAATTGGTGTGTGTAAACCCACCATAAGACCTGTAAGGGGTTTTTCAGCTTTTATGGCATATAACTGAGTGTTATATCACACCTGGTAAAGTAAAGTAATGTATGTATACACTGACTCCACCAGCAGAATAGTGAGTGCAGCTCTGGAGTATAATACAGGAGTTAACTCCGGATCAGTAATGTAATGTATGTACACAGTGATTGCACCAGCAGAATAGTGAGTGCAGCTCTGGAGTATAATACAGGAGGAAACTCAGGATCAGTAATGTAATGTATGTACACAGTGAATGCACCAGCAGAACAGTGAGTGCAGCTCTGGAGTATAATACAGGAGGTAACTCAGGATCAGTAATGTAATGTATGTACACAGTGACTGCACCAGCAGAATAGTGAGTGCAGCTCTGGAGTATAATACAGGAGGTAACTCAGGGTCAGTAATGTAATGTATGTACACGGTGACTGCACCAGCAGAATAGTGAGTGCAGCTCTGGAGTATAATACAGGAGATAACTCAGGATCAGCAATGTAATGTATGTATACACTGACTCCACCAGCAGAATAGTGAGTGCAGCTCTGGAGTATAATACAGGAGTTAACTCCGGATCAGTAATGTAATGTATGTACACAGTGATTGCACCAGCAGAATAGTGAGTGCAGCTCTGGAGTATAATACAGGAGGTAACTCAGGATCAGTAAAGTAATGCATGTACACAGTGACTGCACCAGCAGAATAGTGAGTGCAGCTCTGGAGTATAATACAGGAGGTGACTCAGGATCAGTAATGTAATGTATGTACACAGTGACTGCACCAGCAGAATAGTGAGTGCAGCTCTGGAGGATAATACAGGAGGTAACTCCGGATCAGTAATGTAATGTATGTACACAGTAACTGCACCAGCAGAATAGTGAGTGCAGCTCTGGAGTATAATACAGGAGGTAACTCAGGATCAGTAATGTAATGTATGTACACAGTGACTGTACCAGCAGAATAGTGAGTGCAGCTATGGAGTATAATACAGGAGGTAACTCAGGATCAGTAATGTAATGTATGTACACAGTGACTGCACCAGCAGAATAGTGAGTGCAGCTCTGGAGTATAATACAGGAGGTAACTCAGGATCAGTAATGTAATGTATGTATACACTGACTCCACCAGCAGAATAGTGAGTGCAGCTCTGGAGTATAATACAGGAGTTAACTCAGGATCAGTAATGTAATGTATGTACACAGTGACTGCACCAGCAGAATAGTGAGTGCAGCTCTGGAGTATAATACAGGAGGTAACTCAGGATCAGTAATGTAATGTATGTACACAGTGACTCCACCAGCAGAATAGTGAGTGCAGCTCTGGAGTATAATACAGGAGGTAACTCAGGATCAGTAATGTAATGTATGTACACAGTGACTGCACCAGCAGAATAGTGAGTGCAGCTCTGGAGTATAATACAGGAGGTAACTCAGGACCAGTAATGTAGTGTATGTACACAGTGACTGCACCAGCAGAATAGTGAGTGCAGCTCTGGAGTATAATACAGGAGGTAACTCAGGATCAGTAATGTAATGTAATGTACACAGTGACTGCACCAGCAGAATAGTGAATGCAGCTCTGGAGTATAATACAGGAGGTGACTCAGGATCAGTAATGTAATGTATGTACACAGTGACTGCACCAGCAGAATAGTGAGTGCAGCTCTGGAGTATAATACAGGAGGTGACTCAGGATCAGTAATGTAATGTATGTACACAGTGACTGCACCAGCAGAATAGTGAGTGCAGCTCTGGAGTATAATACAGGAGGTAACTCAGGATCAGTAATGTAATGTAATGTACACAGTGACTGCACCAGCAGAATAGTGAGTGCAGCTCTGGAGTATAATACAGGAGGTGACTCAGGATCAGTAATGTAATGTATGTACACAGTGACTGCACCAGCAGAATAGTGAGAGCAGCTCTGGAGTATAATACAGGAGGTAACTCAGGATCAGTAATGTAATGTATGTACACAGTGACTGCACCAGCAGAATAGTGAGTGCAGCTCTGGAGTATAATGCAGGAGGTAACTCAGGATCAGTAATGTAATGTATGTACACAGTGACAGCACCAACAGAATAGTGAGTGCAGCTCTGGAGTATAATACAGGAGGTAACTCAGGATCAGTAATGTAATGTATGTACACAGTGACCGCACCAGCAGAATAGTGAGTGCAGCTCTGGAGTATAATACAGGAGGTAACTCGGGATCAGTAATGTAATGTATGTACACAGTGACTGCACCAGCAGAATAGTGAGTGCAGCTCTGGAGTATAATGCAGGAGGTAACTCAGGATCAGTAATGTAATGTATGTACACAGTGACTGCACCAGCAGAATAGTGAGTGCAGCTCTGGAGTATAATACAGGAGGTAACTCAGGATCAGTAATGTAATGTATGTACACAGTGACTGCACCAGCAGAATAGTGAGTGCAGCTCTGGAGTATAATGCAGGAGGTAATTCATTACATAAATAGTGAAGAAAATTCTGTTGAAATCTGTATTTTTGCTTATCTGTCTTCTCAATGTTCAGACTACTTATCAGAATTGCATCATTGCAAAATATAAATTCTATTCCTCCAGGACATCATACTTTTTACTGTAGCTGTTATTAACATGTGCAGTGATGTTTCTCCCGCATTGTGTTTGCTGTGATTACTTATTCTTTGTCCTTTGGTTACTTTTTGTAGGTCCTTTTGTTTTGCATCACAGCTGCTCTCTACATGTTCTTCTTCCGGTAAGTACTTACCTTCTTTAATCACAATAGAGACACAATAGTGATAATCTGTAACATTTGGCTCTCCCCTGGCAGCCGCCGGCTTTCAGTCATAGAGTTGTGCCTGGAGTGGCCGCTGTAAGGACTTTGAGGTGTCTGGGCGTTATCACAGCCGCCGGCTTTCAGTCTTAGAGTTGTGGCCGGTTCAGCTGTTAGGTCTCTTTATTGTCCGGTCATTCTTCTTGCTGCACCTTACATTTCTGTCAGCGAGGTCTGTAGCTGCTCCAGCCACGGATGACTGAAAGACGGATCTCTGGAGGAATAAATTCACTTTCTCCCGATAGCCACGCTTTTAGTAAGGTCGTTGGTCAGCATTGTAACAATAATATTATTGTGATTAACCCCTTAACTGCAGGTTAATTACTTTTGGGGACACAACAGGTTCCCATTAATTTGTGATGAGTGCCGTGGTGCAGTATGCATGCTCCAACTCTGTGTCACAAATATAGTCGGTAATAAATGTTTCACTATGCTACCCTCTATATACAGTAGATAACACAGGATCCACCATTCACAATATGATATCACAGCTCACCTCCTCCTCCTGTACAATGACTGATAACACCTCTATATACAGTAGATAACACAGGATCCACCATTCACAATAGGTGATATCACAGCTCACCTCCTCCTCCTGTACAATGACTGATAACACCTCTATATACAGTAGATAACACAGGATCCACCATTCACAATAGGTGATATCACAGCTCACCTCCTCCTGTACAATGACTGATAACACCTCTATATACAGTAGATAACACAGGATCCACCATTCACAATAGATGATATCACAGCTCACCTGCTCCTCCTGTACAATGACTGATAACACCTCTATATACAGTAGATAACACAGGATCCACCATTCACAATAGATGATATCACAGCTCACCTCCTCCTCCTGTACAGTGACTGATAACACCTCTATATACAGTAGATAACACAGGATCCACCATTCACAATAGGTGATATCTCAGCTCACCTCCTTCTGTACAATGACTAATAACACCTCTATATACAGTAGATAACACAGGATCCACCATTCACAATAGATGATTATCACAGCTCACCTCCTCCTCCTGTACAATGACTGATAACACCTCTATATACAGTAGATAACACAGGATACACCATTCACAATAGGTGATATCACAGCTCACCTCCTCCTGTACAATGACTGATAACACCTCTATATACAGTAGATAACACAGGATCCACCATTCACAATAGGTGATGTCACAGCTCACCTCCTCCTGTACAATGACTGATAACACCTCTATATACAGTAGATAACACAGGATCCACCATTCACAATAGATTATATCACAGCTCACCTCCTCCTCCTGTACAATGACTGATAACACCTCTATATACAGTAGATAACACAGGATCCACCATTCACAATAGGTGATGTCACAGCTCACCTTCTCCTGTACAATGACTGATAACACCTCTATATACAGTAGATAACACAGGATACACCATTCACAATAGGTGATATCACAGCTCACCTCCTCCTGTACAATGACTGATAACACCTCTATATACAGTAGATAACACAGGATCCACCATTCACAATAGGTGATATCACAGCTCACCTCCTCTTCCTGTCCAATGACTGATAACACCTCTATCTACAGTAGATAACACAGGATCCACCATTCACAATATGATATCACAACTCACCTCCTCCTCCTGTACAATGACTGATAACACCTCTATATACAGTAGATAACACAGGATCCACCATTCACAATAGGTGATATCACAGCTCACCTCCTCCTGTACAATGACTGATAACACCTCTATATACAGTAGATAACACAGGATCCACCATTCACAATAGGTGATATCACAGCTCACCTCCTCCTCCTGTATAATGACTGATAACACCTCTATATACAGTAGATAACACAGGATCCACCATTCACAATAGGTGATATCACAGCTCACCTCCTCCTCCTGTATAATGACTGATAACACCTCTATATACAGTAGATAACACAGGATCCACCATTCACAATAGGTGATGTCACAGCTCACCTCCTCCTCCTGTATAATGACTGATAACTCCTCTATATACAGTAGATAACACAGGATCCACCATTCACAATATATCACAGCTCACCTCCTCCTCCTGTACAATGACTGATAACACCTCTATATACAGTAGATAACACAGGATCCACCATTCACAATAGGTGATATCACAGCTCACCTCCTCCTCCTGTACAATGACTGATAACACCTCTATATACAGTAGATAACACAGGATCCACCATTCACAATAGGTGATATCACAGCTCACCTCCTCCTGTACAATGACTGATAACACCTCTATATACAGTAGATAACACAGGATCCACCATTCACAATATAGTCTTAGCTTCTAACCTGGTGGGAGAGAGCATGAATCCTCCACTACAATTGAAGGTTAAGACATGAAACACGTCTACTTTGTATCTGAGCCAAGTGAATAGAGGACAGGGCTACCTGCCATGGATAGAGGACAGGGCTACCTGCCGTAGACCTCACTGGAGACAATGACACCACTGAGGGGCAAGTGTCAGGGAGCACAGATATTACAGGGACGGGGACTTCACTTATTAAATTTCCTGTTGACAGAAGTTTGTTTTTATCTAAATCTCTGCCAATCCCTGTAGAAACCATTGTGAGATGACTTCTCCCGACTCCCTCCCAGGCGATTTTTTACTTTTTTACACCTTTGTTGTTGCCTTTGTTCTAGTCATATAAGGGCTTATCTTTTGCTGGATGGTTGTATTTTTGAAGGATATCATTGATTTACCTTAGAATGTACTAAAAAATGTGAAAAATGTCCAAGTGAAAATCTGCAATATTGCTATTTTTGGGAAGGAGAAATGGTTTTATGGCATTCATTGTAAAGTAAAAATGATTCTTCAGGTCAGTATGATTACGGCGATACCAAACTTTGTATGTTTATTTTATTTGGTATACTAACTGTAGCGCCCAGCATTGCCCGTGCATAGTAACTAAATGTTCTGAGTTATAAGATGAATGTTGTGTGTGTATTGTATGTATGTCCACTATGCGCATGAAACCTGCTCCTCTCACACCTCCCCCCCACCCAAACCCACCCCTGCTCCCCCCCACCCAAACCCACCCCTGCTCCCCCCCAAACCTACACCTCATGCCAACACCCCCCCACCCCTCCCCCCCAAACCTGGCCCCCTTGCACCCTCCACAAAGCCACCCACCGCACCACTCCGAAACCTGCAACCCTCAAACCCGCAGCCCTGTCCCCACTAAAAAATATAGCCACTCCAAACTCACCCCCTAAAAAACATGCCCCCAAACCTGCCTCTGAAATCTACACCCCCCACAAACCCGCATTTCCACCCCCAAAAAAATGCCCAATCTTCATCGCTGCTTCTCCAAAACAATGCTCCCCGTCCCCCAACCCACATATACTGGTGGCCTCGGGGCTGTGTGCGACCTCCTTCAGTATACTGGGGGCTGTTTGTGACATTCTGCTTTATACTGGGGGCTGTGTGCCACCTCCTGTGGTATACTGGGGGGCTGTGTGTGGCCTCCTGTGGTATACTGGGGAGCTGTGTGTGGCCTCCTGTGATATACTGGGGACTGTGTGTGGCTTCCTGCGATATATTGGGGACTGTGTGCGGCCTTCTGCTGTATACTGGGGGTTGTGTGCAACCTGCTGCGATATACCCGGGATTGTGTGCAATCTCTTTCTTTACACTGGGCACGAACTCCTGTGATATACCGGTGGCTGGGTGTAACCTCCTGCAGTATACTGGGGTCTGTGTGCAATCTCCTGCCTTATACTGAGGGTTGTGTGTGACCTCCTGCTGTATACTGGAGACTGTGTGCAATCTCCTGCTGTATACTCGGGGCTGTGTACGGCCTCCTTCTGTATTCTCTAGGGGGGGTGTGCTGCCTCCTGCTGTATATTGGGGGATGTGTGCGGCCTCCTGCTATATATTGGAGACTGTGTGAGACCTCCTGCTATATACTGGAGACTGTGTGCGATCTCCTGCTTTATACTGGGGGCTGTATGCGACCTCTTGCAGTATACTGGGGGCGGTATGTGGCCTCCTGTTGTATACTGAGGCTGTGTGCAACCTCCTACTATATACTGGGGATTGTGTGCGGCCTCCTGCCATATACTGGAGACTGTGCGCGATCTCCTGCTTTATACTGGGGGCTGTGTGTGGCCTCCTGTTGTATACTGGAGCTGTGTTCATCCTCCTGCTATATATTGGAGACTGTGTGCGGCCTCTTACCATATACTGGGGTTTGTGTGCGATCTCCTGTTGAATACTGGGGCTGTGTGCAACCTCCTGCTATATACAGGGGGCTGTGTGCGGCCTCTTACCATATACTGGGGGCTGTGTGCGACCTCCTGCGGTATACTGGTATTTCCTGCTTCGGACACTTTTCCCACTATAACCATGAGGGACACAGTCCTATTACAATATATGGGCGATATGAACTTATATGGCCATTACCATAGATGGGTGATATGATGGGTGATATGATTATATATGGGTGTATAGTGGACAATCATACATACACACAAACAAACAGCAAATAGGCCTTATTTTGGTGGGGGGGGTTTAAAATTCCTTCACAAAACACAGTGATAGATGCTCCCTGAGTGCAGCATTTATTGATTGTAGTTGCAATTCCTTTGATGTACATACACACACACATGCACTCAGCTATATATGTATGTGTGTGTATTATATATATATATATATATATATAATTTTTTTTTTTTTAATGGATAAGAAAATCATAAAATTGCCAAAAGATTCAATTTTGATCAGAAGCTTGGCCTTTTCTTCATCGCTGGAGCTCCTGGGAGGGTGTTCATGATAGCGTGTGGTTTATATGGAGTTGGTATGTTTCTGTTGACTCCTCAGCCTTTTTCATGGTTTCGGCTAGACCTGCGCCCTCATCATTCACAATGAACCATCATTTTCTGCTGAGAGAAAGTTGTTTTGGGAGCGTTGAAGTGTTGATGTGACCCTCATGGAGGCGGATGATGAGTATCATGTGTGTACAGTACAGGACAGGAATTACCAGTTCACATGTCCTTCCTCCGTTCTCGGCCTCCCGTCACCTGGAGAAGCAGCAGGAACGTCTCTACCTGGAAGTCATAGGAGATGCCTTCAAAGTCTAAACATTTCAGGCGCCTTTCTCTTGAAACCTCCATCCCCAGAGGAAGACGCGGAGCATCCCCTCCCTGTGAGTGGTTTCCTCCTGTCAATCACAGAACCCTCTTTGTCCCACGCCGGCATTGATGTGTCTATTTATCACAGCCCTGTCATCCTAGAAAGACGAAGAATGGAGGAAAGCTAAAAAAAAAAAGTGTCTTCTTGTTCCCCGTCCTGGGAGAATCTGTAGCCGGTGGCATAGTGCGCTGGCTGTGTCTCCCAGCTGGCCACCGCTAACAAAGCCATGTATTACACCAACGCCTCCCAGCCCTTCCACTTTACGGCTGATATTACAGCTCGTACTCTGGGAACGCAATGGAGCTACGCAGATTCGATTTCTGCCATTCATCCTCCAAACAAAGGGCTGGAGACGACGGCAAAAGTGGTCATTTCCTCCAGCTCGGAGGCATGAGGGCCTTCCGTGGAAAAGTTATTGGTTTAGTTTATTCTTTCCTTCAGTAGAGGTTTCTTAAACGAGAGCTCCAAGTCTAAGATTTTTCTTAAATAATAAATTAGATAGGATAAAGGCACAAATAAACCTCAGTTTTAGGATGAATACCAAAGCACAAATTTTACTTTATCAGATGAAACAGCCATTTTCTTGGTGACGGTCTCGAGGAAGCCGGCTGGGGACTATAGGAAGAGACCGGACTAGTCCAATTATGTCACCAGGAGGCCGTGCACTGCCTCCAGAATACAGCAGCAGCCCACATACAGCCCCAAATAAACAGCAGGAGGCCGTACACAGCCCCCAGAATACAACCAAAGGCCACACACAGCCCCCGGTATTCAGCAGGAGGCCACACACAGCCCTTAGTATACAGAAGGAGGCCACACACAGCCTCCAGTATATAGCAGAAGGCCCACACTAGCAAGCCTACCCCAGTATATAGCAGGAGGACACACATAACCCCCAGTATATAGCAGGACGCCACACACAGCCCCCAGTATATACAGAAGGCCACACACAGCCCCCAGTATATACAGGTAGGCCACACACAGCCCCCAGTATATAGAGGAGGCCAAACAGCCCTCAGTATACAGCAGGAGCTGCACACGATCCGTAGTATTACAGCAGAGGCCGCACACCCCCCCTGTATTACAACAGGAGGCCTCATATAGCCCTATGTATTACATCACCTCACACATAGCCCTCTGTAAAGCAGGAGCTCACACATAGCCCCATATTGCAGCCTGTGCCCACAGAAACATAGCCCTTGTGTTAAACCAGGAGACCACACATGGTCCTGTATTACGCCAGGTAGCAGGGAGGCCGGTTAGCAGGAGGTTGCAGTAGTCAAGGTGGGAAATGATGAGAGCATGGACAAGTGTTTTAACCGTGTCATGATCAAGGAAAGAGTGGATCTGGGAAATGTTTTTGAGCTGGAGGCGGCAGGAGGTGGCAAGGGCTTGGACGTGAGGTTTAAGGAGATCATTGCTCCCATGGCTAAAACCGTGATTGGTTGGCTCTTTATAGAAAGGGGACCTATAGATGTAGAACCTTTTAATACTTAATGCTAATAAACTTTTATATATATATTGCACTTTTGCACTTTGGTCTCACTGCGTGAGACATACTTTGTAATATTTTATTACATCACATTTCATTTCAAAACTACACTTAACCTACTATTCATATTAAGATAGTCTAATATCACATATAAACTTCCATAATTTGTTAGTTTTGAGGCATATATTAAGATGCTGGTGTCATCTTAGTAGAAACCACTGATGTGAAACTTAGAGATGCGGTGTAGAACTGCGCATGCACAAGCATTCGCTATGGCACCGCAGTTCCGCCCCTTGTTGCCATGACCGAGAAGATGGCATGACGTCATTCGTGGCCGTGCATGTGCATTGCGGTTTACGGAATGCCGGGAGTGCTGTACATGCGGGGAACATAGGAGGAGACACACTGCCTTTATGAATTAGAGATATAATGATAGAAATAATGATTTTTATTTGAAATAATAATTTTCTCCTTCAAACTTTGCTTTTGTCAAAGAATGCTCTCTTTGGAGCAATTCCTTCATTGCAGACCTTTGGCGGGTACTATTTAATGAAGCTGCCAGATGAGGAGCCGTGAGGTGTCGATTTCTCAAATTAGAGAGACTAATGTACTTGTCTTGTTGCTCAGTTGTGCAGCAGGGCCTCCCACTTCTCTTTCTGCTCTGGTTAGAGCCTGTCTGTGCTCTCCTCTGAAGGGAGTAGTACACCCCGTTGTAGGAAATCTTCAGTTTCATGGCAATATCTCGCATGGAATAGCCTTCATTTCTAAGAACACGAATAGACTGTCGAGTTTCACATGAAAGTTCTCTTTTTCTGGCCATTTTCAGTGTTTCATAGAACAAACAAATGTAATGCTCCAGATTCTCAACTAGGTCAAAGGAAGGTCCATTTTATAGCTTCTCTAATCAGCCAAACCAATTTCAGCTGTGCTAACATACTTGTACAAGGGTTTTCTAAACATCCATTTGCCTTCTTAGCAGACACAATGTACCATTAAGGCTGGCTTCACACTTGCAGATGGATCTGCAGCGTTTTGCAGATGCATCTGCAAGTGTGAGCATGCTGACCGCGGCCCCTATGTTTATAATAGGGCGCACGCGGTGTGAAAGCTCTCATTCACTCCTATATGTGTACTGTCAGCAGGCGTATGCCTGCTGACAGATCACACACTCCCGTCCGCACTGTGGACGCGAGATGTAGCGTCCATGCTGCGGGCGGGAGAGTGTGATCTGTAAGCAGGCATACGCCTGCTGACAGTACACATATAGGAGTGAATGAGAGCTTTCACACCGCGTGCGCCCTATTATAAACATAGGGGCCGCGGTCAGCATGCTCACACTTGCAGATGCATCTGCAAAACGCTGCAGATCCATCTGCAAGTGTGAAGGCAGCCTTAAACACTGGAGTGGTGGTTGTTGGAAATGGACCTCTATACACCTATGTAGATAATGTATTAAAAAACAGATGTTTGCAGCTAGAATAGTAATTTACCACATTAACAATGTATAGATTGTATATCTGATTAATTTAATGTTAGCTTCATTGAAAATAATGTACTTTTCTTTCAACAATAAGGAAGTTTCTAAATGACCCCAAACTTTTGAACGTTGTATAACGTTATAATATACCGTATAAGCCGAGTTTTTCAGCCCAAAAATTGGGCTGAAAAGTTCCCCCCTCGGCTTATACGCGAGTCACTACACGGGCGCCCCCTCCAGAGGTATACAGGCCCCCCCCCATCAGTATCCAGGGTCCCCCCCCCCCATGCTCCGCACACCTGTAAAGTAAGATGATTATACTTATCACTGTCCCGCTGCCGCTGTGCCGCCGCTGTCATCGCGCTCCTCCGGCTTCATCCGGCTTCTTCCGGCTTCCTGTCGGCGCAGGCAATGACGTCATTGCCTGCGCCGACCACAGGAAGCCGGAAGACGCTGCATGAAGACGGAGGAGCGCGATGGCAGCGGCAGGGACGGCGGCGACAGGACAGTGATAAGTATAATCATCTTACTTTACAGGTTTGCGGAGCATGGGGGGGGGGCCCTGGATACTGATGGGGGGGGCTTGTATACCTCTGGGGCTGCTGTATATAACTCTGGGGCTGCTGTATACTACCTCTGGGGCTGCTGTATACTACCTCTGGGGCTGCTGTATACACCTCCTGGGGCTGCTGTATACTACCACTGGGGCTGCTGTATATACCTCTGGGACTGCTGTATATACCTCTGGGGCTGCTGTATACTACCTCTGCGGCTGCTGTATACTACCTCTGGGGCTGCTGTATATACCTCTGTGGCTGATGTATACTACCACTGGGGCTGCTGTGTACTACCACTGGGGCTGCTGTATACTACCACTGGGGCTGCTGCTGTATATACCACTGGGGCTGCTGCTGTAACACTGCTGTGGCCTGTATATACCACTGGGGAGGCTGCTGTATACCACACTGCTGGGGGCTGTATACCTGTGCTGGGGTCCACCCTAGGCTTATACACGAGTCAATAGGTTTTCCCAGATTTTGGGGGCAAAAGTAGGGTGGTCGGCTTATACACGAGTATATACGGTATATATATTGCAACAGTGGCGGAATTTGAGCCTGGAGGGCCCTGGTGCAGCAGTAATACTTTTGCCCCTCAAGTTGCTGGTGAGGAGCGGGAGGGGGGGGGGTTGGGGGGAGGTTTGCTTGCAGTTGTGGGTGGGGTGCTAGCAGCTGTAGGTGAGGAGCGGGGAGGGGGGGGGGGTTTGCAAACGGCTCCTACATGCGCCGAGCCGCGCATTGCAGGTCTGGGAGCTGGGGTGGCAGAGGAGAGGAGGGGCGGGAACAGCCAAGGGCAGCAAGAAGCTTCTCTCAGTTAACCTCCTCTCCTCTAACACAGGGTCACGGGGGGCTGTGCAGGGCCCCCTAGCCGGTCGGGGCCCTGGTTCAGCTGAACCAGCTGCACCTCGGTAGGTCCACCCCTTTATTGCAACGACCCCACCAGGGCCTGCTCCTATAGTGTTTGCTTCTGTTGCCTGGCACTTCTGTGTTTACCCTGGGTGTGATGCTCCTGCTAGAAGAGAAGTCTATGCAAGAGATTCTGGAGAGGACATAATCTGCTCATCCACTAGGGTTACAGTGGCTGAGACCTGTGGTGCTTCCCAGTCTGACATGTGAATGCCTGTTCAGTCCAGCGGAAGTCATCAGCTCCTGGCTTTAGCCTATTGGAAAGCACCACACCCTGCATATACTTTCGGCTTTCTGCTGCTAGCTGCCAGAAATAGCTTTTAATTTCCCTAAGTCTCCTGTCTCGCATTTGTTTCTGGTTTTACCTCTGCCTGTTTTTTGGACGCTTCTCCTGCATCACATTTTTGTGCTTTGCTACCATCTTTGTTGTGACTCGGCTCCCTGACTACGCTATCGGATCCTGATTTTGCCCTTTTTCTGACCTCCTGGCTCTGATTCTATTTGGCAACCATTCTTATCTCTGGACTGAAACCCATTCATAGGCAGCAATCTCCTGGGCCCTGTTGTAAGTCCAGATCCCTGTATAGGGGTTAAAAGGTGTCAGGATTTCTCGGATGACTTATGCCTAGTCTGTTTGAGATAGCCTTTGTGTCTGTTGCCTTGGACAGATGTCACGTGTATATAAAGATAAATCCAAGTGGGTGTTATCAGACAACTTTTACTGGGGGGGGGGATGCACTTTTTTCTCCCTGTATGATATTGACCAATCATAAAAAGGCAGCTTCACAGCAGAAAAAGAACACGCCCCTACCATGGCTTAGACAGTGCCTATACAGTACTGTGCAAACGTTTCAGGCAGGTGTGTAAGAATGTTGCAAAGCAAGAGTTCATTTCCAAAGGCATAGTCTTAATACTTTGATTTTTCTCAAATCACAAAAGTAAACAAAAGAGAATTGTGAATAATCACATCAAAATTTGTCGTGACAGCCTTTTTACCCTCTTCAGTTCTTCTATGTACACTTGTCCACAGTTGGGCTGTAGTCAGACCTATCCAGTTATACCAAAAGCGTGATAATGAATATTCATATTTAGGTTGAAGCATAGAAGACCGCTCACCTAATTTCTCATGTTAAACTGTAGACGAGACATAATGGAGGATGTAAAGAGGAATAAAAACCTTCTTTAATTGTGCCTTTTCTGTTGCCGAGATATTAGCAATGAATGTATTTGGCACCTAATGAGTTAATTTGTGTTACATCTAAGTGGGTGTTATCAAGCAGTTTTAACTGGGGGCATGAACTTCTTCTCCCTGTACTATGCGGACCAATCACAAGCAGGCAGCATCACAGCAGAAAAAGAACACGCCTCCAACGTAGCTTAGAGTAGCCTGTAAGATGTAAGGATACAGCTCTGAACTCCTGGTCTAACCTCCTGCATGAGTCAGTGTGGGGGGAGGGGCAGCACAGCTGAGCTTAGAAGTGTCACATTATACACTGCTCTATTAGCATTCCTCCTCTCTGTTGTACTGCCTCACCTCCCATTGGCTTTCTGGAGATGTGCAAGGTATCACACTTCTGTCTTTAGTGCTCAAGCAACTTGCTTGTTGCTAGAACACAACAGACATACCATATTTTTCGCTTTATAAGACACACCCCTAAATTTAAAGGAAGAAATTAGGGAAAAATATATTCAAAATAGGGGTCCATCCTAAGATCTAGCGATTCTCCTCTGCAGTGTAGCTTACCCGGGGAGGCCACGATGGTGGTGGGATGACAGGGTCACAGGAGGCAGGATCATGGTGGTAGGACTGTTGCGGGCAGGCGGCAGAGTCGCCAGTAGATGTCAGAAATGGGGCAATGCTTGCGGGTCTGGAGCTGAGGGTGTTGTGTTCAGTAGGCATTGATTGTTACTTCCGGTTACCGTCAAATGGCTGCCGAGGTAGAGCAGGCATAGCTAAATATCTGAGAGAGCCGAGTGCTCGATCTGTGCCTGCGTTGCCTCTACTAGATACCCTTCAAGAAAATGGCTGTAGAGGAAGCGCAGGCACAGATGAAGATCTTGGACAACTGAAATCTCCTTCTGCGCATGTGCTGCTTCACAGCCATATGCCAGCACCTGGAAGTAACTATCAATGATCAATGTCCACTGAAAACCATGACACCCCCAGCTCCAGGCCTACAAGTATTGCCCCGCTTCCGACATCCACTGGCGACCCTGCCTCCTGCCTGCAGCACTGCCACTGCGGCCCAAGGTAAGCAAGATTCGGATTATAAGACGCACCCTCATTTTCCCCCCAATTCGGATGGGGGGTGTGTGTTAAAATCCAAAAAATACAGTTATACTAATATCCCCAGATGGTCAGCATGGGGAAGAGGCAGTACAGTAAGAGAGGAGGAAAGCTGATAGAAAGGGTTTGTAATGTGACATCACTAAGCTCAGCTGTGCTGCCCCTGTTCCTGCGCTTACTCATGATGGAGGTTAGACTTGCAGATCAGAGCTGTGTCCTTACATCTCACTCACTCATGATGGAGGTTAGACTGGAGATCATAGCTGTGTCCTTACATCTCACTCACTCATGATGGAGGTTAGACCTGGAGATCAGAGCTGTGTCCTTACATCTCACTCACTCATGATGGAGGTTAGACCTGGAGATCAGAGTGTGACCTTACATCTCACTCACTCATGATGGAGGTTAGACCTGGAGATCAGAGCTGTGTCCTTACATCTCACTCACTCATGATGGAGGTTAGTACCTGGAGATCAAAGCTGTGTCCTTACATCTCACTCACTCATGATGGAGGTTAGACCTGGAGATCAGAGCTGTGTCCTTACATCTCACTCACTCATGATGGAGGTGAGACCAGGAGATCAGAGCTGTGTCCTTACATCTCACTCACTCATGATGGAGGTTAGACCTGGAGATCAGAGTGTGTCCTTACATCTCACTCACTCATGATGGAGGTGAGACCAGGAGATCAGAGCTGTGTCCTTATATCTCACACTCATGATGGAGGTTAGACCAGGAAATCAAGCTGTCTTACATCTCACTCACTCATGAATGGAAGTTAGAACCTGAGTCATAGCTGTGCCTTACATACACTCACTCATGATGGAGGTTTAGACCTGAGATCAACTGTCCTTACATTCAGATGCTGGGAAACTTGCTGTAAGCTGGAGGAGAAATCAAGATTGCTAAAAAGTTAATTCACCATATATATAATGAATTGAACTACTCATCTGATTGTTCTATAATGACTTCAATTATACAGTGGTTAAATATGTAATAAAAAATCATTACTTTGATAGAATAAAAGAACATTTGCATTAATAAATTATTATTGGTGTGATTTTTTAGTAATAATAATTAAATAATAATAAACAATAATGATATATTTTAGTTTTATATACTCTGTATTTTTATTTCTTGCACGTTCGCTCTCCCCTTCGCTATGAGGAGCAGGGAGGGGGGCGGATGATAGAAGAGACGCAGGGCTCGGTGATTTGGTGTGACTTTTTGGCGCTGTGTTGTATAATCTTCCCTGTTGGATTTTCACAGTCGTTTCTTTGTTTCCAGAAAATGTCTTTTTTTCTTTTTTTCCACTTTAACCAGACCCATGAGAGCGGCTGCCACTAATCTGGGGGATTTTGTATGTTTCCATCTGCTCTCCGCCGCACTGGACGGTGTCTGGTGACATTGTGCAGGTCGCTTCAGTTTACTGTATGCTGTAAAGTGTGATGTTTCCTCGCTTACCTTGTACACTGCGTGTTAAAGGGAATGTGTCCACAGGTTTATGCTATGTAATCTGAAAACAGCATGCTGCAGGGGTTAACACACAGATTTCTGCAATGTGTTTCTTATTACACTGTGTGCAGTTGTTTACCTGCAATGTTTGTTTTAGCTTCAGGAGATCATCATTGGTGACTTAGTCAGCTAATCCGGCACGCCCACTGCTGAGATTAGCAGCTCACTGTCTATAGACATTGTATTAGTGAACTGGGAGGGTGGGAAGCTCTGACCTCCGCATTGGAATCTAAACTGTTAGAACCGCTGCAGACAGTAAACTAAGTAACACATCGCTGGATTCAGGGTTTATTTGCCTACATCATGCTGCTGACAGAAGAGGTAACAAAAACCTGACAGCTACACTCTAATGGTATTGCTTTACATGGTGCTTCTCATCACTCGCATCGGTTCAAGGTATCGCACAGCGAGTAGAATGTAGCAACGAAGCACAGAGACAGTTTGGTATAGGTGTCTATGTCAAATAGTAAGTGGTTAGCAAACCAGACTGAACTGGAGCATGGTGGGAGCTGACAGGGTCAATGGAGCAGAATTAGTGATGTAGCAGATTCGAGCAAGGTAGCAGGATTATGTGATGTAGCAAAGCTAAGTAATGTAGCAGAATCAGTGATGTAAGCCGTGTCCAGCATGTGAGCAGAGTTTAGTGATGTAGCAGAGCTAAGTAATGTTGCAGAATTCAGTGATGTACAGACCCAGACTGAGCAGAATCGAGCAAGCAGGAGTCACTGTGGCACTGTAGCAGACACCTATTATGAAGCACAGTAGAATAGGACTTGATACTCACTGTAGTAATATAGTAGAACCCAGTGATGTAGCAGAATTCAAGTGATATAGAAGAGCCCTGACGTAGCAGAATTCAGTGATATAGAAGAGCCCAGTGATGTAGCAGAGTACAGAAATGCAGCAGAGCCCAGCAATGGAGGAAAATATAGTGATGTTGCAGAGTCCAGCAGAGTAGTAGAATTCAGTCATATAGCAGAGTACAGAAATGTAGCAGAAATCAGTGATTTAGCAGAGCCCAGCAAGGTAGCAGCGTTCAGTTATGTAGCAGATCTCAATGATGTAGCAGAACCAAGCAATGTAGCAGAATTCAGTGGTGTAGCAAAGCCCAGCGATGTAGCAGAATTAAGCAAGTCAGGAGTCACTTTGGCAGTGTAGCAGAGACCTATTATGGAGCACAGTAGAATAAGACTGGATACTCACTGTAGTGATGTAGCAAAGCTGGGTATGTCTGTTGACTCAATGTAGTTGAGTTGAGTGCACAGTGGCAATGATGCAAAGAGAGCGTGACATCACAGGACCGCAATGGAAAGCTAATGAGCAGAAGGAAGAAGGAGAGCCCCCCCCGGCGCTGGAGTTGAGGCTGGTGAGTAACCCCGGTACACCATCTAATCTCAGCACACACATTAAAGTGGACCTGTCACCCCCCTGCTGCATGGCAAACTAAATGCAGCACTGAATGCAGCATGTCTGCTGCATTCAGGGAAGGGGTCCCCCCATGTGTCTGTGCGCTGTGTACCCTGAGGTATAACCTTTGTAAAATTTACAGTTAGAAGCCATGGAGGTAGTCCCTGTGGCTGGAGTGAGCTTGATTGACTGGGGTTATTCCCTCCCCCTCTGCCTCTCTGTGCCGCCTCCTGCTGTGCTGTTTATACTTTGTTCAGACAGGAATCTGGAGCTGAAGTCAGGACAAATGATTTGCATGAGGATATATGACAGAGAGGAGGAGAGGAGGAAAGCATAAACAGCACAGCAGGAGGTGGCACAGAGAGGCAGGGGGAGGGAATGGCCCCCCATCAATCGAGCTGGCTCCTGCACCAGGGACTGCCTTCATGGCTTCTAACTGTAAGCTTTACAAAGGTTATATCTCGGGGTACACATCACACAGACACATGGGGGACCCCTTCCTTGAATGCAGCAAGCATTCTGCATTCAGCGCTGCATTTAGATTGCCATGCAGCAGGGGGGTGACAGGTCCTCTTTAAATAGTAAAGGAGATTTTATTTTTCCTACTAGGAACAGCGCCGCACATACAGTTGTGGCAATGTCGGGTACTGCAGCTCATTGCATTCTTCCTATTTGGCACATGAATGTCCAATGGTTCAAAAGATATAATAATACAAGGCCCATCAGGTCCATGTAATGCCCCATTAAAGGGATGTTACCTCTGATCAATCTCTGCTGGGCATTAATAAGTAGAGTGTGCGGAGATTGGGAGGTGTGTGGAACCTGATCCGGGATGTCATGGGCTCCTGACAGTGACTGATACCGGCAGCAGCAGTGACGCCTGTGTATTCTGTGCACTAAATCATCAGTCATTATTCTAATGTTACAGATGAAATTACATTGCACATACTTTACATTTTTCTCACAAAGTTCTGAAATGTGCTGGCCTGACGTGCCCCCTGCTCACATCACTCCGACATCACAAGCTGCTACTCCATGACATGAGGAAACGATAGAAAGGACCAAAGTATGTATAAATAGAGAGATAAAGAGATAAGTGATAGATAAACAGATGGAATCAACAGGAAAAAGGCAGCACTCCATCCTTAAGTAAAAATATTGACATGTTAGTATATAATGCAGTCATAGCGGCTCGCACCTATTCACACTTACTTTATTCTGTTGGGAGGCGCTGGTCAATTTTTTATATTTTTATAGTTAGATGGATGGGTAGATGGCAGGTTGGATAGATGGATGGTTGGGAAGATGGATGAATAGTTGGTTGGATAACTGGGTGGACAGCTGGATGGATAGCTGGATGGGTAGCTGGATGGGTGGCTGGATGGGTAGCTGGATGGAAAGCTGTTGGATAGTTGGTTGGATAGCTGATTGGATAGCTGGATGGGTAGCTGGATGGATAGCTGGTTGGATAGCTGGATGGGTAGCTGATTGTATAGCTGGTTGGTTAGCTGGATGGGTAGCTGGATGGATAGTTGGTTGGATAGTTGGATGGATAGTTGGTTGGATAGCTGGTTGTATAGCTGGTTGTATAGCTGGATGGATAGCTTGTTGGATAGCTGGATGAGTAGCTGGATGGGTAGCTGGTTGGATAGCTGGATGGGTAGCTGGATGGGTAGCTGGATGGGTAGCTGGATGGGTAGCTGGATGGGTAGCTGGTTGGATAGCTGGATGGGTGGCTGGATGGGTAGCTGGATGGAAAGCTGGTTGGATAGTTGGTTGGATAGCTGATTGGATAGCTGGATGGGTAGCTGGATGGATAGCTGGTTGGATAGCTGGATGGGTAGCTGGATGGGTAGCTGGATGGATAGTTGGTTGGATAGTTGGAGGGATAGTTGGTTGGATAGCTGGTTGTATAGCTGGTTGTATAGCTGGTTGTATAGCTGGATGGATAGCTGGTTGGATAGCTGGATGAGTAGCTGGATGGGTAGCTGGATGGGTAGCTGGATGGGTAGCTGGTTGGATAGCTGGATGGGTAGCTGGATGGGTAGCTGGATGGGTAGCTGGATGGGTAGCTGGATGGGTAGCTGGTTGGATAGCTGGTTAGATAGTTGGTTGGTAAGCTGGTTGGATAGCTGGCTGGATAGATGGATGGATAGCTGGATGGTTGGCTGGATAGATGGATGGATAGCTGGATGGTTGGCTGGATAGTTGTTTGGATAGCTGGTTGGATAGATGAATAGATGGGATGGATAGTTGGTTGGATAGCTGGTTGGATAGATGAATAGATGGGATGGATAGATATCTGGATGGATAGCTGATTAGATAGTTGGTTGGTTAGCTGGATTGATTGATGGATGGATAGCTGGATAGTTGGTTGGATAGATGGATGGATAGTTGTCTGGGTAGATAGATGCATAGTTGGATGGATGGATTAATAGATGAATGGATAAATGTATGGATGGATAGATGTATAAATAGATGGATGGATAAATGGATGTATAGATTCTTGATGGAATTTTTATGGATGGATGGAAAAATGGATAGAGAAATTAATGTATGGATGAATAAATGGATGGATACAAAATGGATAAGTAGACGGATAGATGGACAGGTGTTTAGATGATGGATAATTGGCTGGATAGTTAGATGGATAAATGGGTAGATGGATGATAGATGGATAGAATGATTGATAAGGCCACATTACACACACAAATATCTGTTTAGATATTGGTCACAGATCTCTGGTTGCAGTGAAATCATGGACACATTGCTCCATTTTGTGGCTGTGTACAATGAAACAATGTGTCCATGATTTCACTGCAACCAGAGATCTGTTCAGAAGTTGGACACAGAAGTTGGTGTGTGTAAAGCGGCCCATAGAGACTGGATGATAAATAGATGGATGCTTGATAGATGGATACATACATTGATATATAGATAGATAAGCCAACACAATGCAGGCAGCACTCCAGGTTATTCAAATACAAAAAAAGCCTGACCTAGCACCTCCTAACAGACTAAAGCAAGTGTGAACAGGTGCGAGCTGCTGTGACTGCAGTGGGGGCAGGAGCCTCTGTCAGTTCTCAGATCTGCAAACTGAATATATGAAACTACATCACTGCTATATACAATATACTTATTAAATGAAGGCGCTAAGTGCACAAATTAGTGAATTCTTTGTGGCCACCAGCTGTGAGAAGGCTTCTTTTCTCTGGAGAGCCTGTCACCATTTCTATCACACATGCCTCACATGAGCCACAACTTACAAATTTAAAGGGCTGATAGTATCCAACTAATTAGAAACAGACTTAAGGTGAATAATCAATCATTTATGGGTGTAAGGTCTATTGTCTCCGCAGCTCACCAGGCTGATCTTTCTGTCCTCCATGCTTTACACTGCAGTTCTACTTGTTGAAATTAGAATCTATGTATAGGGACCAGGCATTGTATAGCTAAAAATGGGATGGCACTGCATGTTCCTTATAGTATAATGCACCCCATAGTCCTCCATATAGTATAGTGCACCCCATAGTCCTCTATATATTATAATGTACCACCATAGTCCTCCATGTTGTGTAAAGCACCCCCATAGTCCTGCATATAGTATAATGCAACCCCATAATCCTCAATATGGTATAAAGCACCCCCATAGTCTCCATATTGTATAAAGCACCCCCCTATAGTCCTCCATATAGTATAATGCACTTGTACAGCCCTCCATATAGTATAATGCACCCCCATAGTCCTCCATATAGTATAATGCACTCCCATAGTCCTCCGTATAGTATAATGAACCCCCATAGTCCTCCATATTATATAAAGCACATCCATAGTCCTCCATATAGTATAATGCACCCCCATAGTCTTCCATATAGTATAATGCACCCCCATAGTCCTCCATATAGTATAATGCACTCCCATAGTCCTCCGTATAGTATAATGAACCCCTATAGTCCTCCATATTATATAAAGCACCCCCATAGTCCTCCATATAGTAAAATGCACACCCCATAGTCCTCCATATAGTATAATGCACTCCCATAGTCCTCCATATAGTATAATGCACCCCCATAGTCCTCCATATAGTATAATGCACTCCCATAGTCCTCCATATAGTATAATGAACCCCCATAGTCCTCCATATTATATAAAGCACCGCCATAGTCCTCCATATAGTATAATGCACCCCCATAGTCCTCCATATAGTATAATGCACTCCCATAGTCCTCCATATAGTACACTAGGTGCCAGATGGGAAGGGCCCCGGGTCGCTCCGGCTTTCGCTTCTCCTCCATAGCCCGGTGCTCTGTTTTCACATTTGTGCGGCAGGTGGGAGCCGGCAGACCCCATCGCTGCCTTTACACATGTCTTCTCCATTCTGTATCACCAATTACTTAGAAACACTTCATCAGTGTCAAACATCATTTAGATATCATATGGGAAAATCATGGCATCTGCGGCGGGGTGTGGAGCCCGGGGGTAGGGGACGGTGGGGGAGTCCTCCTTATCATCTCCGTATTCAGAGTCATAGTCAGGATCCATTATCGGTTTTCCTGTTGAGAGACCAAGTCAAAAAAATCATAACAAGTGATTAACATTATATGAACGATGACTATGGTCCTGGGTCTTGTACAACCTGCACATGTGGTAGACAGCGATGCATAATCTGACCCAGACGTACATATGTTACATGTTCTGGAGGGCGGGTGGGAATAACATGTTGATAGATCTGCTGTCCACCGTTGCTTACACAGGTTGTCTGAGTTAGGAAGTTCATTAAAAAAAACTGATTTGGGAATTTTAAGGGCAGTAGATCGTGTAGCAGCCCCTTGGAGGACCCAGCTCCATGGCCATTTCATTGATTTTGGTAGATAGTGTGTAATACTTCATTTTACCTGTGGGGGTGCTGGAGGGCAATTCTATACTTTTCGTTCGCTCTACGAGAGATCACAAATGATCACTAAGGCATTTTATTAGCTGTGACACCCTTTGTGAACAGTTTGACCTTAAGTAAGTCGAAAAATACTTACACTATTAGTCACTGTGCCACGTGTAGTTGATGCCACGTCTCGCAGTGCACTGAGGAGTAGGGGCTCCTGACCTAGGAAGCTACTGATATGGACAGGTACCTACCTCCCATACTTGTAAAAATATGATAAACACAAACTCTATCGGGGTCCAATGGATGCCAGGCGACTAATTAAAGGTTAACCAACAAGGGGGGCTCTGTAATAAGGAATTAAAAAAAATGGAATTCCCTTGGGAGTATTGCTAGTATTGCACCTGAAAGGGTTGAGCTGAAGATCACAACACCAGCCAAATAATAGGACCCAGGGTACAGCCGGCCTGGCGTGCTATGAGAAATTCTTCCATCCTGATATATACCGTGTTTCGCCGCTGCTTTATCTATTACTCCACGTTCTCCTGTATCCATCGTACATATCCGGGCGCAGCTCAATGTAGATGTATGGTAGTAAGCCGTGAGCCAATAAGGCGGCGGCTGCTGGCATCTGATTGGCCGCGGCATTACCGTATATCTGCTGCATGGACGTCATCCTGGCGCCCCTCGGCGTAGATGTACGGTAATTAGACATCCAATCAGACGCTACCAGCCACCGCCTGATTGGCTGGACTCTTACTACTGTATATGCCCAGATACATACGGTGCACTCAGGAGGACTTGGAGGAAGGAAGCGGCGGTGGTGGCGGTAGGCTCCCGCAATAGTGGTACTGTGTGTGTGGCTGCAAATGTGTGATTGGTGCTACAGAGGGATATCGGGGGATGATGGTGGCTACAGAGGGATATTGGGGGATTCTGATGGATGATGGGGGCTGCAGATGGATGATGGGGGCTGCAGATGGATGATGGGGGGCTGCAGATGGATGATGGAGATATTGGGGGATGATGGGGGCTGCAGATGGATTATGGGGCTGCAGATGATTGATGGGGATGATGGGGGCTGCAGATGGATGATGGAGATATTGGGGGATGATGGGGGCTGCAGATGGATTATGGGGCTGCAGATGATTGATGGGGATGATGGGGGCTGCAGATGGATAATGGGGGGCTGCAGATGGATTATGGGGCTGCAGATGATTGATGGGGATGATGGGGGCTGCAGATGAAGGATGGATGACAGTTTGGTTTTGCTGGTTGGTGATGACAACTACTGTACAGTATGTAATAAATGTTCATTTTTTTGTTCATCAATAAATGTGAATTATTCTTCATGGAGATAAGACATCCTCTGAAAATAAGACATGATGTATCTTTGGGAGCAAATTTATTATGAGATTGTGTCTTATTTTTGGGGAAACAGGGTATATAGTCCACCATTCTGGTATAAATGTCCTCCATCCTAGTAAATATGTCCTCTATCTTGGTACATATGTCCTCCATCCTGGTATATATGGCCCCATCCTGGTAAATGTTCTCCATCCTGGTATGTACGGTATGTCCTCCATCCTGTTATATGTGTCCCCCATCCTGATTCATATGTCTCCAATGCTTGTATATATGTCCTCCACCCTGGTATATATGGTCCCCAATTTGGTTTATATCTTTTTCGACCTAGTATGTATGTCTCCATCATGGTATACATGTCTTTATCCTGATATATATGTCTCCATTTTTGGTATATATGATCACCCATCCTGGTAAATATGTCTCCCAAGCTGGTATATATGTTCCCCATCCTGGTATATATGTTCCCCATCCTAATATATATATGTTCCCCATCCTGGTATATATGTCCTTATCCTGTACATCCGAAGAGGCATATCGAACTGCAGTAGGTGCCTGGGTCTGCGGGGCCCCTCCACTCTCAACCGCGATCCTTACACCTCTGTGTGGCCAATATTAATGGAAAAGAAGGGGAGGCACAAATTGTGTCCCTCCCGCACCAAACCCCATCTACATCTGAAAATAGAAATCCTCGGACAAGACTTTATTTTATGGTAAAAACTCCTCCAACTTCCCGTAAAGTCTGTATAGTAGGCTTGTGTTAACCGTGACCCCTGTGATGTATTATTTTGGGGTGTGGAGGCTCTTTGTTTTTCTTGTTGTGCCAACATTGACATTTCGTTCTTGCGAAAAAGCCTCTTGTAGCAGCCGGCTATTTTGTAGCAAATTTCCATTGGCATGCGTTCTAGACGTCTCCATCGAGAGGATTACAATATCTGCTATTATGAAATGCTAGAACATAAAAAAGAAATATCTGAAAACACTCGGGGTCCAAGATTTTGGATATTTCCAAAGCCGTCTGAGGTGAGATCAGCTCTGTGATTTCATTTCACTTTTAATCGCTTGTGTGTTTTTGATCCCCGAGTAAGAAAGAACAGACGTTGTATAATAATGTCAGAGCTCCGGGTACAGCTGGCGGAGGTTGGTTCCCAGCGAGGAGTATAAACATTGGCGGAGTCTGCTGTTTAATGGAAAACGGCTCAATTCACCGCACGTGATCTGATGTACACAGTCAGGGCTCTTGTTAACTACGTCTGTTATGGAAATCGATAGTTATCAATATATAAAGATATCCAAAGATTTCCTAATGTGCTTGTATCCGTATCTAGCATATATGTATCCCTTTAAGAAAAAGAAGTACAGCAAGTCATGAACTATGTGTAGAGAAAACGATGAAGGCCACCTTGTCTGGGCGTGTTGCCAATGTCTAGCATGTTTTAGTAACAAGGGAAGATGTTCTGAAAATTCCAGAGAATGAAGGAATGCAATTGGTCAATAGCATCAGATGATGAAAAAATACAAGGATATGACCCACCCCAGGGCTGTGGGGTACCTGGTTCCGGGCGTTGATTTGCGGGGAATGTCAATGGGGCCTGTGCTTGGTCCTGTGGCCCTGGTGGTTGCGGAAAAGAGTCAATAAAAATAGTAAAAATAGTTTGTGACGCCACCTACGGTTGCAGTTTGGTTACCGGTGCTGCGGGTCAGACCTCCGGGGTGATGGTAGTGGAACCAGATGGTTACGCTCCCCGTAGGTGAAGCGGGATCCACGGGGCAGTTGTAGTAGTTGTTTTTACACAGGAAGGCAGCTTACCACACGGCTCGGTCACTTGTCCTTTTCACTGCAGCATGTGTGCGGCTCATCAGGCGAGGGAAATAAAGTACGTCACGCAGTCTTTAACTCTGAATGGGTTTTCTTGCAGTACCTCAGGCAAATTAGCAGATGTTACAGTCACTCGGGTCTTTCTCTGGCCTGGGTAGTCACCAGGGAACCAGGATGTTTCACTTAGGATCCTCGGTAGTGTACCTGCCATTCCCTGCCGGTCCCTCACTGCGCTCTCTTATCCTTTCTACCATGTAGCGCCTCCGCGCACAGAGCCTCGAACCAGCTCCCACAGGTCTTTGGTGGAGGACTCCCCTTTAGGTCCCCCCTGACCCTAGTTTGGTATGCCTTTTCAAGGGATGCGCCGAGTCTTTGGCCACGACTTCCTACAGAAGCTCGGGACCTCTGGTTTTAGGCTCGGGGATGAACACCCGCACCGTGTCCAGTGCCGATCCTCTGCCCGGGACCAGACTCTTCCGGTCGGTAGTAGTACCGGGTCCGGATTCGGGCGCACCGCAATGCCTCGTGCCCCTAAGGTCTCCCTCTGTCATGACGACCTTCCTGTCGTCCTTCACTGCTCACCTTGACTTCACTAACTGTCCACCCACCCATACACTTTACTTTTCTACCCACCTAACTCCTCCCACAGGACTGGTCTTCCCTACAGCGGGTTCACCCTCGGTCCTCTATGCTAGGCAGGGGCGGACTGTCCCAGGTGGCAGGGGGGCAAGTGCCCCCCAGGCTGGTGGTATTGCCCGATTAATGATAAGGGCTGCCCAGGCTTGTTTTGCGGCTGCAGCTGCCGCAATGATAGCGGGACTCGGGAAGGGGACAGCCGTGCGCGGCGGGCGGCGTGGTGAGTAACAGTGCCCCCTCACCCCCCGCTCCTCACCTGGCTCTGATAGGATTGAGGCTGCCACCTAGGGCTAGGTCCACCAGCCAGCCCCTGATGCTAGGGTGTGTATGAATGGATATTGTGAGGGTCCTTTCTGCACCATACTACACACTCTTATTTGGGTGCAGTACCCTCCATGGTGTCTCGGCAAGTGGGGCACCACAGATACATACGTGTTTACAATATATTTCGAATAGACTTGCATAATCCAGTCAGCTCTCAGCCTATTAGTAACCAATGATCACCTATGTGTAATATTCTGTAACCAATTAATGAATGATCATATTCTTGGGCTTACCCCCAGTATAAGTGTATGTGGTTCCGCAAATAAACTCCGAATTTCTTATCATCATGAACTTGTGTCAGGTGTCTGTTATTCCCACTGCGCGTGTGCATCAAAAACATCTACGATTTGGCTGCAGACGGACTAAGGTGACACTCCTAGTTGAGGTGTCCACAACATTTCAAGGTTGCAGGGGGCACACGTGGCCTCGTCGACCCCACCCTTGCTCAATAGACCATGGTCATCGCTAAGGTGGAATCTTCATGTTCATTGTAAGTCATCCCTGTCGCTCACCGGGATGGACTAATTCTCCACACCTGCACCACATTACCGATAGCTCACATCAGCCCTTTCCCCTGATGCTATTGATGCAGGTGGAAAGGGCTATTGTAATGTGATTGGAATTGTGGTGTAGGTGCGAGGTACGGCAGCTACGGAGAATTAGAATCTGATAAAAACATTTTCTCAACATCCTAAAAGGAAAAGAGCTGGCAAAGATGTCACTTGGTTACCAGCCACCCCTGTTGTGTATCAGAGGTGGCCGACCTCCTAGCAAGGACTATTTGCTATGTATATAGTTGATGATTCTTCCACCAATTTTGATTCCTTCTTCTTTTTCGGCAAGTCCAGCCTTCCTGTAAAAATCTTCTGCATGTTAATAGAATGGTGACCGGATGCCGCCTTGTCTGACGCCTCTCTCTGCTTTGAACCATGCAGTGTCACCATGTTGTGTTTGGACTGTCACTTCTTGGTCGATGTAAAGGTTCCTGATGAGGCTGATCAGATGGGTTATCTAAAAGAGGATAGATAAGGGTCTCATCTCCTTAATGTTATTGAATGTATGCAGTGCTCACCTTGATGGGTTGTGCAACCCTCAACCACTATCCGCGTATCAGGCAGCTGCTGCAGGATCCACCACCTCAAAGATGGCCATCTTTTTTATCAGATGGGTTGTCACACCCATATCCTTTATGGCAATCCAAAGTTTCTGGTGATCAACAAAGTCAGAGGCTTTGCTGTACTCGATAAAGCAAAAATAGAGCTACTTGTTGTATTGTTTGGCCTCTTCCATCATATGTCACGCCGAGTGTAGGGAGACACCCAGCGCTGGACGATGACGGAGGGGGGAGGTGTCCCTGATTCTAAGGGAAAACAGGGTTGATAGTGACCCCTAGAACAACTATCGCTGACACCTGGCTCCCCTAAGGTCCCTATACAGTTTCCGCGACTATCACCACCAGGATACCTATTTCCTGACTGGCCCTGAACTCTGGACTCAGGGGTGCATCAAGCCCCCTGTCGCCTGAGCCACTCAGTGTGGAGCTGGGGGGTTTGTGCTGTCAGTAGCTAGCACCGCCGCCACTGCAGCCGCAAGTGAGGACCGACAGGGGGGAAGGGGGGGTGCTGTGTCTTCCCACAGGTCTGTCTATGCAGCAGGGGAGAGGGGCGTCTGTTGGGCAGGAAGACGCTGTATGGATATCGCACTGCCCCCTTCTGCACAGCCGCTCGCCCTGCCAGCTTGCCACCTGAGTAAAAAGGGCTCACACTGTCCAATGAACGGTGCGGCCCTGCCTGGACTACCATTACACAGGGATCAGAGCGGGTGATCACTAGTCAGCCCAGCTAGCAACTAGGGAAACAAACAAAGAGGGAAGAGATACACTTAGCATGAGGAGATCCAAGCAGCAAACCAAGAGACACCAGGAAACACTGCTTTGAGATAGGATGCAACCAGGGACACCTGAACAGCTATCACCAGCAGTGCATCCTGGGAGTCAAGGGGAATATATAGGCAGCTCAAGGTAAGGAATCAGCTGGGTCCCAGTGACCTCCAGATTTAACTAAAATGGGAATGCCTCTTAAAGCGACAGAGACATTTTCTTAGGATTTTGACAGTTTGGCCAAACGCTGGGACCTTCTGCGAGTGACCTCTACAGTCTCACCCGTGCTTCCTGACACACCCGTGACATTATCCTTCTCAATCCTGCTTGTTCCTCTGGCAGATCTTCATCAAAGTAGGGCTGTAGCCATCTTTGTAGGAGCAGTATTTTGCTGAAACAGACAATACCAAGACCTAGACACAAACCACACAATGAAGTTTGTAACTGTGGCTTGTTTTATTGGTATTTGTGTAATGTAATAGCCGTCCTCATCATTTGTTCTCCAGATCTTTCCTTTCACAGCCTGTCAGGAAACGTGTTTCATATTCTCCATATAATATTTGCAATACTGGAATATATCTTTCATCCCCAAGGTGGAGCGATAGCTAGACGAACAGGGGAACTTTTTCCTCTCCACCTTCTCATGACTCCGTGTTTGGACGTTCCGATGATGTTTATCGGACCCGTCTTTCGTCTCTCGGTGGCTGTGCACACTTCCCGTGTCACCTCGCACACATTCCACCATTCTATCCCCGGTTGAGCTTGGGTCATTGTCTTCGCCAACCTTTGGGAGGAAGCCACATTTTTCCCCGTCACATCGGATTGACAGTACCTGTCACTCTTCGCGGAGGCTGCATTTTGTGATCATCCTACCTTGAAGTGTTTTGGTTTCTGTAGGTTTTTGTGTTGACACAAGTTAATCCAGGTAGCGTGTGAATTTTCGCCTACTTGTCTTAACAGGAATCTGCTACATACCTCATCTGCGAATCTTTCATGCGCACAATGGAATAAAAACATTGTCCGGCCGTATTTTTCTAGGGGTATGTGAAATGTATGACTGGTGTTGTGTTGGGGCAGAGATTTCACTCACAGAACTTCACTTGATGAAAAATAGTTTGTGTGTCGAGCGGTGCCAACATATTAACAGCTGAGAAGCTCCTGGGAATGTGCATATGTCAGGAATTAATTGAGGAGCAATTCCTGGGACAATTCATACTAACAGCAGCGGTGCCATAAATATTCCGTGGTGGTGGCTGCGGTATAGAAACTACATTCTTCTCCTCCGCTATATCGTGTCCCATCATTCTGTAATATAAAGCTTCATATTCTTCTTACTGTAGGAAGAGCTCTGTCTCCAACCTGTTGAAACTACTACAATATTACCCCTATGTACAAGAATATAACTACTATAATACTGCCCCTATGTACAAGAATATAACTACTATAATACTGCCCCTATATACAAGAATATAACTACTATAATACTGCTCCTATGTACAAGAATATAACTACTATAATACTGCTCCTATGTACAAGAATATAACTACTATAATACTGCTCCTATATACTATAACTACTATAATACTGCTCCTATATACAAGAATATAACTACTATAATACTGCCCCCTATATACAAGAATATAACTACTATAATACTGCCACTATGTACAAGAATATAACTACTATAATACTGCCCCTATGTACAAGAATATAACTACTATAATACTGCTCCTATATACAAGAATATAACTACTATAATACTGCCCCTATGTACAAGAATATAACTACTATAATACTGCTCCTATGTACAAGAATATAACTACTATAATACTGGTCCGATGTACAAGAATATAACTACAATAATACTGCCACTATGTACAAGAATATAACTACTATAATACTGCACCTCTATACAAGAATATAACTACTATAATACTGCCCCTATATACAAGAATATAACTACTATCATACTGCCCCCTATATACAAGAATATAACTACTATAATACTGCTCCTATGTACAAGAATATAACTACTATAATACTGCCCCCTATGTATAAGAATATAACTACTATAATACTGCCCCTATATACAAGAATATAACTACTATAATACTGCTCCTATGTACAAGAATATAACTACTATAATACTGCTCCTATGTACAAGAATATAACTACTATAATACTGCTCCTATGTACAAGAATATAACTACTATAATACTGCCCCCTATGTATAAGAATATAACTACTATAATACTGCCCACTATGGGTGAGGATACAGCAGGGGAGGAGAGAGGATCCTGCTCATGAGGGCTCACAGTCTACAAGAGATGGGGGAGGATACAGTGGGTGAGGAGAGAGGACCCTGCCCACGAGAGCTCACAGTCTACAAGGGATGGGTGAGTATACAGTAGGTGAGGAGAGAGGACCCTGCTCATTAGGGCTCACAGTCTACAAGGGATGGGTGAGGATACAGTAGGTGAGGAGAGAGGACCCTGCCCACGAGGGCTCAGTCTACAAAGGATGGGTGAGGATATAGTAGATGTGGAGAGATGACCCTGCCCATGAGGGCTCACAGTCTACAAGGGATGGGTGAGGATACAGTAGGTGAGGAGAGAGGACCCTGCTCATGAGGGCTCACAGTCTACAAGGGATGGGGGAGGATACAGTAGGTGAGGAGAGAGGACCCTGCCCACGAGGGCTCAGTCTACAAAGGATGGGTGAGGATATAGTAGATGTGGAGAGATGACCCTGCCCGTGAGGGCTCACAGTCTACAAGGGATGGGTGAGGATACAGTAGGTGAGGAGAGAGGACCCTGCCCACGAGGGCTTACAGTGTACAAGGTATGGGTGAGGATATAGTAGGAGAGGTTAGGGAACAGTTAGGGTCAACCAACAGAATGAGCATCTGTAATCCCATGTCTGATCATCAGGTGGTGGTGGAATATCGCTGTGTTCTCCCTGCTTGTTTTTGCTTTTCTCCGGCTGGTGGAGTTGTTTCCTTTATAAACCAATCTACCAGGTTCCTCCAGTTCTTTGGCTGGGATGATGCCCCCTGTTTACTTAGTCTACCTGCTCCTCTTCCCGTTGTGTAGACTTTGTTGAAATTTCAAAATTCTTTTTTGACAGAGAAGTAATTACTGTCTCATCCATTAAGTTGACGCTGGGTCTCCTGGTGGCCTCGAGACATTCTTAAAAAGTGTCCAATGAATAAAGTTGATGTTAATCAATAGATCTTGGAATAATAATAATTTCCACAATTTGATGTGGTTATAACAAATGTTCCTGTGCTGAGATAATCTAATATACACTGCTCAAAAAATATACGGGAACACAAACATCACAATGTATCTCCAAGTCAATCCCATCTGCCAAATCGGTTCAAGTAATCACTGCACACGTTCTGGATGAGGATATGCGTAGACATGGCCACTCCACGCTTAGACCCTGAGGTGTCAGCACCTACCACTGTGCCGCCAACACGAAAGCTCCTGGACACACAGACATTGATACGGTATGTGACCGATCATAAGCATCAATAGGCTGCAGAACCCTGCTAGAAACCCATTGCTTGTGCTACTGGAAGCACCTGGTACATATACTGATTCATTCAACAAAAGGATCTATAGATTGTTTTGGGATCCTATTTTCTATATCCACCAACTGATTCCTTTCCAGCGCTAGATCAACTTGGCAACACAACTAATGTGGTAACCTACACTAATGAGACTGGACAACTTATGCTACAGGACTGTCTGCAACCCACACCTTAGGGGTCTATAACGTGTGCAGTGATTACTTTAACCATTGACCGTGGAACCCGTGGCTCCTTTCACTAGCACCGTAATACCCGTAAAGAGTTGAGCGCTAGCCATCATATTTGACTAGACTTCTGCAAAATCAGCTGTCCAGTTATAAAACAACTCCTGTTGTTGTGCAAATGGAACAGATGACAGATAGAAACGATCGGCATTTAGCCAGACACCCCCTATAAAGGAGCGGTTCTGCAGGTGGTCACCACAGACCATTTCTCTGTTCTCATCCTCTTTGGCTGTTGTCTTGGTCACTTTTGCATTTTGTCATTGCTCTCACCCTTAAAGGTAGCATGAGGTGGAGTCTACAACCCACAGACTTGCTCAGGTGGTTATCAGTAGCTTATCTGTTTCTGTCAGTACATGTTTAGAGCATGGAGCAGATACCAGGAGACAGGCCAGTACACCAGGTGACATGGAGGGGGCCGTAGGAGGGCAACAGCTCAGCAGGACCACTACCTCCTCCTTTGTGCAAGGAGAAACAAGAGGAGCAGTGCCAGAGCCCTGCAAAATGACCTCCAGCAGGTTACTAATATCCAAGGCTGGAAAAAGCCTGAAATAGTCCAGTGAATAGATATACAACTTTGGAACCAATATCCTTTTAAGAAATGGTGGCTCCTATGTGTTGCACCTTAAGGAGGCTCTTGGTGGGTTATACTGTGGGTTTGTAAAGTATTCAGACCCCTTTACAATTTTCACTCTTTGTTTCATTGCAGCGATTTGGTAAAAACAGAAATGTAGAAATTTGTGCAAATTTAATAAAAAAAAACAAACTGAAATATCACATGGTCATAAGTATTCAGACCCTTTACTCAGACACTCATATTTAAGTCACATACTGTCCATTTCCTTATGATCCTCCTTGAGATGGTTCTCTTCCTTCATTCCTTCATTGTAGTACAGCTATGTTTAATTAAACTGATAGGACTTGATTTCGAAAGACACACACCTGTCTATATAAGACCTCACAGCTCACAGTGCATGTCAGACCAAATGAGAATCATGAGGTCAAAGGAACTGCCCAAGGAGCTCAGAGACAGAATTGTGGCAAGGCACAGATCTGGCCAAGGTTACAAGAGAATTTCTGCAGCATTCATGGTTCCTAAAAACACAGTGGTCTCCATAATCCTTCAATGGAAGAAGTTTGGGACCTTCAGAAGTCTTCCTAGGCCTGGCCGTCCAGCCAAACTGAGCAATCGTGGGCGAAGAGCCTTGGTGAGAGAGGTAAAGAAGAACCACACGATCACTGTGGCTGAGCTCCAGAGATGCAGTAGGGAGATGGGAGAAAGTTACACAAAGTCACCTATCACTGCAGCCTCCAGCAGTCGTTCCTTTATGGTAGAGTGGCCCGACGGAAGCCTCTCCTCAGTGCAAGACATATGGAGGACTCCCATACTATGAGAAATAAGATTCTCTGGTCTGATGAGATGAAGATAGAACTTTTCGGTGATAATTGTAAGTGGTATGTGTGGAGAAAACCAGGCCCTGCTCATCACCTGCTCAACACAATCCCAACAGTGAAACATGGTGGTGGCAGCATCATGCTATGGGCGGGTTTTCAGCTGCAGAGACAGGTCCACTGTTTGCAACTGATGGAAACATGAATGCGGCCAAGTACAGAGATATCCTGGATGAAAACCTCTTCCAGAGCTCTGGACCTCAGACTTGGCTGAAGGTTCACCTTCCAACAAGACAATGACCCTAAGCCACAGCTAAAATAACTAAGGAGCGGCTTCACAACAACTCTGTGACCATTCCTGACCGGCCAGCCAGAGCCCTGACCTTAACCCAATGGAGCATCTCTGGAGAGACCTGAAAATGGCTCCACCAACGTTCACCCTCCAACCTAACTGAGCTGGAGAGGATCTGCAAGGAGGAATGAGAGGATCCCCAAATCCAGGGGAAAACTGCATCATTCCCAAGAAGACTCATGGCTGTACTAGATCAAAAGGTGCAAATACTCAATACTGAGCAAAGGGGCTGAATACTTACCATCAATACTAAGCAAAGGGGCTGAATACTGATCATCAATACTGAGCAAAGGGGCTGAATACTTATCATCAATACTGAGCAAAGGGGCTGAATACTTATGAACATGTGAGATTACTGTTTTTGCTAAATTTGCACAAATATCTACATTTCATTGTTTTCCGTGAAGATGGGGTGCAGAGTGTACATTAATGAGAATAAAATGAACTTTTTTCAATTTACCAAATGGCTGCAAAAGAAACAAAGAGTGAAAAATGTAAAGGGGTCTGAATACTTTCCGCACCCACTTTAGCTTTATTCCAGGCTATTAGTTCAGATTTTGACTATAGGGTTTTTAATAATGAACTTAAGGGTCTGACATTGACAGTCAGGGCACGTAATGCAATTGTTCCTCCCAGGGCATTTGACATCTGTCACAAGAAGATTGTCCCATTTCCTGAATGCCATTTGCTCTCGACTCGAGGACGGGGTCGGGAAGTTTGGCTGGATGTGTCCCGGGGTAGAAGGCGGCCATTCATAGGATGAATTGTGATGTATAAGGCTCGGCCGTCCCGTTATGAATCACATCCTTGTTCTTACACTTGAGGGTTAAGAGACAGATGTTCACGAGCGCGTTTCAGTCTGGTCTCCACAACGATTCAGGAAAATCACGTTGTCATTTTTCACTAGTAATTGACATTTAACCGAGCTGTAAGAGCTATAGAGCGACCAAAATAAAACATTTTCAGAATTCATTATCCAGATTACATCATTTAAAGTCAATATCCGGCCCGCTACATCGTAGAACGCAAATATAGAAAAAAATACAATTCGACTATCGCTAAAAAAAAAGTTAAGCCACTACACAATAAAATAAAACATAAAACACATCATCAGCATTATTGGATATTCGAGGCAAAATACATATTCTGCTGCTTGGATCTATACAGCAACCAAGGAGTATTTAATAATGAACATAACAATAATTATATGTCACACTGACATCACTGCTATCACAGTGAGCGGTCACAATAATGTCACCACAATGTAGCAGAGCCAGGAAGCTTCGCTGGACATCATGTTCTACATTGATCAAGCTGGGTATGTTTGGGGTAAATAAATAAGTAAAAGGGGGTGTCTTTTTGGTTTTATTTCAAATAAAAATGTTTTCCCTGTGTGTTTTTTTGCTATTTACTCACAGGATTGGCAATGTAGGGGCCACATAGAGACCAAAACATCACCAGTTCATAGCTTGATGACAGCTGTTAATTCTCAGCTGTTATTAACCCCTTCTATTACACCAATTACCATCACATCAGGGCAATCGGGATGAGACAGGTAACGTGCCAGTGTTCGGTGCATCTAAGGAATGCACCAAATTCTGGGGCAACTGTGAGCTGCTATTCGTTGCCTGAGGCGGGCCAAATGTCTCCCCATGATGAGAACACCAACCCCCAGCTATGTTCTTTATCGTCGTAGAGTATAAAATTAGACCCACATGGGGTCCTCCTTGATACTCAGCCAATATAAAGCATGTAGCTGGGGGCTGCAGGCCACAGCTGTCTACTTTATCTGCGTTGCGAATCAAAAATACGGGGGACCCCACACATTTTTTTTCAATTATTTGTTTTACACACATTTGACAGCAGGTTCATTTCCATACACTAATGTAAATGACAACCACTCACAGACACCGGTACAGATTGTGAGGGCAGAATCTGACTGCAACAGCCAATCACAGCCGCTGTCACAGAGAGTGTAGAGAATAAACATGAGGTTAATGAACGGACCAGGAGTCAAGTGTGATCACAGCGGGGGAGTGGTGAGTATAATTCTCCTACTTTAATAACTATTTTGCTTTCCTTTACAATCCCCTGAGCCCTTACTGCCACCATATTATAGCACTAAAGATCGGACCCTATAGACTTATATGGGGTTCAGGCTCAAGTTCTGGTAAAGTCCGGTCCTGAACCCGGATTTTTTTTATTAAAGTCTAGCCGGGTTTGCCCATCTCTAATCCTGAGTTACCTCCTGTATTATACTCCAGAGCTGCACTCACTATTCTGCTGGTGCAGTCACTGTGTACATACATTACATTACTGATCCTGAGTTACCTCCTGTATTATACTCCAGAGCTGCACTCACTATTCTGCTAGTGGAGTCACTGTGTACATACATTACATTACTGATCCTGAGTTACATCCTGTATTATACTCCAGAGCTGCACTCACTATTCTGCTGGTGCAGTCACTGTGTACATACATTACATTACTGATCCTGAGTTACCTCCTGTATTATACTCCAGAGCTGCACTCACTATTCTGCTGGTGCAGTCACTGTGTACATACATTACATTACTGATCCTGAGTTACCTCCTGTATTATACCCCAGAGCTGCACTCACTATTCTGCTGGTGCAGTCACTATATACATACATTACATTACTGATCCTGAGTCACCTCCTGTATTATACTCCAGAGCTGCACTCACTATTCTGCTGGTGCAGTCACTGTGTACATGCATTACATTACTGATCCTGAGTTACCTCCTGTATTATACTCCAGAGCTGCACTCACTATTCTGCTGGTGCAGTCACTGTGTACATGCATTACATTACTGATCCTGAGTTACATCCTGTATTATACTCCAGAGCTGCACTCACTATTTGCTGGTGCAGTCACCGTGTACATACATTACATTACTGATCCTGAGTTACCTCCTGTATTATACTCCAGAGCTGCACTCACTATTCTGCTGGTGCAGTCACCGTGTACATACATTACATTACTGATCCTGAGTTACTTCCTGTATTATCCTCCAGAGCTGCACTCCCTATTCTGCTGGTGCAGTCACTGTGTACATACATTACATTACTGATCCTGAGTTACCTCCTGTATTATACACCAGAGCTGCATTCACTATTCTGCTGGTGCAGTCACTGTGTACATACATTACATTACTGATCCTGAGTTACCTCCTGTATTATACTCCAGAGCTGCACTCACTATTCTGCTGGTGCAGTGATTGTGTACATACATTACATTACTGATCCTGAGTTACCTCCTGTATTATACTCCAGAGCTGCACTCACTATTCTGCTGGTGCAGTGATTGTGTACATACATTACATTACTGATCCTGAGTTACCTCCTGTATTATACTCCAGAGCTGCACTCACTATTCTGCTGGTGCAGTCACTGTGTACATACATTACATTACTGATCCTGAGTTACCTCCTGTATTATACTCCAGAGCTGCACTCCCTATTCTGCTGGTGCAGTCACTGTGTACATACATTACATTACTGATCCTGAGTTACCTCCTGTATTATACTCCAGAGCTGCACTCACTATTCTGCTGGTGCAGTCACTGTGTACATACATTACATTACTGATGCTGAGTTACCTCCTGTATTATACTCCAGAGCTGCACTCACTATTCTGCTGGTGCAGTCACTGTGTACATACATTACATTACTGATCCTGAGTTACCTCCTGTATTATACTCCAGAGCTGCACTCACTATTCTGCTGGTGCAGTCACTGTGTACATACATTACATTACTGATCCTGAGTTACCTCCTGTATTATACTCCAGAGCTGCACTCACTATTCTGCTGGTGCAGTCACTGTGTACATACATTACATTACTGATCCTGAGTTACCTCCTGTATTATACTCCAGAGCTGCACTCACTATTCTGCTGGTGCAGTCACTGTGTACATACATTACATTACTGATCCTGAGTTACCTCCTGTATTATACTCCAGAGCTGCACTCACTATTCTGCTGGTGCAGTCACTGTGTACATACATTACATTACTGATCCTGAGTTACCTCCTGTATTATACTCCAGAGCTGCACTCACTATTCTGCTGGTGCAGTCACTGTGTACATACATTACATTACTGATCCTGAGTTACCTCCTGTATTATACTCCAGAGCTGCACTCACTATTCTGCTGGTGCAGTCACTGTGTACATACATTACATTACTGATCCTGAGTTACCTCCTGTATTATACTCCAGAGCTGCACTCACTATTCTGCTGGTGCAGTCACTGTGTACATACATTACATTACTGATCCTGTACTGATCTTGAGTTATGCCCCACATCAGTACTCATTACTCTCCTGTAAAGTTGGTAAATTTGTAGTAGTTTATCTACTTATCAGTTCACTGATGGAGTAATTTCATCTACAGATACAAACAATCCTGTGTTGAGCTCCTCCAGAGCTGCACATCACATGAAGCTGCCTATGTTTGTTTTAGCCACAAGAGACTGAAAACTATCTGTAAACTGTTACTATTACAGGCGGAGGAGCAGTAATGGAGCCTCTCAGATAGCGGGCTCCCTCCTGCTATCTTATTTGTGGCTTTCACTGCCAGGGCTAATAGTCCTTGGCTTATAAAGTGTTATCAATGTCAAGAGGCTCTCAGCGAGTCTGGATAACATCGATGAGGCCTCCTGACATCTCACATCTGAAGCTTGCAGCCCCAACACTATGGAGCCGTGATAAAATGTATCCATAAATTTCCGAATACATCCATACCATGCGCAGATCCAGCGGTTAATCCGGTTGCTTATGGTCTGACTCTTTCAAGTGCTCTCTTCCTCTCGAAAAGTACATCATGTAATCTGCGGAGGAGTATGTGTGTCACAAACAGCTAAAGCGCTGATTTATAGGATGTGAGCGAGACATGAACCATTAGCAGCCAACTATCACTTGTGTCAAAACACTCCGATATTGACAACTACCACGCCAGCGCTAACTTCACACATTGGTGGTACATGCACTTAGCTGGCTCAAAGGTTATATTTAGATGGGACTGCCAGGAACTTACATGGATGATGTCTGTCTGGATGAATGACCTGTGCTAAGAAGGTATTTAAAACAGAGATAGTGTAGGCTTTGGGAGCCAATTACACCACTCCATTGGCAAGTTTCGTTCTTTTTTTGGTCCATAATGAGGTTTTTCTTCATCGGGACAATTCAAATTGGCATCTGTTCTCTTTGTTTGGTGCTATCTCTTTGGTACCCAAGACCTAGCACACGTCACCTTCTCTACTATGAAGAAGAACCTCCATGGACATCAAGAATTTGTGGCCACATAGAGATTTGTCCACTCGTGGTTTACCTGGAACTCTAGACTGGAAAATGTCTCACTCTTATCTCGATCTTGGTTGTCTGAAACCCTTCTCAAACTAGTTTTCTGAAGTTTAACCACCTTGCTTCCTAGAGAGGTATAAACCATTGAGAAGGAGAATGGCCTCATCTCCATCCATATGGGAGTTGTGGACCTTTCTAGAGATATCAAAATATTGACTAGCGGGTAATGGATGAAGTGGCCAAAGGGTCATTAGTGTTTACCTCCTCAACCAGTTTTAGGTCTTTGGGTGAGGTTGGATAAATCGGCACCTTTTTTGTATATTTTACCATGTAGACCATTATACTATGTCTCTACGTATGTGTTCCAGATCTTTGAATTTCTAGACTCTAGAAGTCAATTAGACTACTCCAGGGCCCAGTTTTAATTCTTTTTTTTTGATCCATACCGAGGTTGTTCTCCATCAGGCAATTCAAATTGATGTCTATTTCCATTGTTTGGTGTCGTAACACACATGTCCTCCTTAGATACTTTTATTCCCAGGAGGAAGAACCTCAATGGACATCAGAGATTTGTGGCTACATTGAGATTAGTCCAGTTGAGGTTTAACTGGAACTTTTCTATCACAATCTTGGTTGTCTGAAGCCTGTCTCAAAATAGTTTTATAAAGTTTAACTGCACTGCTTCCTGGATGAGAAGGGGGTATGAGCCATGCAGATGGAGAATGGCCTCATCTCCATCCATATGGGAGTTATGGAACTTTGTACAGGTACCAAAACATTGACTAGCGGGTAATGATAGACGTGGCCATGATAGACCATTTTACTATATATCTGTTAATTGTATTCTCCAGATCATCTGCATTTCTAGACCCTGGAAGTCAATTAGACCTCTCCAGGGTCCAGTTTCATTTTTTTTGGTCCATAACAAGGTTGTTTCCTTTGGGCAATACAGATTGCCATCTATTTCCATAGTTTGGTGTCCACCTCAGCTCCACTTCTCAGATATGCTTTTCCCTGGAAGAAGAGCCTTTATGGAAGTCAAAAATGTTGTGGCCACAATGAGTTTTGTCCTGCTGTGATTCAACTGGAACTCTTGACTGAAAATGTTCTCTTTCTTATCACGATCTTGGTTGTTTGAAGCCCTTAATAAAATAGTTTTCTTAAGTTTAGCCCCCCTGCTTCTTTGACAACAAGGGGTATACACCTTGTAGTTGGAGAATGGCCTCATCATCTTCCATATGGAAGTTATGGACCATTCTACAGGTGCCAAAACATTGACTAGTGTGGGTAATGGAAGTGGCCCAAGGTTAATTAGTCTTTACCTTCTCAACCGGTTTTTGATCTTGGGGTAATGTTGGATAAATCTGCACTAAGAGCTGATGCATTCTTTTTTGGTATATAATGAGGCTGTTTTCCATCGGGCAATTCAGGTTGCCATTTATTGTCATTGTTTGGTGTCATGGTGCACATGTCCTCCTCAGCTGCACTTCTGAGATACTTTTTTTTCCGAGGAGGAAGATCCTTCATGGACATCAAAGATTTGTGGCCATATTGAGATTTGGCCAGTTGAGGTTTCAGTGGAACTCTAGACTGGAAATGTTCTCTTTCCTATCACGATCTTGGTTGTCTGAAGCCCTTCTCAAGATCGTTTTCTAGAGTTACCCTGCTTCCTGGACAACAAGGGGTATAAAGTATGGATAGTGAATGGCCCCAGCTTCCTCCATATGGGTATTATCAACCTTTCTACAGATACCAAAACATTGACCAGCAGGTAATGAAAGAAGTGGCCCAAGGGGCATTAGTCTTTATCTCCTCAAGCAGTTTTTCATTTTGGGATAAGGTTGGATAAATCTGCACTAAGAGCTGACGATTTTTTGTATTTTTTGCCATGTAGACCATTATACAATGTCTTCACTACTTGTGCATTCCAGATCTCTGAGTTTCAAGACCCCGGGAGTCAATTAGACCACTCCAAGGTCCATTTTGATTCTTTTTTGGTCCATAGTAAGGCTTTTATCCATCGGGACAATTCAGCTTACCATCTATTCCCATTGTTTGGTGTACAGATACCAAAACATTGACTAAGAGGTAATGGAAGAAGTGGCCCAAGGGTCATTCTTCATTGGGACAATCCAGCTTACCATCTCTTTCCATTGTTTGGTGTCCTAGCACACATGTCCACCTCATCTCCTCTTCTCAGATATGCTTTTCCCAGGAAGAAGAGCTTCCATGGAGATCAAAAATGTATGGCTACTTTGAGATTTAAATACAAAAGAGCAAATGATGAACAACAATTTCTAGCAAATAACAATGGAAGGGAAAATAGAAAAACCCTGCTGTGACCCTGGTATTGGCACCTTTACATTACATTAGTATGGAAACATGTTTTGACTCGCCAGTGGTAAATCACAACTGAGAATCACCCATGATAAATTGTTGGTGCCCATGTGACATGAATTAGCCAATGAATAATGACTTTAGTGTTTTAAGAAGCCACATGTTAGACCCTGTTCCTTTGTCACAATGATAAAGCCAAAGGAGCTCTCTAAAAAACATCAGAACTGCTACTATCAGCAAACAAAAGACTTCCAAAGGGTATAAGGCCATCTCCAAAGACCTTGGTATCCCAGTTTCAGCAGTGCGCAACGTTATTAAGAACTTTGCCAAACATCGAACTGTCCACAACCTCCCTGGATGTGGAAGAATGGGGAAAATTGACAAGAGATGTCTTTGAAGGTTGATGTGAATGATGGAACAAACACCACGTCGAACATGCAGAGACCTGAAGGCCAACCTGGAACAGTCTGGAGTTATGGTTTCAACAAGTACCTTACAGCACACAGTAAACCAAGCAGAGCTTTATGGGTTAAGGCCAAAGAAGAAATCATTGCTGAAGAAAAGACATAAAAAGGACTTGCCAAAGAGTACTGTGACAAACCTTAATCCTTCTGGGAAAATGTTCTGTTGACAGATGAAACAAAAGTAAGCCTTTTTGCAATACAAAGTAACAGTTCGTTTACAGATGGTGCAATGAAGCTTATAAGGAAAAGAACACCCTACCAACAGTAAAGCATGGTGGAGGATCCATAATGATGTGGCCTTGATTGTATCCCAGGAATCATGAAATCAGAGAATTATCAAGAGATTTTAGATCTAAATGGCCTCCCCAGTGTAAGAAAACTTGGTTTGAGTTGAAGATTTTGGGTCCTTCAGCAATACAATGACCCAAAGCCGCATCCAAAAGTACACAAGAATGGTTGAAAAAGAAACAATGGATTGTTTTGAAATGGCAGCAATGAGTTCTGACATCAATCCCATTGCAAATCGTTGGGGTGCACTTAAATCTGCTATTGGGAAAAAGACCCTGTAAACATTCAAGAGCTTGAACAAACTGCAAAGGAAGAGAAAATTCCAACCAAGGCTGGTTTCATTTTAGCTTAGTTTGGAATGCGGAGGCATACAGGAAAAGCCTGCATGCCCCCGGATTCTCCTGCAATGATAAAACTGGATACACCCACATCACGTGTGGGAGCATTCGATTGCATATTTGACAGCGATCCGGTGGGTGGTTCTGCACATGCGCAGTTCATAGAACACGGGCTGGAAATCCAGATCCACCGGGATCTGGAGTCCGGATGAATCCGTGTCTAATAGATCCCATTCAGATTTCACCTGTGGTGCCCTGGATCTGGGGGTTCACTTTTTTTTTCACGGACACCAAATTGCAACAAGATGCATATATTGTCTCCGAGAAAAATCTGTGGACACTTGCATCCACCCGGATCCAGGGCGAACCGTACACGACTGGATGCACCCGCAAGTGTCTCCGGCCCTATTGAAAATCAATGGGGCCGAAAACTGATGCAGGTGCATCCAGTGTAGGCCGGATTCACTCGGATGTTGAAAAAATAGCAGTGTGAAACCAGCCTGAGAAGTGCAAGAAGCTTATAGATGGCTACAAGAAATGTCTGGAGGCATCATCAACGTCAAAGGGTGTGCAACCAAGTATTACGGTAATTAGCGGCCTTTATTGCTGCACAGGCTGTTTATGCTGTTTCTTCTTTGAAACTGCAAAATGTAAGTTGACAAACAATGCTTTATTGTTGTATTACTTTGAACCACTAATCAAAAAATCCTGAGCATATAACTTTGGTATATTTCCATTTATTTCTGAAGATATTATAAAATCTATGAACAAAATGATGGGAAGGGCGGGTGCCAATAATGGTGAGCAGCACTGTATGGCTCTGCTAATTGTGTTCTCCAGATCATCTGAATTTCTAGACCCAGGGAGTCAATTAGACCATAATGATGTTGTTCTCCATCGTGATAATTCAGATTGCCATCTATTTCCCATTGTTTGATGTCGTAGCGTACATGTCCCCCTCAGCTCCACTTCTCAGATAGTCTCTTCCCAAGAAAAAGAACCTCCATGGACATCCAAAATTTGAGGCCACATTGAGGTTTGTCCAGTCATGGTTTAACTGTAACTCTGGACTAGAATATTTCTCTTTCTTATCACGATCTTGGTTGTCTGACGCCCTTCTCAGAATAGTTTTCTTAAATTTAACTACCCTGCTTCCTGGACGACAAGGGGGTATAAATTATGGAGAATGGTCTTCTCTCCCTCTATATGCGTATTATGGACCTTCATACAGATACTAAAACATTGACTAGCGGGTAATGGAAGAAGTGGCCCAAGGGTCAGTAGTCTTCACCTCCCTAACCAGTTTCGCACCAAGAACTGATTCCCTTTGTATTTTTTGCCATGTAGACCATTCTACTATGTCTCCGCTACTTGAGCGTTCCAGATCTTGGAATTTCTAGACCCTGGTAGTGAATTAGACCATTGCAGGGTCCAGTTTGATTCTTTCTTGGTCCATAGTAAGGCTTTTATCCATCGGGACAATTCAGCTTACCATCTATTCCCATTGTTTGGTGTACATATACCAAAACATTGACAAAGGGGTACTGGAAGAAGTGGCCCAAGGGTCATTTGTCTTCACCTGCTCAATGAGTTTTTGAGCTTGGGGTAAAGTTGGATACATCTGCTCCAAGAGCTGATGCCTTATTTGTATTTTTCGCCTTACAATATACCATTTTACTATGTATCCACTAATTCTGTTCTTCAGATCATCTGAATTTCTAGACCCTGGGCTTCAATTAGACAACTCCAGGGTCCATTTTGATTTTATTTTGGTCCATACCAAGGTTGTTCTCCACCGGACAATTCAGATTGATATCTATTTCCATTGCTCTGTGTCATAGCGCACATGTCCTCCTCAGCTCCACTTCTTAGATACTTTTTTTCCCAGGAGGAAGAACCTCCATGGGCATAAAAAATAATTGTGGCTACATTGAGATTTGTCCAGTTGAGGTTTAACTGGAACTCTGGGCTGGAAACATTCTCTTTCTTATCATGATCTTGGTTGTCTGAAACCCCTTTTCAAAATAGTTTTCCTAAGTTTCACCTCCCTGCTTCCTGGACGACACGGAGGTATGAATTATGAAGATGGAGAATGGTCTCCTCTCCCTCCATATGCGTTTTATGGACCTTTCTACAGATACCCAAACATTGACTAGCGGCTAATGGAAAAAAGTGGCCTATGTGTCATTGGTCTTCACCTCCCCAACCAGTTTTTGAAATTGGGGTAAGGTTGGATAAATCCACACCAAGAACTGATGCCTTTTGTATTTTTTGCCATGTAGTCTCCGATACTTGTGTGTTCTAGATCTCGCAATTTCTAGACCCTGGTAGTCAATTAGGCCACTCCAGGGTCCACTTTGATTCCTTTTTGGTCCATAGCGAGACTTTTATCCATCGTGACAATTCAGCTTTTAAAATATAACTTTTATTGATTAGTTTAAAACAAAGGAACGATATGTCCCAACCTATACAGTCGAACAATTGACACACAAGAAGGGGGAAAGGGGTATAAAGATGACCCTGTTCTTTCCCTAGCTTGCCCTGCCTGGCAATGGAGTTTTACACATGTAAAAAAAAACTGGTGTCCCCGTACATCGGCGGCTAACCCTACTGACCTTACTTTATGTCTGAAAAGGGCCAACCATACAACATTCACCCAATTCCCCCTGCATGGAAAAATTCACTGAGGGATCAGGAAATAATGGGGTTGATCCTTGGAGTTCGGGTATGTCCCTGGAACTCGGTGGTGAAAGAAAAAAACACCACCCAAGACATGTCAGCCTTATATATGGAGGGATTAAACTCTAACAGTGTGGAGTCTTATGGGAATAAGTGTGGATAACTCATAGTATCATCTAGTCACATTCCAACAATGATGCTGTTGGTGCATGAATACCCAACCAATGTTAGCAATTCATCTATCAAAGAGCATATCCAGACTTCCCAAAAAGAAGGTCTCCCACCATACGATGAAAGTCAAATATGTCCTAGTCCAGGACCTGACCCAAGCTCTGGGATGACAAACACCTATGTATGGTTGGCCGGGCCCCTTTCAAACATAAAGTAAGGTCAGTAGGGTTAGCCGCCGATGTACAGGGACACCGTGTATAAAACTCCATTGCCAGGCAGGGCGAGCTAGGGAAAAAACAGGGTCATCTTTATACCCCTTTTCCCCATCTTGTGTGTCAATTTTTCGACTGTATAGGTTGGGACATATCGTTCCTTTGTTTTAAACTAATCAATAAAAGTTATATTTTAGAAGTAATACCTCAGCTTAAAAGTACTGATTTGTATAAGATTACTTGTATCTATTTTTTTGGTGAGCGACAATTCAGCTTGCCATCTATTCCCATTATTTGGTGTACAGATACCAAAACATTGACTAGCGGCTAATGGAAGAAGTGTGTCATTAGTTTTCACCTCGCCAACCAGTTTTTGACCTTGGGGTAAGATTGGATAAATGCACACCAAGAACTGATGCCTTTTGTATTTTTTGCCATCTAGACCATTCTATTATGTCTCCGCTACTTGTGTGCTCCAGATCGTCTGAATTTCTAGAACTTGGGAGTCAATTATACCAGTTCAGGGTCAAATATAACCATTTTTTGGTGTCTTTCTGTTGACTGTTGGCATGACGTTGGTACCCAGCATCTGGCACCCAGTACCGTGTTGTAGTTATCTTTCAAAGTAAAAAAAATCAGCGTGGATATAAATAAGTTTGGATCGAGTAGCATATTTTTGGTTACATTGGGATTAGTCATATATTTAAGTGGCATTCTGGAGGTCTGTGTGAGCTCATCTGTCTCCATACATCCATATGGGTGCTACTTAAAACCAAAATATTTGCTAGCAGATGAGAGAACTGGTCAGGGTAATGCAAACCATCCTCAGAAAGTTAGTGGTCATCAATAAATTGATAGATGCATTGGCACCAACCTTTCTCCTAACATGGGAGAAATGAGCTGGTCCAATGGTAATTTCATCCTCACCACTATACCAGTATGTTAATATTTGATCACTGGATGGTCATCAACTCGGCATTGATAAAGAGAATCTGGCCACTTGTGTGAGGGTGAACTATTCTTAATTATAACAGCACCATTATTCCATTGTTCTGCAAATCAAAAGATATGTTTCATATGAGACTGTCCCATGCCCCTTTGTGTTTGCTAATTTGTGGAATGCCTGCTGATTGTGGATTGCATTAGTCCCCTACAGTGTACTAGACTGCATCATTTGGAGAATATGCAGTCGATTTGCACCAGCAACCAATGAGGAAACCACCATCTCCTCCCAATTGTGTGGGGCACAATGACCTGAAATAGGAGCTGAGGGATATAAAAAAGGGTCTGCTCCTGTCACTGGTGTGATTCTACAGGACCTCAGTGTAGGGTCCATGGTTCCAGCTGGTGGTTTCGAGAACTGCTCATTGCCCAACTCTTGAGGACATGATTTCATTTGGAGAGCTTAGGTTGGGACAATCCGGTTACCTGACCACATGCCTCGCTGTGCTCGATCGTTCGTTAAGCTTGCCACGGTCTCTTTCAGTGGATGCCCACCAAAAGTGGGGCGCTGCTGACTGGGGTAGTTGGTCCCGGATCCCCCAAAGTTATGGAGCCAGAGGAAGAGTTAGACTCGCATGCACCATCTTGTGTCCTTGCTGGGAATGTCCTATATGCTGTTGACTCTTGGCGACCCAATAATGTCTTACCGGAGCGCAGTACCCTCACCCTGTGTTGTCTGAGTAGTGTTCTGCCCACACGACAGGAGTGCAGTGAGATAAGCCTTGGCAGTCTCTCTCAAGACAACCAGGCCAGTGGACGAGACCACCCACAGACTCTCATGTCTCCACATTTGGCCTTATGATTTGGTTGTCCTCATCGGCCCATTTTTCTTCATCTGCTGCGAATGAGTGAAGAACGTTCAGATCATGACAACACCTCTACGTGCAGAAGAACATCCATGACACGTGGGATTCCAAGCAAGAGTGATTCTGACTTTCCTTCCTAAGTAAATTCGGCCAAATTTTTCTGCATACCTAAGAGGTAGGTCATAAATATTTTTAGATCAGAGGATGTCTGATTCCTGGCACTCCTCAATGATATGCTGACAAATCCATTCCTTGTATACTGCCCCTGAGTGGTACTGAAAGCTTCCGTAAAAAATGGGAGACACCGTGCAGTACCATGTCATGATACAGCACCTTCTATAAGCTGATTGATAAGGAGTGAGGAGTCCATCTAAAATTGATGACTAGTGGTGAGCGAGCACTACCCTGTTTGAGAGCTAGGTACCCGAAACGAGTAGTTGGACGCTTGGACGGGTATAATGGAAGTCAATGGGAAACGCAAGCATGTTTTCAGAAGAGTCTTCCATAAAAATGCTTGAGTTTTGTATTGACTTTCACATTAATCGAGGCAGCCAACCTGCTCATTTTGGATAGCGAGCACTCGAGCATGGTAGTGCTGGCTCATTACTATTGATGACCTCTCCTGATGGATCTGAGCTGCACTACCAAACACAAACAATGGACAGGAGTGACACTGTTTTTGGGTGTACAACCCCTGTAACAAGGGCCTGCCATAAATCAGTAATATTTTTTAACCCGGTATGAATGCCGCTGCACTACTGAATATGGCGTTCTTTCCTGTTCTTCTACTTCCTCTCCGTTCCCGAGATATGCCCCTTCTTCCTCACATAAATGGAGCCTTCTTAAACAAGTAGGTGTAGCCTCCAGCTTTTATTTGTGGCTAGGTTTCTATGACCACACCCACTTGGCTTATAAAACTAGCTTTACATTCACGGAAGAGGGGCCTGTAACTCGGGAATGATGAGGTGAAGGAACAAAAGAAACACAAGGCCGGATTCAGGAGACCAGCGGCTGTTTATCATGCCGGCTTCAGACTCTGTTCACACTGGGGAGTCTGATGTGGAGCCTTAAGCCTCTTTGTTGTTCAGCCTGTCTTAGGGTGACGGTGGTGGTTTGTTCAGCTTTGCAGGAGTTAACGTTTCGATTAGTGTCAATTGAAGGTTGAGGCTTCTCCCTTTAAGTCTGGCTCAGAATATTCCCGGACGCCGACTGTAGCATTTGTGTGCCTCTTGCATACTGGTCCTGTGTTGGAGTTGTTGCTGAAACTCAAATCTTTGCTTGGTGTCTGGTAAAGTATTCCTTGTTGTTTCTTCATTCCCTTTTTGTATTGTTTTCTTTCCCCCTACATATTGTATCTTCCTGATTGTTCGCTGTGTGGTGTTATTTACTTTATCTCTGTATGTCTATATCTGTGGGTTCCATTACGGTTCACCTCCTGGGGTGGGGTTTGGGAATTCAGCTCAGGGCTGGACAGGAGAAAGGGACAGGTCGGAGACTCAGGCCTCCCTACCATCAAGGGTACCCCTGAGTTAAGGAAAGTCAGGGTTTCCCTAGCCTGAGGGGCAGTTCAGGGGCCCAGGTTCCTTTTCTCCCAAAACTCCCTGTGACACTGTTACACCCGTTAAAAAAATGTTACTTATTTATGTCTTTAACTCCGAATATTATAAAGTAGATTTACCCACAGTTCACAGAAATCATTGAATTTGGCTACATCTGAAATCACTTTATTATTGGTCCTGCAATTAATGTGCTCCGGTATGAGCAGAGCCCGCAGGTACGTTGTGAGCGGTGCAGGTATACAGTGCAGTCACTGACCAGTCTGCCCATTAAATAGTTTATTATTACATTACAGCCTCTATTAAGCGCTTTTATTACCTCGCAGTTTTCCTGTCTGCTGAATTACCTCATTATTGAGAACACACTTTGATTCTCATCTGGCAGCGCGTTTCGCAGTCTAATTCTAGATACTAATTAAGCCTTTAGTAGTGTCAAGCTGCTGCCAGGACCGGAGTAAATGATTTATGTAGCTGCCGTACATGCAGAAAACCATTGTTTGGCTCTTACATACACAGTCGTCGCTCTACGGACGCGTTTAGCATTTTCAGTCTGGCCGCGCTGTAAGCTTGTCATGGTTTCGCACTTTGGCACGTGGTAGAATGAAGAATGATCGCTTCCATATTGAGCACATTTGCACATTTGTCAGCTCAGAGGAGCGAAAATCCAGGCTGGATGCAAAAATCTGTTACCCCAAGTGGTGAGCGAGTACTACCATGCTACCGTACTTGAAACGAGCAGGTTAAATACTCAGATTGGTGCAACTCGGGTACTGAGTATAATGGCAGTCAATGGGAATGCAAGCATTTTGCCGAAATACTGCCCGTGTTTCCCATTGACTTCCATTATATTCTGAACATAACCCGCATTAATCTGAGCATCCAACCTACTTGCTTCGCTTCCAGAAAAATGTCTAACCTGCACGTTTTGTTTCCGGAAAAATGCCCGAGTTCCCCACTGACTTCCATTATACTTGGAACATGAGTCACGCTCATCTGAGTGTCCTACATGTTCGTTTTGCGTTTTCAAAAATGTCCGAGTTCCCCATTGAGTTCCATTACACTTGGAACATGAGTCATGCCTATCCAACCGTCCAACCTGCTCTTTTCGCTTCCAGAAAAATGTTTGAGTTCACCATTGACTTTCATTGTACTCGGAACACGATTCACACTCCTCTGAGCGTCTAACCTGCTCGTTTTGTCTTTGGAAAAAGTACCAAGTTCCCCATTGACTTCCATTGTACTCAGAACACAAGTTGCGCCCATCGAGAGTCCAACCTGCTCGTTTCACTTCTGGAAAATGCCCAAGTTCCCCATTGACTTTTATTATGCTTGGAACATGAGTCACGCCATCCAAGTGTCCAACCTGCCCGTTTCACTTCTTAAAAAATGCCAAGTTCCACATTGACTTCTGTTATACTCAGAACATGATTTGCGCCATCCGAGTGTCCCGTGTGCTCTTTTCGCTTCCAGAAAAATGTCAGCGTTCCCCATTGACTTCCATTATACTTGGAACATGATTCACGCTCATCTGAGTGTCCAACCTACTCGTTTCGCTTTTTTAAAAATGTCCGAGTTCCCCATTGAGTTCCATTACACTTGGAACATGAGTCATGCCTATCCAACCGTCCAACCTGCTCTTTTCACTTCCGGAAAAATGTCCCGAGTTCCCCATTGACTTCCATTGTACGTGGAACATGATTTGCGCCCATCCGAGTGTCTAACCTGCTCGTTTCACTTTCGGAAAAATGCCCGAGTTCCCTGATGAAGGAGCATAGCAGGCTCCGAAACGCGTTGGATGGATCCAAATAAAGGTATAGAGTGAACTTCTGATTCAGTCTTTTGTGGCCGCGCGGACCGACGACACATTGTCCCTGGAAAACTCCGAGTTCCCCATTGACTTCCATTATATTCAGAAAGCGAGTTGCACCATTGCCGAGCATCCAACCTGCTTGTTTTGAGTACTGAGCACCCGGGCATGGAGTGCTCGCTCATCACTAGGTACCAGGCCTGGCAAAGTATCATGTGCTTCTTATGGCTGCCCTTACAGGAGATGGAGCCTGGGCACTGGGTTCACTTACACTGAAAGATTATCATGTATGACTGAACGCGTTTCACAATTGTCCTGCAGTGTAAACAGGCTGCTGATCTCCGATGAGCGAGGAAAACGTTTATTGACTTCATTTACTGGGTGAAGTGATCCTCAGCGCTGAAGATCGTCGCTGTGACATCATCACATGCCAACAGGACTTGGGCTACCAAGAACCATGGCGGCCTGTGCGCATTGAGCCATCTACAGATCTACTGAGCTCTCAGTGCGCATCATTTACTGCTGTCTTCCTCTATTAAATGTCATTGAGTGTGGCCGCTGATTGCAATGGTCACACATCCTAATTTTAATTAAATTGCAGTAACATATAACACTCATTGCTTATTTTGCTCCATGAAGATACTATTTGGACACCACATATTGGATTACCGTATTTGAACACTATATGGTAGTATTTCATTTATGTATTGTTCATTTATTTGAGCGCTGTATAGCGGCATCATTCGCTCACTTTATCGTGGTATGATTTCTGTAATGTATGGTGGTATATGAGTACAGTATGGTGGTATGATTTCTGTAATGTATGGTGGTATATGAGTACAGTATGGTGGTATTATTTCTGTAATGTATAGTGGTATATGAGTATAGTATGGTGGTATGATTTCTGTAATGTATAGTGGTATATGAGTGCAGTATGGTGGTATGATTTCTGTAATGTATGGTGGTATATGAGTGCAGTATGGTGGTATTATTTCTGTAATGTATGGTGGTATATGTGTACAGTATGGTGGTATTATTTCTGTAATGTATAGTGGTATATGAGTACAGTATGGTGGTATGATTTCTGTAATGTATGGTGGTATATGAGTACAGTATGGTGGTATGATTTCTGTAATGTATGGTGGTATATGAGTGCAGTATGGTGGTATGATTTCTGTAATGTATAGTGGTATATGAGTGCAGTATGGGGGTATGATTTCTGTAATGTATGGTGGTATATGAGTGCAGTATGGTGGTATGATTTCTGTAATGTATGGTGGTATATGAGTGCAGTATGGTGGTATGATTTCTGTAATGTATGGTGGTATATGAGTGCAGTATGGTGGTATTATTTCTGTAATGTATAGTGGTATATGAGTGCAGTATGGTGGTATGATTTCTGTAATGTATGGTGGTATATGAGTGCAGTATGGTGGTATGATTTCTGTAATGTATAGTGGTATATGAGTGCAGTATGGTGGTATTATTTCTGTAATGTATAGTGGTATATGAATACAGTATGGTGATATTATTTCTGTAATGTATAGTGGTATATGAGTACAGTATGGTGGTATGATTTCTGTAATGTATGGTGGTATATGAGTGCAGTATGGTGGTATGATTTCTGTAATGTATAGTGGTATATGAGTGCAGTATGGTGGTATGATTTCTGTAATGTATGGTGGTATATGAGTACAGTATGGTGGTATGATTTCTGTAATGTATAGTGGTATATGAATACAGTATGGTGGTATGATTTCTGTAATGTATAGTGGTATATGAGTGCAGTATGGTGGTATGATTTCTGTAATGTATAGTGGTATATGAGTACAGTATGGTGGTATGATTTCTGTAATGTATAGTGGTATATGAGTGCAGTATGGTGGTATGATTTCTGTAATGTATGTGGTATATGAGTACAGTATGGTGGTATGATTTCTGTAATGTATGGTGGTATATAATACAGTATGGTGGTATATTTCTGATATAGTGGTATATGGTGGTATTGTATGATTTTAATGATACAGTATGGTGGTATGATTTCTCTGTAATGTATGGTGGTTAATAGGTGGTACATATGGTGTATATTCTGTATTAATGATGTAATATGGTACGTTGTTATATGAATACGTATGGTGGTATATTTCTGTAATGTATAGTGGTATATGAGTACATATGGTGTATGATGTTTCTGTAATGTATGGTGGTATATGAGTACAGTATGGTGGTATGATTTCTGTAATGTATGGTGGATATGATACAGTATGGTGGTATTTGTATGTAATGTATATGTATATGAGTGGTATTGGTATTTCTGTAATGATGGTGGTATATGAGTACAGTATGGTGTATATTTCTGTAATGTATTAGTGGTGTATATGATACAGATATGGTGGTATGATTTCTGTAATGTATAGTGATATGATGCAGTATGGTGGTATTATGTTCTGTAATGTATGTGTATATATGAGTACAGTATGTGTAATGATTTCGTGTAATTTTGTGTATATAGTCAGTATGGTATGATAATTTCTGTAATGTATTGTGGTATATGAGTACAGTATGAGTGGTATGTTATATCTGTAATTGTATGAGTGTATATGATACAGTATGGTGGTATGATTTCTGTAATGTATGGTGATATATGATCAGTATGGTGGTATGATTTCTGTAATGTAGGGGTATATGAGTGCAGTATGGTGGTATGATTATCTGTAATGTATGGTGGTATATGAGTCAGTATGGTGGTATTATCTTCTGTAATGTATGGTGGTATATGAGTACAGTATGGTGTATATTTCTGTAATGTATGGTGGTATATGATACAGTTGGTGGTATGATATTTCTGATAATGTATAGGTATATGAGTGCAGTATGTGTGGTATTATTTCTGTAATGATGGTGGTATATGAATACAGTATGGTGGTATGATTTCTGTAATGTATAGTGGTATATTTGGTAAGTATGTGGTATTATTTCTGTAATGATATTTGTATATGAGTAACAGTATGGTGGTATGATTTCTGTAATGTATGGAGTGCAGTATGGTGGTATGATTTCTGTAATGTATGGTGGTATATGAGTACAGTATGGTGGTATGATTTCTGTAATGTATGGTGGTATATGAGTACAGTATGGTGGTATTATTTCTGTAATGTATGGTGGTATATGAGTACAGTATGGTGGTATGATTTCTGTAATGTATAGTGGTATATGATACAGTATGGTGGTATGATTTCTGTAATGTATAGTGGTATATGAGTGCAGTATGGTGGTATGATTTCTGTAATGTATGGTGGTATATGAGTGAGTATGTGGTATGATTTCTGTAATGTATGGTGGTATATGAGTGCAGTATGGTGGTATGATTTCTGTAATGTATGGTGGTATATGAGTACAGTATGGTGGTATGATTTCTGTAATGTATGGTGGTATATGAGTACAGTATGGTGGTATGATTTCTGTAATGTATGGTGGTATATGAGTGCAGTATGGTGGTATGATTTCTGTAATGTATAGTGGTATATGAGTGCAGTATGGTGGTATGATTTCTGTAATGTATAGTGGTATATGAGTGCAGTATGGTGGTATATTTCTGTAATGTATGGTGGTATATGAGTACAGTATGGTGGTATGATTTCTGTAATGTGTATGGGTGGTGGTATATGATTGGAAGTACAGTATGGTGGTATTATTTCTGTAATGTATGGTGGTATATGAGTGCAGTATGGTGGTATGATTTCTGTAATGTATAGGTGGTATATGAGTTGCAGTATGGTGGTATGATTTCTGTAATGTATAGTGGTATATGATGCAGTATGGTGGTATGATTTCTGTAATGTATGAGTGGTATATGAGTACAGTAATGGTGGTATTATTTCTGTAATGTATGGTGGTATATGAGTACAGTATGGTGGTATATTTCTGTAATGTATGGTGGTATATGAGTACAGTATGGTGGTATTGATTTCTGTAATGTATGGTGGTATATGAGTACAGTATGGTGGTATATTTCTGTAATGTATAGTGGTATATGAATACAGTATGGTGGTATGATTTCTGTAATGTATAGTGGTATATACTATGGTGCAGTAGTGGTAGTTGGTATGATTTCTGTAATGTATGGTGGTATATGAGTGCAGTATGGTGGTATGATTTCTGTAATGTATAGTGGTATATGAGTGCAGTATGGTGGTATGATTTCTGTAATGTATAGTGGTATATGAGTGCAGTATGGTGGTATTATTTCTGTAATGTATGGTGGTATATGAGTACAGTATGGCGGTATTTCTGTAATGTATGGTGGTATATGAGTACAGTATGGTGGTATGATTTCTGTAATGTATGGTGGTATATGAGTGCAGTATGGTGGTATGATTTCTGTAATGTATAGTGGTATATGAGTGCAGTATGGTGTATGATTTCTGTAATGTATATAGTGGTATATGAGTGCAGTATGGTGGTATTATTTCTGTAATGTATGGTGGTATATGAGTGCAGTATGGCGGTATTTCTGTAATGTATGGTGGTATATGAGTGCAGTATGGTGGTATGATTTCTGTAATGTATAGTGGTATATGAGTACAGTATGGTGGTATTATTTCTGTAATGTATGGTGGTATATGAGTACAGTATGGTGGTATGATTTCTGTAATGTATAGTGGTATATGAGTGCAGTATGGTGGTATGATTTCTGTAATGTATAGTGGTATATGAGTACAGTATGGTGGTATTATTTCTGTAATGTATGATGGTATATGAGTACAGTATGGTGGTATTATTTGGGCTGTACATCTCTTTCTTGAGCTTATGAGTTGCAGTGTATGATATGACTATGTGTGCACAGTATGACAGTACAACAGATGTAGAGGGGAAAAGCCACAGAAGGATCTACCCCGGTCATGTGTACCGCTCCTAATACCAGGTCTTCTTATGTGACCGAGGACCTTTCTGCTCCATTTTGGTGTCAATGATCCAGATGTGCCTATATGCCATCCACCCCTATTACCGCTCCCCGGTTGAGCGGGGGAGGGGCTTCAGAGTGATTGACACCTGAACTGGTGGTGACTGGTGACTACTGGGAGAAAGTGACGAGAGTTTGTGGCACCTGATTTATCCGAGGAAAGAAAGGAGCCTGTCCCGTGAGTTGACGCTTTCTCGATGACTCCGATGTCGGCAATAAAACAAACCAGGCCATTGTGTAATAAGTGCACATCTACATACTTTCAGCCTCTCGCAGCTTGAAGCCATTACATGGTAAAACACACGGCACAGGAATTTATTGAACTTATGGAATTGGTTAATGCAACGAAAAAATACACAATCCCAACATGTGTTCGAACCAGTCCTGGAAGCGGCTCCGCTCCGGGCCATGTGATTGTTATAAGAGGAGACGACTTTGCTGAACATGTAAATCTCCGGGATGGAAGGGTCACGTTTCCTTTCCCTCCCGCTGTCATGAATTTGTACACCGACTCGAGTTTTATTCCCAATCTGCTTTACTGCTCGCCCGTAAACGCCCCACGGCGGAGTGGAGAACACCGCGGACAGAGGGGTCCATAAACCAGGATCAGATAGCACCGCTCAATACACAGGCTCATCGTTCACAAGGTTCTAACATAATCCCTTGACAAGTTGGATGGCTGCCATCCCTAGGGTTTGTCAACGCAGGTTTTTCTGTTTTCGGGGGTGCAACACCCGGCACCTTTACCGATCAGCTGTTCCTGATGCCACCGCCGGCTGGAACCACTCTGCACTGCACAGCTCCATCCACTATATAGCATAATATTGTATATTTAAGGGACTTTAACATTGATAACCTGTCCATTGGATACGTCATCAATGTCTGATTGATGGGGGTGCAACACCCAGCACCTCCGCCGATCAACTGTCCCAGTGCCACCACCGGATGGAACCACTCTGCACAGCACAGCTCCATCAACTGTATGGCATAATATTGTAAACTAAAGGGACTTAAACATTGATAACCTATCCCTATGATACGTCATCAATGTCTGATTGATGGGGTTGCAACTCCCAGCACCTCCACCGATCAGCTGTTTCCGATGCCACCACCGGCTGGAACTACTTTGCACAGCACTACTCTATCAGCTGTATAGCATACTATTGTATAATAAAGGGACATTAACATTGATAACCTGTCCTTTAGATACGTCATCAATGTCTGATCGATGGGGACCTTTACCGATCACCTGTTCCCGATGCCACCGCCGGCTGGAGCTACTCTGCACTGCACAGCTCCATCAAATGTACAGCATAATAATGCAAATTAAGTGGACTTTAACATTGATGACATATCCAAAGTATAGGTTATCAATGTCTGATCGATGGGGTTGTTGAGACCCGGCACCTCTACCGATCAGCTGTTTCCGGTGCCATCGCCGGCCGTAACTGCTCTGCACAGCACAGCTCCATCAACTGTATAGTATAATAGTCATATTCTGTTGTCCCTTCTGTCATAAGTCTTGTTAATAAACCTCAAATAGAAATATATATACATCCATATACGTATCTGATCGGGGAGACATTCAAGAGGGCATGGGATCTGACTACAGGAGATTTGTTTGTAGTCTGTAACCATGGAAACACATAGGTCTGCAGAGGACCTGTGGAAACAAAATGGTAAGTTGTTTTTAAATTGTTTTTTATTTTATTTTTATTGGAACATACATGAAATAGTGTGAATGTATTATATGTGCGAACATTTACCAAGTATGAGAGCTGTGGTCCTACGTGTGCACTACATTATCATTCCCATGGGTGACAGAGGACCCCCACTTCTGGGAACAGAGGGGGTCCCAATGGATAGACCCCTCAAGGATCACCAATTTATTACCCATCCTATGGATTGGAGATAGATGCTGGTTGTGCTAAAGCCCCTGTTAAATGAGTGAGGATTGTATGTAAACTTCTTACAATGTAACCTTATCTACTTCTAAAGGTGAAAACACACTCTACGAGATGCATTCGCGTATCTCACATGCATCTACCATGAGTCACCCATCCCGGCCCCCACCTCTCTGAATGGGGGCATGGAGCTCCATAGAAACACAATCAGCTCCACGCTCCCATTCAGAGAGGCAGGGGCCGGGATGGGTGACTCATGCGAGATGCATGCAAAACACTCTCATGCAGCTCACATAAGTGTGTCTCTGCCCCAACACTAAATGTTGCCTACAGGTATCAATGGGCTGTATGGGTAAGAGAAAGGACAGGTCCATTACTGGGACAGCCCCTTCTTAAAGGGGTGGACCAACGCAAAGTGACTTTAATTCTAAAGCCCTGTCTATAAAAAGCCATAATCTAAACTAATTTATAATTTACTTGCATTAAAAATTCTCTACTGTTCCCTAACTATACTAACTTCTTTTATTTGTTTTCACTCCTCTACTTCATTACAGAATCAGTGTGCATGTTGGTTACTCCATTGAAGCCGGATCACTGCCGCAGCCTCTGCCCCCTCCCTGAAATGAACGGTTATCAGTGACTCGTTTCAGGGGCTGGTATCATCCCTGCGCAATGTGCAATGTGCACAATGACAGCGCGTTCTCTGTTGTCAGCTCAGATCAGCAGTAAGGGTCCAGCAACAGAGCGGTGTCAGAATACCCGGCGTGTAGAGCGCTGCCCCTCAAGTGACATCACTGGTCTCTGCACGCTGGGTATTCTGACAACGCCATTACCTGCCGGCTCATTACTGTGATCTAAGCCGACAAGGGAGCGCACTGTCATTGTGCACTGACAAGCCCGGCCCTCTAAAACCCTGAAACCCCGCTTTGTTGCTGGCTCATTACTGCTGATTTGAGCCAACAACGGAGAACGCACTGTCATTGTGCTCATTGCACATCGCACAGGGACGAGCCCAGCCTCTGAAACGAGCGCCACTGATGACTCTTCATTTTAGAGAGGGAGCAGAGATTGTTTCACTGACCACATCATCTGCCCCCTGATGACACTTTGTTTTAGGGAGGGAGCAGAGGTTGTTTCACTGACCGCAGCATCTGCCCCCTGATGACACTTTGTTTTAGGGAGGGAGCAAAGGTTGTTTTAGTGACCGCAGCCTCGGCACCCTGATGACACTTTGTTTTAGGGAGGGGGCAGAGGTGGTGTCACTGACAGCAGCATCGGTCCCCTGATGGCACTTTGTTTTAGGGAGAGGCAGAGGCTGTGTCAGTGACCACAGCCTCTGTCCCCTGATGACACTTTGTTTTAGGGAGGGGGCAGAGGTTGTGTCAGTGACCGCAGCCTCTGCCCCCTTATGGCAATTGGTTTCTGTGTTTCAGCATGCACTGGGATTCTCAAACAAAGTGTCATCATAAAAGAAGTAGGGAAATAAAACAGAATATCAGATAATGTAGTTAGGGAATATTTAATGCAAGTAAATTATAAAATAGTTTAGATTATAATTTAGATTATGGCACTAAATAGATAGGGATTTATAATGAAAATTACTTTAACCTTCAGATCACCCCTTTAATTGCTGTATTCCACCATGCAAAATAAAAAATTCATCCTCCCCTCGTGCACCAGTATTGATTGACAATCACATTGCATGGCGCCGGTGAGATAGAGAAGTGTAAGAGTTATTATTATTTTGCACAGGACTACAACATTTAAAGGGAATCTGTCAGCAGGTTTTTGTTACCTCATCTGACAACAACATGATGTAGACAAAGAGACCCTGAATCCAAATAATGTATCACTTAGATTACTGCGTGCTGCAGTTATAACACAGGATTTTTAGGTTTAGCATGTAGCAGAGCTAAGAAAGCTGCCCCCATCCACACCAAGCTCTATATGTACAATGTTTATAGACAGTGATCTGCTTATCACAGCAGGGGGAGTGTACCACTAGCTTCACTATTTCAGCAATGATAATCTTCTAAACCTAAAACAAATAGTGCTAGTAAATAGCTGAACACAGCCTGAAAAGAGACTTATTACTGAAATCTTAAGGTCCAGTCACACACAACGACGCTACAGCGATCCCGACAGCGATAACGACCTACCAGGATCGCTGGAGCGTCGCTACCTGGTCGCTGGTGAGCTGTTAAACAGGCAGATCTGCCCAGTGATCAGGGAGCCACCTCCACATCGCTGGAAGCGATGTTACCAGCGTCCTCCATGCTTAGCTCAGCCTGTAAGCAGGGAGGACGCTGGTAACTATGATAAACACCGGGTATCTAGGCAGTGCGCGCTGCCTGGATACCCGGTGTTTACCATGGTTACCAGCCTGTGAGGTCGCTGATCGCTGGTCTCTCACTGTCACACGCAGCGATGCGTGCTGACCAGCAGGAAACCAACGATCAAAAAATGGTCCTGAGCCCTTAGCAGCAATCAGCGACCTCACAGCAGGGGCCTGATCGCTGCTAGATGTCACACATAGCGAGATCACTGGGGAGATTGTTGTAACATCACAAAACCTGTGACGTTACAACAATCTCGCTAACTATCTCGTTATGTGTGACTGGGGCTTCAATGTTAACCCCTACAGCGTGCTGTCTTCAGATTACATACCAAAACCCTGCTGACAGATTCCCTTTCAGAAAACACAGTACTACACAACCCCTTTAAATCTTGAAGAATTGCTGGCTTTTTAAAAACAAAGGGCGGTCACCAGATATTGATCTGGTATCGATTTCTCTTTTGTTCATTCACTTTGCATTTGAATTTATAAGAATGAACCATTAGCGGTTCTATTTATTTAAATATTCTCAGAGGAGGAGACAGGAGCTCTTGAGCCATCACTGCCATCAACTGTACTCCAAAGGAGTAAAATAGACCGAGTGAACTAGACCGAGGGAACTAGACGGAGGGAACTAGACCGAGGGAACTAGACCGAGGGAACTAGACCGAGGGAACTAGACCGAGGGAACTAGACCGAGGGAACTAGACCGAGGGAACTAGACCGAGGGAACTATACCGAGGGAACTAGACCGAGGGAACTAGACGGAGGGAACTAGACGGAGGGAACTAGACCGGGGGAACTAGACCGGGGGAACTAGACGGAGGGAACTAGACGGAGGGAACTAGACCGGGGGAACTAGACCGAGTGAACTAGACCGGGGGAACTAGACCGGGGGAACTAGACCGAGGGAACTAGACGGGGGGAACTAGACGGGGGGAACTAGACGGGGGGAACTAGACGGGGGGAACTAGACGGGGGGAACTAGACGGGGGGAACTAGACGGGGGAACTAGACCGGGGGAACTAGACCGGGGGAACTAGACGGAGGGAACTAGACGGAGGGAACTAGACGGAGGGAACTAGACCGGGGGAACTAGACCGGGGGAACTAGACCGGGGGAACTAGACGGGGGGAACTAGACGGAGGGAATAGACGGGAACTAGACGGGGGGAACTAGACGGTGGGAACTAGACGGTGGGAGCTAGACGGTGGGAGCTAGACGGTGGGAGCTAGACGGTGGGAGCTAGACGGTGGGAGCTAGACGGTGGGAGCTAGACGGTGGGAAATAGACGGTGGGAAATAGACCAAGGGGAATAGAGAGAGGGAGCTGCTTGATCCATCACTGCCATCAACTGTACTCCATAGAAGTAAAATAGACTGAGGGAAATAGACCGAAAGAGATAAACTGAAGGAAATAGACCGAGGGAAATAGACCGGGGGAACTAGACCGGGGGAACTAGACCGAGGGAACTAGACCGAGGGAACTAGACCGAGGGAACTAGACCGAGGGAACTAGACCGAGGGAACTAGACCGAGGGAACTAGACCGAGGGAACTAGACCGAGGGAGCTAGACGGAGGGAGCTAGACGGAGGGAGCTAGACGGGGGGAGCTAGACGGGGGGAGCTAGACGGGGGGAGCTAGACGGGGGGAGCTAGACGGGGGGAGCTAGACGGGGGGAGCTAGACGGGGGGAGCTAGACGGGGGGAGCTAGACGTTGGGAGCTAGACGTTGGGAGCTAGACGGTGGGAAATAGACCAAGGGGAATAGAGAGAGGGAGCTGCTTGATCAATCACTGCCATCAACTGTACTCCATAGTAGTAAAATAGACTGAGGGAAATGGACCGAAAGAGATAAACTGAAGGAAATAGACCGAGGGAACTAGACTGGGGGAACTAGACTGGGGGAACTAGACCGAGTGAAATAGACTGAGGGAGCTGCTGATCCTTCACTGCCATCAACTGTACTCCAAATTAGTAAATAGACCGAGGAAAATAGATTGGGGAAATAGACCAGGGGAGCTGCTGATCCATTACTGCCATCATCTGTACTCCAAAGGAGTTAAATCGACTGGGGAAAACAGATTGAAGGAAATTTATGGGGAGAAATAGACCAGAAAAAATAGAGAGGGGGAAAATGATCAGGGAAAATAGACTGGGGGGGGTCTGCTGACACATCACTGCCGTCATCTGTACTCTAAAGGAGTGAAATAGACCGGGGAAAATAGACCATGATAAATAGATAAGAGGCGGGAAATGAGTCCAGGAAATGCAGATCCCCTGATAAAAGCGATTTACAAAGTTTCATAACTTTCCATGGTGGACAAAATTATTCGAAAAAGTGAATATTTAGTCTTTGACAGTGTAATGCTTGGTTTGTCCTGTGGTGGCGCAGCAGGTATATTACAGACTTGTTGCTGGGTGTCACCATAGGTGATCGGTGATGTACGAGCCGCTGTGATAGGGCGCCCTACTAATAAAGAGCGGCACGTATGACACTTTAAATGCGGATTAACCCCTTATATTTAATATGAATGCGTCACTTCTAGAATGACCTACGTGTGTTATAATACAGACAATGGCGGCGCGCTATTGTCCATGTTATCAGCCACCGACTCAAGGCGAGAAGTTACTCAGAAGAAGCGGAAACGCACTCGCAGAAAGGGAAGCGGCAGCGAGACGCGGAGTCTGACTGCACGTTTCCAGGGCCGCAGACTCCCTACTTTTCCGAAATCGGATACCGTAAAAATAAGAGCAAGACTAGTGTTAACGACACTTGTGGGCAGGTTAGAAACCCGAGCCCTGTGTGACTGTGCGCAGACCCAGCGTGACCCCTCCACACAGGCACGAGCAGAGTATAAGAAAGGGGCGCACATTTTTACTGTTTTTCAGCTCCAGTTTCTTGTAAAATATGTAGAGTGGAGAGGGTTAATGAAGCCAGCCAAGTGTGCGGTGTGTGGAGGCATCTAGTGGTGGAATTGGGTAGTGCATCAAGAACTGATTAGGGTCTTGTTCGCTATATGTTGTGTGTATGGCTTCATTTAGAGTTGAGTAACAGATCAGTGAAATGGCATTTACACTTTAACGGTGTTTGGAGCTGAAGAAAATAACACAAGTCCAATCCTATAATCCAGAGGCAAAAATCTCAGGATCAGTAATGGCTCCATATTAGGGGAGGATTCATTTCTGAAACCGCAATCAGACTAGATCCCTGGATCACAACCATAACCTGTCTACTTACATAATCACAAAGTCCCATCCGCCATCACCTCCGGGGTCAGGTTGTCCTGCTGTCACACGCTGGTGGCAGCCATATTTGCACACCCAAGTGATGGTGTGCAAATATGGTGCCCATTAGAGGTAATGACCCATTACGCAATACCACCAATGGTGCCACAGATGCCAGGAACCCGCAGCCCAACCAACACAATGCTGAATAAGGAAATGTGTCTGCGCTTACCAGGCATGTGCAGGTGGTGCTCCTCACGCACCCACCATTTTTGTACACCACAGGGAGGAGAGAAACAGCACAGAGCAAGGATAGTGCGTGGGTGGGGGGGTGGTGATGAGGGGGGCTGCCCCCATAGTGATGTCACCGCCCTCCTGACATGATAGCTTCAGGCTCACATCTAGTAATATTATATTTATCAATAAATAAATAATAGAATAAAGCATGAGTTTTACGGTAACATGTGCTGCAATTTTTCTTCTGGTCAAGAATCCATACTCTCACTGCTCTTACAGTAAAGAATCCATAGTCTCACTGCTCTTACAGTAAACAATCCAGAGACTCACTGCTCTTACAGTAAAGAATCCTGAGACTCACTGCTCTTACAGTAAAGAATCTATAGTCTCACTGCTCTTACAGTAAATAATCCATAGTCTCACTGCTCTTACAGTAAAGAATCCATAGTCTCACTGCTCTTACAGTAAAGAATCTATAGTCTCACTGCTCTTACAGTAAAGAATCTATAGTCTCACTGCTCTTACAGTAAAGAATCCAGAGACTCACTGCTCTTACAGTAAAGAATCCATAGTCTCACTGCTCTTACAGTAAATAATCCCTAGTCTCACTGCTCTTACAGTAAAGAAACCATAGTCTCACTGCTCTTACAGTAAAGAATCCATAGTCTCACTGCTCTTACAGTAAAGAATCCAGAGACTCACTGCTCTTACAGTAAAGAATCTATAGTCTCACTGCTCTTACAGTAAATAATACATAGTCTCACTGCTCTTACAGTAAAGAATCCATAGTCTCACTGCTCCTACAGTAAAGAATCCATAGTCTCACTGCTCTTACAGTAAAGAATCCATACTCTCACTGCTCTTACAGTAAAGAATCCATAGTGTCACTGCTCTTACAGTAAAGAATCCATAGTCTCACTGCTCTTACAGTAAAGAATCTATAGTTTCACTGCTCTTACAGTAAAGAATCCATAGTCTCATTGCTCTTACAGTAAAGAATCCATAGTCTCACTGCTCCTACAGTAAAGAATCCATAGTCTCACTGCTCTTACAGTAAAGAATCCATAGTCTCACTGTTCTTACAGTAATGAATACATAATCTCACTGCTCTTACAGTAACAATCCATAGTCTCACTGCTCTTACAGTAAAGAATCCATAGTCTCCTGCTCTTACAGTAAAGAATCCATAGTCTCACTGCTCTTACAGTAAAGAATCCATAGTCTCACTGTCTTACAGTAAAAATACATAGTCTCACTGCTCTTACAGTAAAGAATCCATAGTCTCACTGCTCTTACAGTAACAATCCATAGTCTCACTGCTCTTACAGTCAGAATCCATATGTCTCACTGCCCTTACAGTAAAGGATCCATAGTCTCACTTCTCTTACAGTAAATAATCCATAGTCTCACTGCTCTTACAGTAAACGAATCCATAGTTCACTGCTCTTACAGTAACAATCCATAGTCTCACTGCTCTTACAGTAAAGAATCATAGTCTCACTGCTCTTACAGTAAATAATCCATAGTCTCACTGCTCTTACAGTAAAGAATCCATAGTCTCACTGCTCTTACAGTAAAGAATCCATAGTCTCACTGCTCTTACAGTAAAGATCCATAGTCTCACTGCTCTTACAGTAAAGAATCCATAGTCTCACTGCTCTTACAGTAAAATCCATAGTCTCACTGCTCTTACAGTAAAATCCATAGTGTCACTGCTCTTACAGTAAAAATCATATCTCACTGCTCTTACAGTAAAGAATCCATAGTGTCACTGCTCTTACAGTAAAGAATCATAGTCTCACTGCTCCTACAGTAACAATCCATAGTCTCACTGCTCTTACAGTCAGAATCCATAGTCTCACTGCTGCAAGTAAAGAATCCATAGTCTCACTGCTCTTACAGTAAAGAATCCATAGTCTCACTGCTCTTACAGTAAAGAATCCATAGTCTTACTGCTCTTACAGTAAGAATCCATAGTCTCACTGCTCTTACAGTAACAATCCATAGTCTCACTGCTCTTACAGTAAACAATCCATAGTGTCACTGCTCTTACAGTAAAGAATTCATAATCTCACTGCTCTTACAGTAAAGAATCCATAGTGTCACTGCTCTTACAGTGCAGAATCCATAGTCTCACTGCTTTTACAGTAAAGAATCCATAGTCTCACTGCTCTTACAGTAACAATCCATAGTCTCACTGCTCTTACAGTAACAATCCATAGTTCAACTGCTCTTACAGTAAAGAATTCCATATTCTCACTGCTCTTACAGTACAGAATCCATAGTGTCACTGCTCTTACAGTAAAGAATTCATAGTCTCACTGCTCCTACAGTAACAATCCATAGTCTCACTGCTCTTACAGTCCAGAATCCATAGTCTCACTGCTCGCATAGTAAAGAATCCATAGTCTCACTGCTCTTACAGTAAAGAATCCATAGTCTCACTGCTCTTACAGTCAGAATCCATAGTCTCACTGCTCTTACAGTGAAAATCCATAGTCTTACTGCTCTTACAGTAAAATCTATAGTGTCACTGCTCTTACAGTAAAGAATCATAATCTCACTGCTCTTACAGTAAAAATCCATAGTGTCACTGCTCTTACAGTAAAAATCCATAGTCTCACTGCTCTTACAGTAAAGAATCCATAGTGTCACTGATCTTACAGTAAAGAATCCATAGTCTCACTGCTCTTACAGTAAAGAATCCATAGTCTCACTGCTCTTACAGTAAAGAATCCATAGTCTTCACTGCTCTTACAGTAAAGAATCCATAGTCTCACTGCTCTTACAGTAACAATCCATAGTCTCACTGCTCTTACAGTAACAATCCATCGTGTCACTGCTCTTACAGTAAAGAATCATATCTCACTGCTCTTACAGTAAAGAATCCATAGTCCACTGCTCTTACAGTAAAGAATCCATGTCTCACTGCTCTTACAGTAAAGAATCCATAGTGTCACTGCTCTTACAGTAAAGAATCCATAGTCTCACTGCTCTTACAGTAAAGAATCCATAGTTTCACTGCTCTTACAGTAAAGAATCCATAGTCTCACTGCTCTTACAGTAACAATCCATAGTTCCACTGCTCTTACAGTAAAGAATCCATAGTCTCACTGCTCTTACAGTAAAGAATCCATAGTCTCACTGCTCTTACAGTAAAGAATCCATAGCTCACTGCTCTTACAGTAGAGAATCCATAGTCTCACTGCTCTTACAGTGCAGAATCCATAGTTTCACTGCTCTTACAGTAAAGAATCCATAGTCTCACTGCTCTTACAGTAACAATCCATAGTCTCACTGCTCTTACAGTAACAATCCATCGTGTCACTGCTCTTACAGTAAAGAATTCATAATCTCACTGCTCTTACAGTAAAGAATCCATAGTCTCACTGCTCTTACAGTAAAGAATCCATAGTCTCACTGCTCTTACAGTAAAGAATCCATAGTGTCACTGCTCTTACAGTAACAATCCATAGTCTCACTGCTCTTACAGTAACAATCCATCATGTCACTGCTCTTACAGTAAAGAATTCATAGTCTCACTGCTCTTACAGTAAAGAATCCATAGTGTCACTGCTCCTACAGTAAAGAATCCATAGTCTCACTGCTCTTATAGTAAAGAATCCATAGTCTCACTGTTCTTACAGTAAAGAATCCATAGTCTCACTGCTCTTACAGTAAAGAATCCATAGTCTCACTGCTCTTACAGTAAAGAATCCATAGTCTCACTGCTCTTACAGTAAAGAATCCATAGTCTCACTGCTCTTACAGTAAAGAATCCATAGTCTCACTGCTCTTACAGTAAAGAATCCATCGTCTCACTGCTCTTACAGTAAAGAATCCATCGTCTCACTGCTCTTACAGTAAAGAATCCATAGTCTCACTGCTCTTACAGTAAATAATCCATAGTCTCACTGCTCTTACGGTAAAGAATCCATAGTGTCACTGCTCTTACGCTAAAGAATCCATAGTCTCACTGCTCTTACAGTAAAGAATCCATAGTCTCACTGCTCATACAGTAAAGAATACATAATCTCACTGCTCGCATAGTAAAGAATCCATAGTCTCACTGCTCTTACAGTAAAGAATCCATAGTCTCACTGCTCGCATAGTAACTTGTATTTTGTAGATCCCATAGTCTTTGTCATACCCTCGATCGCTCTTCTCTGCACCCGCTCTACTACAGCTCTGTCCTTTTCATACCCTGGAGATTGTCTAAGTAGAGACATGATTCTGCATCCCATTACTTTATTCTCCTTGGCAGCAGCTGCCTGACACTGGTCAGTACAGATGAGTTTATCATCCAGCCATACACCCAGGTCTTGTTACAGTTTACTACATTCAGTAATTGTACATTTACTGCTTACCTTTTTCTACAGATAACTAACGCTAATTATTATATTATATATATAATATCTATATTATATACCGGTGTCCTCCTACGTTGCATTTTCTTCCCTCTAACACCCCTTATTTCTGTTGATGTTCCCACTGTGGTCTGGTATATGATGTCGCTCTTTAGTAGAATTGAGAACTTGATCTCTCTAGCGCCACCTATAGGTGTCTGCCCTGTACAGCACTCCCTGATGGGGGAACCACCAAGCAGCAATAGACCCTTTTCTTCCCTAATTTACGCACTTTTCCCAGAAGACACTGCCATGTCCCTGGATCTCCTGGAGGAGCAGCGGCGTCTCTCCTGAGACATTGTACACGGGGTTGTAAGGACTTGTTCTGCTCCATGTCTCGGTGTTCAGGGATCAGCGGGTCAGCAATGTTTCCTATAAGATGTCACCTTGGGATATAAATAATGAGATTTTAGCTCACACGTCATATCTACAGTAAAGCAGCGGAAAGTTGAGTAACATGAGACAGCATTCATCCCTCACACCTGCCTGAGAGTCCCCGGGGGCCTCATGAGGGCTATAGGCTGAATATGGAGACGGGGGGCCCGGGGCGATGCAGGAGGCCGGAGATTTGGGGGTCACTTCTGCAGGTTCACTCATTACTGTGGTCAGTGATTTACTTCATCTGAGCTATTTACAGACTATTCAGAGGGAACAGAATATAGTATACATTGTATGGAGAAAGTATGTGCCCCCTCCACGTCCCACCTCCTGGAGCTTCTCCAACCTCCTATTCTGCACCCATACGCACTAATCTGCTGCTCTCACGCTCTTCTGGGACTGATTCCTACAAGGTTTTGGAGGTGTCTGTGGGGATTTTTTCTGACACTGATGTTGGGGGGGGGGGGGAAGCCGAGCTCATAAGAGGGATGGAAGTGGTTGAGCTCCAAGCTCTATGCGACCGGATATATTCTTCCACCAAAATTTATCCTCACCCATCCCTTGTAGACTGTGAGCCCTCATGGGCAGGGTCCTTTCTCCTCACCTACTGTAGCCTCACCCATCCCTTGTAGACTGTGAGCCCTCGTGGGCAGGGTCCTTTCTCCTCACCTACTGTAGCCTCACCCATCCCTTGTAGACTGTGAGCCCTCGTGGGCAGGGTCCTTTCTCCTCACCTTCTGTATCCTCACCCATCCCTTATAGACTGTGAGCCCTTGTGTGCAGGGTCCTCTCTCCTCCCCTGCTGTATCCTCACCCATCCCTTGTAGACTGTGAGCCCTCATGGGCAGGGTCCTCTCTCCTCACCTACTGTATCCTCACCCATCCCTTCTAGACAGTGAGTCCTTGTGGGCAGGGTCCTCTCTCCTCCCCTACTGTATCCTCACCCATCCCTTGTAGACTGTGAGCCCTCATGGGCAGGCTCCTCTCTCTTCATCTACTGTATCCTCACCCATGCCTTGTAGACTGTGAGCCCTCATGGGCAGGGTCCTCTCTCCTCACCTACTGTAGCCTCACCCATCCCTTGTAGACTGTGAGCCCTTGTGGGTAGGGTCCTCTCTCCTCACCTTCTGTATCCTCACCCATCCCTTATAGACTGTGAGCCCTCGTGAGCAGGGTCCTCTCTCCTCCCCTGCTGTATCCTCACCCATGCCTTGTAGACTGTGAGCCCTAGCGAGCAAGGTTCTCTCTTCTCACTTACTATATCCTCACCCATCCATTGTAGACTGTGAGCCCTCATGGGCAGGGTCCTCTCTCCTCACCTACTTTATCCTCACACATCCCTTATAGACTGTGAGCCCTCGTGAGCAGGGTCCTCTCTCCTCATCTACTGTATCCTCACTCATCCCCTGTAGACTGTGAGCCCTCATGGGCAGGGTCCTGTGTCCTTACCTACTGTATCCTCACCCATCTCTTGTAGACTGTGAGCCCTCAAGTGCAGGGTCTGAAATTCACCACTTATATTTTTTCCAAAATGATGACACAATATGTCATATAATTTCACTTTATTACAGATGCTTGTATATAAAGTTATCCTATTGTATGTTTGATATGTTCTGAAACATTTGCTGAAATATTCCTATTATTATTGCAGGTGTAAAGATGGACTCCAGGGGTTCGCCTTCTCCGCACTGAAGTAAGTAGACCTGATAATAATGTCATCATTGACCATCTCAGGACTTGCTTGGCTCATTTGCTTCCACGTATTATATGCACTTGTCTCTATTATACAAAATAATAAACAGTTGTGGCGAAAAGTATTGACACCCCTGCAATTCTGTCAGATAATACTCAGTTTCTTCCTGAAAATGATTGCAATCACAAATTCTTTGGTATTATTATCTTCATTTAATTTGTCTTCAATGAAAAATCACAAAAAGAATTGTCCAAAAGTCAAATTGGATCTAATTCCACACCAAACATAAAAAAGGGGGTGGACAAAAGTATTGGCACTGTTAGAAAAATCATGTGATGCTTCTCTAATTTGTGTAATTAACAGCACCTGTAACTTACCTGTGGCACCTAACAGGTGTTGGCAATAACTAAATCACACTTGCAGCCAGTTGACATGGATTAAAGTTGGCTCTACCTCTGTCCTGTGTCCTCGTGTGTACCACATTGAGCATGGAGAAAAGAAAGAAGACCAAAGAACTGTCTGAGGACTTGAGAAACCAAATTGTGAGGAAGCATGAGCAATCTCAAGGCTACAAGTCCATCTCCAAAGACCTGAATGTTCCTGTGTCTATCGTGCGATGTGTCATCAAGAGGTTTAAAGCCCATGGCACTGTGGCTAACCTCCCTAGATGTGGACGGAAAAGAAAAATTGACGAGAGATTTCAACGCAAGATTGTGCGGATGATGGATAAAGAACCTCGACTAACATCCAAACAAGTTCATGCTGCCCTGCAGTCCGAGGGTACAACAGTGTCAACCCGTACTATCCGTCAGCGTCTGAATGAAAAGGGACTGTATAGTAGGAGACCCAGGAAGACCCCACTTCTTACCCCGAGACATAAAAAAGCCAGGCTGGAGTTTGCCAAAACTTACCTGAGAAATCCTAAAACGTTTTGGAAGAATGTTCTCTGGTCAGATGAGACAAAAGTAGAGCTTTATGGGCAAAGGCATCAACATAGAGTTTACAGGAGAAAAAAAGAGGCATTCAAAGAAAAGAACACGGTCCCTACAGTCAGACATGGTGGAGGTTTCCTGATGTTTTGGGGTTGCTTTGCTGCCTCTGGCACTGGACTGCTTGACCGTGTGCATGGCATTATGAAGTCTGAAGACTACCAACAAATTTTGCAGCATAATGTAGGGCCCAGTGTGAGAAAGCTGGGTCTCCCTCAGAGGTCATGGGTCTTCCAGCAGGACAATGACCCAAAACACACTTCAAAAAGCACTAGAAAATGGTTTGAGAGAAAGCACTGGAGACTTCTAAGGTGGCAGCAATGAGTCCAGACCTGAATCCCATAGACACCTGTGGAGAGATCTAAAAATGGCAGTTTGGAGAAGGCACCCTTCAAATATCAGGGACCTGGAGCAGTTTGCCAAAGAAGAATGGTCTAAAATTCCAGCAGAGCATTGTAAGAAACTCATTGATGGTTACCGGAAGCGGTTGATCGCAGTTATTTTGGCTAAATTTTAGGTTGTGAAACAAAGTATTAGGCTGAGGGTGCCAATACTTTTGCCTGGCCCATTTTTGGAGTTTTGTGTGAAATGATCAATGTTTTGCTTTTTGCTTCATTCTCTTTTGTGTTTTTTCATTGAAGACAAATTAAATGAAGATAATAATACCAAAGAATCTGTGATTGCAATAATTTTCAGGAAGAAACTGAGTATTATCTGACAGAATTGCAGGGGTGTCAATACTTTTGGCCACAACTGTAATATATATATATATATATATATATATATATATTTATGTATAACTTACCAATTGTTGGGGACCCTGCTACTGGGACCCGTATGCTCACAGTTAGGCATCCCAAACTCCGCTCCCCTAAATGCCTATTTTTGTCTTGGTGACAACGTTTTAGCTTGGTGTATATGTTCCTCATCCTGGTATATATATGTTTTCCATCCTGGTATATATGTCTCCCATTCTGGTATATATGTCACCTATCTTGGTCCATCCTGATATTTGTTCCCCATCCTGATATATATGGCCTCCATCGTAGTATATATGTTCTCCATTCGGGTATGTATGTCCCCCATCATGAGTGCATACTAGTATAAATAGCTCCCATCATACTGCAAACATAAAAATAAATGATTATACTCACCTTCCCTCTACGTCCCTGGTGTGCGGCGTCCTCTTCTGATGCCGGCAGCTGACTTTGAAATGTAAGAGGAGCAGTGCATGATGTCACTGCCATGAACCCCCGGCTACACACCGACATCAGCTGCTGACTAACCCAAAATTAATATTCACTGTCCACCGTGCCTGGGATTATGGGTGTGTGGAGCTGTGAATATTCATTCTCTTTAATTGCAGACATACATGATAGCAGAGGTCGCTGCATTTAGCTGGCGGCTGAGGGGTGATCAGTGTGTCCGCTGATTAAGAAAATGAATATTCATGGCTCACCACACCCATAATCCCACCCCCCCCCCTCCACACTGCTGCACCACTTTCCTCACAAATTTTGGTAAGAAGAAGGGGGCGGGGTTGGGGGAATCCTACAACCAAAAATATACAGTACTTTACAATTTTCAAAAACTCGTAGATCCAAATTTAGGGAACCCTGCTAGATGAAGTTCCAGCGAAATACTGATCGTTTGCCATGTTGCTGGATCCTGTGGGGCCTTGCAGGATTTAAAAAGCACGAGCTACTCTTATACTTCCCTCTTTTTGGCTTTTCTTATACCATTCCCGACACTTTGGTGCTCTTTCCACGTTCCTCCGATTGCCTCCTCTTCCTTGTTCCTCTTCTTTAATCTCCTCCTACTGACTGCGGCCCACGGTATGACAGGGAACGCAGCTCAGGTAATTTGTGAGTCAGGTATTGGGAGGGCCGATGTGACTATAACAGTTTATCATTTTTATTACTCTTCTGGGCACATATAATTTGCACAAACTTCATCTAATGCAAGAAAATTTAATAATCTTCCATGAACTGAGTGAATCTGCCTGAAATTAATTTAACGAGAATTACTCAACTATAGTGAAATGCATGCAGATACTGGCAGATCGATGTGTCAGGCAGAACGACGGGTCAGGCAGAACGACGGGTCAGGCAGAACGACGGGTCAGGCAGAACGACGGGTCAGGCAGATCGACGGGTCAGGCAGATCGACGGGTCAGGCAGATCGACGGGTCAGGCAGATCGACGGGTCAGGCAGATCGACGGGTCAGGCAGATCGACGGGTCAGGCAGATCGACGGGTCAGGCAGATCGACGGGTCAGGCAGATCGACGGGTCAGGCAGATCGACGGGCCAGGCAGATCGACGGGCCAGGCAGATCGACGGGCCAGGCAGATCGACGGGCCAGGCAGATCGACGGGTCAGGCAGATCGACGGACCACGCAGATCGACGGACCACGCAGATCGACGAGTCAGGCAGATCGACGTGTCAGGCAGATCGACGTGTCAGGCAGATCGACGTGTCAGGCAGATCGACGGGTCAGGCAGATCGACGGACCACGCAGATTGACGGGCCAGGCAGATCGACGAGTCAGGCAGATCGACTTGTTAGGCAGATCGACTTGTTAGGCAGATCGACTTGTTAGGCAGATCGACGATTCAGGCAGATCGACGGGTCAGGCAGATCGACGGGCCAGGCAGATCGACGGGCCAGGCAGATCGACGGGTCAGGCAGATCGACGGACCACGCAGATCGACGGACCACGCAGATCGACGAGTCAGGCAGATCGACGTGTCAGGCAGATCGACGTGTCAGGCAGATCGACGGGTCAGGCAGATCGACGGGTCAGGCAGATCGACGGACCACGCAGATTGACGGGCCAGGCAGATCGACGAGTCAGGCAGATCGACTTGTTAGGCAGATCGACTTGTTAGGCAGATCGACTTGTTAGGCAGATCGACGATTCAGGCAGATCGACGGGTCAGGCAGATCGACGATTCAGGCAGAGCGACTTGTTAGGCAGATCGACGATTCAGGCAGATCGACGGGTCAGGCAGATCGACGGACCACGCAGATCGACGAGTCAGGCAGATCGACTTGTTAGGCAGATCGACTTGTTAGGCAGATCGACGGACCACGCAGATCGACGATTCAGGCAGATCGACGGACCACGCAGATCGACGGACCACGCAGATCGACGAGTCAGGCAGATCGACGGGTCAGGCAGATCGACGGACCACGCAGATCGACGAGTCAGGCAGATCGACTTGTTAGGCAGATCGACTTGTTAGGCAGATCGACGGGTCAGGCAGAGCGACGGGTCAGGCAGATCGACGATTCAGGCAGATCGACGGGCCAGGCAGATCGACGGGCCAGGCAGATCGACGGGTCAGGCAGATCGACTTGTTAGGCAGATCGACTTGTTAGGCAGATCGACGGGTCAGGCAGAGCGACGGGTCAGGCAGATCGACGATTCAGGCAGATCGACGGGCCAGGCAGATCGACGGGCCAGGCAGATCGACGGGTCAGGCAGATCGACTTGTTAGGCAGATCGACGGGTCAGGCAGAGCGACGGGTCAGGCAGATCGACGATTCAGGCAGACCGACGGGCCAGGCAGACCGACGGGCCAGGCAGACCGACGGGCCAGGCAGATCGACGGGCCAGGCAGATCGACAGGTCAGGTTCCTTGATGGGTCAGGTTCCTTGATGGGTCAGGCTCCTTGATGGGTCAGGCTCCTTGATGGGTCAGGCTTCTTGATGGGTCAGGCAGATCAATGAGTCAGGCAGATGAATAGGACAGGTAGATGGGTCAGAGAAATCAACAGTTCGGGGAGATCAACAGGTCAGTCTCATTGATGGGTCAGGCTCCTTGATGGGTAAGGCAGATCAATGGGTCAGGCAGATGAATAGATCAGACAGGTAGATGGGTCAGAGAAATCGACAGTTCGGGGAGATCGACAGGTCAGTCTCATTGATGGGTCAGGCAGATGAATAGATCAGACAGGTAGATGGGTCAGAGAAATCGACAGGTCAGGTAGATCGACGGGTCAGGGAGATCAGATCAATAAGTCAGATAGATTGATGGGTGAGGCAGGTCAATGAGTCAGACAAATCAATGGGGGAGTCAGATGGTTCAGGCATCATTTCAGAAAACTTGTAAAACATAATACAGACATGTCAGAAGTTTTGATCTGTGATCTACAACGCCCGTGACCGAGTCCCCAAGGCCCTGGAGAGGGTCAAATACATATTAGACTAAAGTGGCTGAAAAAGGCAGACTTCAACCATAGCGAATGTTCTATGGGTCCAATTTAACAACAAATAATCAGTTTAGCTGACTGATAAGACATTGCCAATGTTTAGAAAGGAGCTGGCCATGATAGAAATAAGATATTTTGTCCTTCACCCATCTTGATTGAAATATGTATTGGCGAAACGGTCATTCGTAACTACTTTTATCTAATGTGTGTGGCCGTCTGGAGTCTTGTGTCACTTTTCTTTAGGATTGCAAATTGATCACATGTGAAACACCCATGACCTTCCCTTCTTGCACAGGGGTCAAGAAGAAAAAAGGATTACAGTTTTTAAACTTGAAAACCTAATGTATTCCATATATACTTGGAGAACCCAAGTTGATCTTAGAATCTTGGTAGAATGTGGGACCTCTATCTGAGGCACCTTAAAGGTTATCTCGTACAGACTAGGCACAAGCCGCTCCATTTGGTGAATCCCCAGAAACCCTGACACCCTTTAACCCCCATACAGGGATTTGGATTTACAACAGGGTCCGGGACATTGCTGCCTATGGAAGGGCAGAAGTTCAGAGACAGGAATAGAAAGCCAAACAGGACCAAAAGTCGTGAGGCAACGAGAAAGACAAAATCAGGATCCGATAGTGTAGTCAGGGAGCCGGGTATAAACCAAGATGGCAGCAAGGTACAAAATCGTCAGGCAGGAGAAGCATCCAAAAAACAGACAGAGGTAAAACAGTAAAATTCTATTCAAGACAAGAGACTATCTAGGAGAAAAGTTATTTCTGGCAGCTTGCAGCAGAAAGCTGAAGGTATTTGTAGGGTGCAGTGCTTTCCAACAGGCTGAAGCTTACGAGTTAATGACTTCAGCTTGGCAGACACACACCTCCACTCTGTAGGCCTGTGAAGTTCAACAGGTCCCAGCCACTCTAACCTTAGAGGATAGACAGAGTCTGCACTTTCCAGAGATTATGGTTCTGACTTCTCTATCACCAGCACCAAGTACAGGGTGAATACGGCGGTGCCTGGTGACAGAAGGAGATGTCGATGGGGCATACTCTGGTGGGGATGTGACAGAATGATAACCTAATTGGAAAAACTTATCAGACTGTAGATCTTATTGAGGATGTACATACCATTGAGGATGCCCCATTTGGCTTCCATTGGGTTCTTGGAAAAGGAGTTGAGCTCATGAAGAGTTATTGGCGAACTCAAGCTTACTGAATCAACCCAAAGTTCATGCAAAGAGTATGAAAGAGGAAATATATGGTGGGAAAAAGTACCTATTGACCAGTGAACTAGGTAGGTACAAAAGGTAAAATGCAAGATGTCATCAGACCTTTTTGGTTCTTGGGGCCAACTTTATCACTCCTTGGCTTCTTCAACAGTACCTTCACCTATGATGCCCCTTGAAATCGACAGGTTACAATGTAGAAACCTTCTCTAAAGATGTAGGCAGCACTACTTATCCTCTTGATGTTCATTCCTGGTCGAGAGGACCACTTCTCCATCAAGTTACTTACAACTTTCTATGACCACTCCCTGCTCTACCGCTGTATTATGCCCTCGATTATTTTATTTGGGTTACTGTAAACATTCCCAACAACTTCTTAAGCTTTGCTGCTCTATTTTGGATCCACAGTTTCAATGACTTTGAGTTTAAAAAATAAACTTTACAAGAAACGACATCACGGTTAATGTCTAGATCCTTCCAAGGAGTCCTAGGGTTTTTTTGGCACTGGAATGAGATTACCTCTCTAAATCATATCCTTAGTGGATAGTTTCCATGAAATACTTGCACTGATTTTTGGCGGAGTCCCGCACTTAAACTCAAATAAGTATTGTGTCGTAAAATTTTAATGTGTTTCTGTAAACTCTCGGTGAATCATTCGGCCTCCATGTCAATAAGTCTAGTATTGGCTCTGTTGGTAAATCTTAGTCATAAATGAAAGTCTTCCAAAGAATTCTTGAGGACTGTGTATCTTACAACTTACAGAACATCTCAGAGCATTAATATCGTTTCCTTTGCTTGATGGACTTGTGCCGTCAGAATCGTACCATTGACATGTTCCTGGGAGTGGTCCAACATGACAAGACACCATTGGCATGTTCCTGGGAGTGGTCCAACATGACAAGACACCATTGGCATGGGTTCTGCTATACATATTAGAGACTAGCTTCTCTGATACTTATAGCTTCTCAAAAATTGTCTTTCTGGGCCTCAGCCGCTATACCATGGTGATAGGAAGGCATCACCTCCTCCAAGACCACCAAGAGTATCATCAGTAAGAGCCACAGACCCTCTAATAATGGGGGCTATCATGTTGTGGTTGTCTGCAGGGCTTACTGATGGATATCCCAAGTGGATGCCTCTGGTGTATGACACCGACAGTATCTTATGTTACCTATAAGCTCCTAAATTGAGAAACGCATTTTGAATTGGGTCAATTTTTTTTTTAATGAAGACACAAGGGTCAGTGGATACTCTTGTCCGCTGGTTTGGCTGTCTCTAGTAAGACCGCCTGGGGCCATGACTGATCCCACTAAGCACCCATACTTTTTTCCCAGAACACTACTCAGGCAACAGAGGGTGAGGGTACCATGCACCAGTAAGACTTTATTGGGTCATCGACAGTCAACAACATAACGTAAATTCCCAGAAAGGGCAAAAGTCTCCCTTCCGCTGGCTCGCCAAGGATCAAAATCTCCGTGACTTTGGGGAATCCAAGACCAACTACCTCACCCAGCAGCACCCTGCCCACTTTTGGTGAGCACCCACTAGTGGGAGGTAGCATAAAAATTAAGGAAGTCTACAGAGAGGTATGTGGCCAGGTGACCATACTATACCAACCTGGTTTCTCCAAATGAATATGTGGGCTCAGTATTGGGAAGCAGAGCAGTTCTGGACCATGGTCCTAGGCTCAGGTCCTGTAGAATCACAACAGGAGCAGGTCCCTTTCTGTATCCCTCAACTCCCATTTCAGGGCATTGCACCCCATCAGATTTGGGGGGAGATGGGTGTTCCCTTATTGGTCGCTTGTTCAATCCGACTGCATTATTGTCCTCTGAATGATGCAGTCTAGTACACTGCAGGGAGCTGATGCAATCTGCAATCAGCAGGCATTTTGGAAATTAGCAGACAAAAAGAGGGCACTGGACAATTTCACATAAAACAACGGTTCATGTTCCTTAACTTGCAGAGCAAAAAAAATCATATATCCGGCATAATTAAGAATATATCACCCCTGTACAAGTAGCCAGATGCCGAGTCATCACAGATGCCTCTATAAAGAATACTGTGGTCAACTACACAATCTATACAGCAAAATAGATGTAGGTTTAGGTACAGTACTATGCAATAGTTTTAGGCAGGAGTGGAAAAAAATGCTACACAGTAAGAATACTTTCCAAATGAAAATTGTTAACAGTTTATTTTTTATCAATTAACAAAATGCAAAGTGAATGAACAATAGAGAAATATAAAACAAATCAATATTTTGTGTCCTCCATTCAAAGCAGCATCACTTACTTCTAGTTACTCTTGCCAGTTGCACACAGTATATGAAGGAACTCTGCAGTATGTTGTTCCAAACATCTTGGAGAACTGATGCTGTGTCCCACGAATGGGAACAACCTGTGGTGTACATTTCTCTGTATTGAGTATTTCCTCCAAGCAGTAATTTTCCTTGTTGTTACCAGGTAGATTAGACTGTGTATTAAGATTGTCCCTACCTCCCTCCCTTAGCTGGCTTCTGTAAAGGATGCTCCTCCCTTCTTCCCCAGTTTAGTCTAGAGAAGCCATTGCTGAAGACGAATATCTGCAACCCTGTACAGATTATTCCTTTTCACCTGCTGTCACATTGAGCTTAACCCCTTCCCGACCTATGGCGCGCGGAGCTCACATCAAAGCCCCGACATCTCAGCTGATCCCATCAGCTGAGATGTCAGGGTAAAAGCGCCAATCGGATCCGGGATCCGATCGGCGCTGTTAACCCCTTGGATCCCGCTGTCAATCACTGACATCGGGATCCAAGGCGGCCGCGGCAGGGAACGTGCAGTTCCCCGCCTGCTCCGGAGATCCCGTAATAGTATTGCAGGATCTCCGGCGCTCACATGACAGCCAGGGGTCCTGGCTAGACCCCGGATGCTGTCATTGAGCAGTTCCATGTTGTGGTTGGCAGGTGCTGCCAACCACAACAGGTCCGCAATTTTAAGAGATATCTCTTAAAGAGGGAGTGTAAAAATAAGATTGAATAAAAAGGTAAAAAAGTAAAGTTTTTAAAAGCCTGTTAAAAAAAAAACAAAAAGATCCGTAACGGAAAAAATGATCCAAACGCCAAAATTCAGTTTTTTTGGTCGCCGCAACATTGCTATAAAATGCAATAACGGGCGATCAAAACTGCGGATCCCCCCAAAAATGGTATCATTAGAAACTTTAGCTCAAGACGCAAAAAATAAGCCATCACATAGCCCCAGATCCCGAAAAATGAGGATGTTATGGGTTGCAGAACATGGCGCAAAAAGTCAGTTTTTGTTTTCTTTTTAACTTCTGAATTTTTATTCACCACCTAGATACCAGTAAAGGTATACATGTTGGGTGTCTACGAACCCGTACCGACCCGAGGCATCACCCCGTCACGTCGTTTTTACCATATAGTGAACATGGCGACTAAAATACCCAAAAAACAAATGTGTCATTGCACTTTTTTTGCAATTTCACTGCATTTAGATTTTTTTTGCAATTTCACTGTACACTATATGATAAATTATTGAATATGAAAGTACAACTCGTTCCGCAAAAAATAAGCCATCATATATCTATATTGACGAAAAAATAAAAAAAGTTATGGCTCTTGGAAGCAGGGGAGCAAAAAACGAAAATGAAAAACGAAAAATTCCCGGGTCATGGAGGGGTTAATACAAGATTCTGGAAGAAAACTGCAGTGTTTCTCCTGTCTTCTTACAAGTCATTGTTCTAGCTGAGTTGAACTGTCGGTTGATCGTTTGGTGATGTGAGTACAAGCATACAATTATGTAAAGGACTGGTAATTAGAGTACTTGGGATTTGCAGTCATCAGAAGGGGGCAGAACAGCAACAACTGACCCCAGATCTTCTGTGTATGAGGTTTGTGCGGCTCCTTCATGTGATCCCAGAAAGACAGGATGAGATGAGATCAGGGCTCTGTGGTGCCGGATCATCACTGCCAGGACTCCTTGTTCTTCTTTACCCAGAACATCATTCTAAATGACATTGGCTGGATGTTTGGGGTAGTTTTCAGCTGAACAATACATTTGGAGCCAATCAGACGCCTTGATAGTATTTTGCGATGGATAATTATCTACTTGGATTTTTCAGCCTTGAGTACACCATTTATCCTGATCCAACTCCATTTGATTTAAAATGCAACCACAAACCTGCAGGACCCTCCACCTGCTCCACTGTTCCTGCAGACACTGATTATTTTACCACTTTTCAGCCCTTTGGTGAACAAACTGTTCCCTGTTCCAGACAAATATTTAACATTTTCTGATCGGTCCAGAGCACATAATGCCCTATATCTGCACTCTAGTTACAATGTTCCTGTAGAAGGCAATGCTTTTGGTTGCAATTCTTTCATGAAGACCACTTTTGGCCAAACTGCTCTGGACAGTAGATGGGTGTAGCCAGGTCTCACTGGCTGCTGTAAGTTCTGAGCTGATGGCACTGCTGGACATCTCCTGATTTCTAAGGGAAATAATCATGATATGTCTTCCACCTTGCCGCATTGTTTCCTTGGCCGAGCAATGTGTCTAGTCCTTAGTGTTGCCTATTTTTTGGTGTTTCTTCAAAATAGCCTGAACAGCACATCTAGAATCTCCATTGTGCTTTGAAATGTTTGCCTGGGAGACACTTTGCTGATGCAGTATAACTATTTTGGGTCATTCTTGTCAAGGAGTATAGATAGAGACTGGATACAATGGTGAAAAAAACCTGCGCTGCTGTAGGATAGATGAAGGACTCCAATCGTATTACATCCACAGCATTCCTTTTGTCAAGGAGTATGACATATCACATGAAAGTATCTTCCACAACCTCACCTTTGTCACTGATTTTACTTGTTGTTCACCCACTTTTAAGACTTCTACACAGCTCTTTCTGTTTCACTTAATCATTGCGCTTTAACCATTTTTTTACATCGCACCTGACTTAAAATTTAGCATAAGTACTGTATACCGGTCTGGTGGAGGATAAAAGTAGGCCACTTTTGGCTTCCACTGGATGGAGGAGGATATCCCTAGGACTGGCTGAACTTAGGATTGTCCATATTGGTTTTATAATTTTTTTTTATCATATCCTATGTTATCTTCATGCCACCTTTCATTAATATTACCCCCCTTGGAATAATTTTGCATAAATGTGTAGTCTGCCAAATAACAGTTAGTGCTCTGCAACATACATTTAACGTACAGGATCGTGATCACAACAGACGGGTCCATGCCGAACGGATGGCCGGAGTCTACCGAGACTGAAAGCCGGATTAGACAAAACTCAGATCCCGGACGTTTAATCCTATTAATGCCACGATTAGTACCCTAGGCTGGGAGTTTTTAGGGTCTATCAAAGGGCAAACCTAATAAAATCAATTTAAAGGGGATACAGCAAAACACAAAAGAGGAGACAAGAGCTGACCCATGAGTGCCCGTATCTGTGCTTCAAATGAGGAGAATAGACTGGGGAAAGGCAAAATTTTGGAAACCAGTAACATGTCATTTTTCGGATACATGTATGCAAGGGCCTTGCTTTTTCCCAGTCTATTTTCCTGCCTTTAGCTGCACTTAGGATATAGTCAGAGGATGGCAGTGATGGATCTGCTCAGCTCCTCTGTCTCACTCAGGAGATTGAAGACAAAATTGTTGGGCATTCAGCTCAGTGATAGAATGAGGTAAATATAGTTGAGGACACCACGGCACATAAAAATACAGCTGTGATAAGCTTTAATGGTGCAGATGTAGCAGGTTGACATGTGTTTAAAGCATTGAGATCATATTAATAATGTTGTAAAATGCTCTGCAAAGAAGTAGTCCGGCCACTAGGGGTCAACAAACGTTGAGTAAAGAAAAACTCGGGGTTTTGTGAAAGACTCGGGAATCTGAGAGAGGAGGAGCTGAGAGGGCTGGAGAAGAAGCAGGAAGTCATCACTGGTGTGAATCACACTGTGTCCAAGGAGAGAGGACGTGACTGGCATCTGTGACGTTTGGGGCTTCCCAGAGGCCTGTACTGATGATGTACTCAAGGAGAAACTGCTCATTATGAGTAACTGAGATATGTGACTGGTCACGAACTGTGTAGGTAGTGAGGAAAATTAGTTAGAAATACAGAAGTGCTGAGAACTGTCCCCTATGTGACTTTGCTGATTCAGTGTTGGTGAAGTACCTCGTGCATTGAGACTTTGAACACGTATATCATCCAGAGGAGTCCCGTTGGACTCTACAAAGTGAAGCTGTGAGTAATTGTATTTAATGCCCGTGCCTGGCTTTACTAGAAAGCATGGTGAATAAAAAAGGTGATCTAACCCTGTGGCCGGGAAGCAGAGTAAAGTAAAAGGGAGTTTGCTATCTGTTTGTTGTACACCAAGATTACGAGACATCTTTTGCTCCTGCAGGAGGGAAAATTTTATACCGTGTAAATAACATAGAGGATAGAGATAGAGGATAGAGGATAGAGATATAAGTGGTTATGAGAGGGGAAAACAAGGGTACCAGGGTTACATTGTAAATAGCGTGGAAGGGGTTGTAAGATTATATCCCCGAGAGGAACACGTGCCGCGGCCGCAATAGAATCCTGGGTAGGCCCTATACTGAGTAAGGGTGGGGGTGATATATCCCAGGAGTAGTCGTGTGCCTCCTTGCGAAACCAGCATTTGAGGTTCTCTCGGGCTGCATAATCCTGTTATTTATTTGACATAGATAAAGAAAGTTAAATTTGCCACTATACCGAGGTTGTAGTCATTCATATCAGCGCAGTATATCACACACACACTGGCGTCCCGGTCATTACACGGTGGCAGGAAATTCAGTCTGTACAAAGAATCAGGCCAACGTTTCGATCGCCCGACCTTCTTTAGTTATTTACATAAATACAATAAGTATACACATCAATAAAAGAAATAAGCGCCAAAATGGAACATTAAAAAATAGTAAGAGCAGCCATGATGAAAGAATGAAAAAAACTAGAATGAATGGGCGGTGACGTCACAGTCAGTTTCAGACTGTTCTCGCTCTGGATAGATGTGTGTTTATGCAGAGCGATGCAGCAATGCTGAAATTGCTTCTATTTTGGACTACGTCGGACTGATGATTGTTATTTATAATAAAGATGGAGTCTCTAAGTGTTTTTTCATTTTATTTCTAAATACATGGTGGACATGTCTAATTTTGGCGTGACCCCATGAATTTCGGGCTTATAGCCAGCTTCTATGAACGCGCAATCTTCTGGGGTGGCTGCACACTGCAATTTGCAGCGGGGGAGGGGGGGTTCTAGCCCCCCAGCGCTGTGGATTCCAGCCCTCAGCTGCTTAGTTGTACCTGGCTGGACCCAAAAATAGAGCGAAGCCCACGTCAAATTTTTTTTTAATAGTTCATTAAAAAACAAAAAAACACAAGTACATTTAGGGACTGCATCTTTATTAACCCCTCGACCCTCATCTCTGTGCTGTGTTGTTTTTTTTTTTTTTTAATGAACCATTAAAAAAAATTTGATGTGGCCTTCACCATATTTTTGTATGCCAGCCAGGTACAGGAGGCAGGTACGGGCTGCCCCCAACCCCCAGCTGCCTATTTGTACCTGGCTGGAAACAAAAATATGGGAATCCATTTTTTTAATTATTTTATGAATTTCATGAAATAATTTTAAAAAATCAACGTGGGCTTTGCCCTATTTTTGTGTCCAGCCAGGTACAAGTAGGCATCTGGGTCTGGAATCCACAGCACAGGGTGGCCCAAGCTTGTTGGGCCCCCCCACTGCTAATTGCAGTCCGCAACCGCCCCAAAAAAGGGCGCATTTATAGAAGCGCCATCTTCTGGCGCTATACCCGACTCAACCAGGACCCTGGTGCGATGGCTCACTGGGTAATAATGAGGTTAGGGCCAGCTTTCTACTCTCGGCTTGCCTTAAGCCCGAAATTCATGGGGTCATGCCAATCTTAGACATGACCACCATGAATTTCTAGTAAAGTGTTAAAAATAAAAACACAACACAGAGAAAAATATTTTATTAGAAATAAAAAAAAAAACATTTAGAGACTCCATCTTTATTATAAAAAACAATCTTCAGTCCGACGTAGTCAAAAAGAGCAATGTCAGCTCTGCTACATCGCTCTGCATAGACACACGTCTATGCAGAGCGAGAACAGGCTGAGAACTGTCATTGTGTCAGGGTTCACTTAGGGTCATAGCTTGGGCCATAGCTTGGGCCATGACCGCGGGTGAACCTTGACGTCCCGCCTGAACACTGCCGATGCCGGCCGGAAAAAGCCAAGGGCTGGCAGTGCAGTGAATAAAACGGAAGTTAATGAGCGGCCCCGGAAGCAGTAGCGGCCGAGAGCCAGCAAGACAAGAGGACGCGTCGTGGGAGAGGTAAGTATGATTATAATGTTTATTAATAATTTTATGATTTTTTTTTTTTACAGCCCTTCCCCGCCACACCCCCTCCATCCCATGTCAGTAAAGTTCAAGCTCGGGGGTTCGGACGCAAGTTCGCGTCATCCCTGGCCCTGAGCTTGAAATTTACAAAAAATTCGGGCAACCCCCGCAGATCCTGAGTATCGGGTGTTTGCCCATCACTTTTCTTAATTATTCCTTTTTTTCCTTCCATCCTTTAATTTATTTTGCTTATTTCATTCATTCATTCTTTCCACTTTACTATGTTTTAAAATTTTTTTTTTTCATTATCTCATTTTTTTCTTTTCTTTTTTGCTGTTCCCATCTCTAGTCTATTTTAGCTCCATTTTCTTCTCCTTTTCTTCTCATTCTTCTTCCCTTTATTCATATATTAACAATTGCCATTCATTGTAGTTTTTTCAATTTTTCATCATGGCTGCTGTATTTTATTAATTGTCCATTTTGGAACTTATTTCTTTTATTGATATGTATACTTATTGTATTTATGTAAGTTGTCATAGGCCGTGAACAAGGTCGGATGATTGAACCTGTGGACTTATTCTTTGTACATACTGATTGTAACCGTTGCCATATTTGTACACCCAGTAGCAGACCGGGTGTACAAACATGGCTGCTGCATGCGCAGTTACAAACGGTGTGATATCATGATGGAGTCGGGGTCTGAGGCCGCCTTGTGAGGCATTATGGGAGGGGATGGCGAAGGAAAAGGACCCGGGCCTGGAGGGCAGCAGCAGCATATAGTGTGCCCCATTGACTGCACAGTAGCCGCCATCTTGGCATAACTATCACTTGGGTGTGCCAATATGGCGGCCACAAGGTTTTTGTCTTGCCGTTCAGCTGTTCAATTAGGTGCGGTCAGCTGGCCAATCAGGTGGCGCTTTTTGTGGGACATCTGGACGCCAAGGCATTTATGTTAGTAGACACATTACTGCAACCAAATACTCAACATATGCACTTAGCCTTAAAGCTTGGCACAATTGCAAATTTTTTGTGCCGTGGTTTCATCTACTATATTTAACTCAGATATAGACTGCGGCAGGAGATTGTTCTCTAAAGGCCGGAGACAAACTGAGCGAGATGCATGCAAGATACCCACGTGAGTCTCACATGACTCACCCGCAACGGCTGCCTATTCTCTGGACAGGAGCGCGGAGCTGCATAGAACCACAAGCAGTTCCATGCTCCTGTTCAGAGAGATGGCGACCATTCTGAGTGAGTCATGCAAGACTCGTGCAAGTATCCCATATGCATCATGCACAGTGTGTCTCTAGACTAAGCAGAACACCCAGAGGGAGGAGACAGGAGCCCATCACTGTCCTCCATATTGATTACAGCCTGATATAAAAGCAGGTGAATAGACTGGAGAAAGGCACAGGTTCGGAAACCTTTAACATGTAGTTTTTGGACTGGAATGAAGACAGATCCCTTGATGAAGGTTTTCCTAAACCCTTTTTAAATACAACATACCATAATGTAAAAACAAAAACAGAAAAACCACCTGATATACCGAAAAAAATGGCTCGCATAAAAGGGATGTTGGAAAGCTTAAAGGCAAAAATGGAAAAATAAGCCGCCTCCTCGACGCCTAAAAAGAGAGTTCTTTAAAGTGTACATGTGATTTCATTGAAAAAATGGGGAGTTTACATTCTGACATTGCTCAGCTCTGTGCTGGAATCTGATACATTGTTTCCTCACCAGCTGCAGTCAGCAGTGTAGGCCACACCCCTTTCCCCTATATGGTTACATGCCCCGTATTCAGTGAAGATGGATCTGACTGAGAATGGACATATATGTCTGCTTCGCACACAGTGTAGTGGGGACACCTTATAGATGGTTTATTAATGGTTTTCAACCAGATTTTTCTTATGAAGTATATTTCAAAGTTTAGTAAAATCACTTCCTCTACATTATTATTAAATAAAAATTTCAATGGTGGTTACACTTTAAAATCTGACGGAGCGTGGGTATTTTAAAGCAATATTTCTTTTTTTATCAGATTCATTGTGGGCAAAGAAGAAATTCCTGCTCATACTCTGCTGCCTGAAACCCTGTATGCCAAAGGCGGGAAGAAAACCAAGGAGCAGGAGGAAACCTCTCGGAGGATCAATATATTCTCCCTGACAAGGAAACTTATGGACTCAATGTAAGTACGAGCATTGCGCGAAAAAGGGCGGGGGGGGGGTTATTTTTTTGTAAAACATTTTCAGTCATTTGAACCATGAAGTAGAGCTCTGGATATGCTGTAAGTCTCCTCACTGCCGGCAGGCGGAATACTCTCCACAAGGAGAATAGCTGTTCCCCCAGACAGAGTAGAGTCCTGGAGAAATGGAGAAAACCACACAGCGGCCAAAATTGTGTCCATAAATCATGTGAATGTATCAGACTGCGGAGTCAGATGTCAGGAATCCAGGGATGAGGGTGCGGGTTACTCTACACGTTCAATAGATTGTGTGAACATTGTGAAGTTACCTTAAGAGGTTCAAGATGTTTCTGATTATGGGCAATCTAAGATTGTTACAAAGGTTTACATTCTGTGATTGAGTAATGACCGGGAAAAAGTACAATATATAAATGGTAAAGAAGGACAAAAAGGGAGAAGGGAGCCTGAAGATACTGGAAATTGTACTACAAGCAAAGAAACAGTCACACTATCCTAGGGTATACATATAGAATCTACAATATAAAACCATACTGACCCTGTACTGATCCTGAGTTACCTCCTGTATTATACTCCAGAGCTGCACTCACTATTCTGCTGGTGCAGTCACTGTGTACATACATTACATTACTGATCCTGAGTTACCTTCTGTATTATACTCCAGAGCTGCACTCACTATTCTGCTGGTGCAGTCACTGTGTACATACATTACATTACTGATCCTGCGTTACCTCCTGTATTATACTCCAGAGCTGCACTCACTATTCTGCTGGTGCAGTCACTGTATACATACATTACATTACTGATCCTGACTTACCTCCTGTATTATGCTGCAGAGCTGCACTCACTATTCTGCTGGTGCAGTCACTGTGTACATACATTACTGATCCTGAGTTACCTCTTGTATTATACTCCAGAGCTGCACTCACTCCTGGTGCAGTCACTGTGTACATACATTACATTACTGATCCTGAGTTACCTCCTGTATTATACTCCAGAGCTGCACTCACTATTCTGCTGGTGCAGTCACTGTGTATATACATTACATTACTGATCCTGGGTTACCTCCTGTATTATACTGCAGAGCTACACTCACTATTCTGCTGGTGCAATCACTGTGTACATACATTACATTACTGATCCTGAGTTACCTCCTGTATTATACTCCAGAGCTGCACTCACTATTCTGCTGGTGCAGTCACTGTGTACATGCATTACATTACTGATCCTGAGTTACCTCCTGTATTATACTCCAGAGCTGCACTCACTATTCTGCTGGTGCAGTCACTGTGTACATACGTTACATTACTGACCCTGAGTTACCTCCTGTATTATACTCCAGAGCTGCACTCACTATTCTGCTGGTGCAGTCACTGTGTACATACATTACATTACTGATCCTGAGTTACCTCCTGTATTATACTCCAGAGCTGCACTCACTATTCTGCTGGTGCAGTCACTGTGTACATACATTACATTACTGATCCTGAGTTACCTCCTGTATTATACTCCAGAGCCTCTCGCTCGATGTTTCCACCATGTTTATGTTCTCCGCGGTGCGCCCCTCGTGCTCGCTCGATGTTTACGCCATGTGTACGTTCTCCGGTGCGGCCCCACGTGCTCGCTGGATGTTTCCGCCATGTTTATGTTCTCTGCGGTGCGGCCCCTCATGCTCGCTGGATGTTCCCGCCATGCTTATGTTCTCCGCGGTGCGGCCCCTCGTGCTCGCTCGATGTTTCTGCCATGTGTATGTTCTCCACGGTGCGGCCCTACTTGCTCGCATTATTCCGCCAAGTTTATGTTCTCCGCGGTGCGGCCCCTCGTGTGCTCGCTGGACGTTTCCGCCACGTGTACGTTCTCCGCGGTGCGGCCCTTCGTGCTCGCTGGATGTTTCCGCCATGTGTACGTTCTCCGCGGTGCAGCCCCTCGTGCTCGCTCAATGTTTCCGCCATGTGTACGTTCTCCGGTGCGGCCCCTCGTGCTCGCTGGATGTTTCCGCCATGTGTACGTTCTCCGCGGTGCGCCCCTCGTGCTCGCTCGATGTTTCCGCCATGTGTATGTTCTCCGGTGCAATCCCTCGTGCTCGCTGGATGTTTTTGCCATGTTTATGTTCTCGCGGTGCGGCCCCTCGTGCCCGCTGGATGTCTCCGCTATGTGTACGTTCTCCGGTGCGGCCCCTTATGCTCGCTGGATGTTTCCGCCATTTATACGTTCTCAGGTGCGGTCCCTCGTGCTCTCTCGATGTTTCCGCCATGTGTATGTTCTCCGGTGCGGCCCCTCGTGCTCACTGGATGTTTCTGCCATGTTTATGTTGTCGGTGGTGCGGCCCTACGTGCTCGCATGATTCCGCCATGTTTATGTTCTCGGCGGTGCGGCCCCTTATGTGCTCGCTGGACGTTTCCGCCATGTGTACGTTCCCCGGTGCGGCCCCTCGTGCTCGCTGGATGTTTCCCCCATGTGTACGTTCTCCGGTGCGGCTCCTCGTGCTCACTGGATGTTTCCGCCATGTGTACGTTCTCAAGTGCGGCCCCTCGTGCTCAAGTGGATGTTTCCACCATGTGTACGTTCTCCGGTGCGGCCCCTCGTGCTCGCTGGTTGTTTCCGCCATTTGTACGTTCTCAGGTGCGGTCCCTCGTGCTCGCTCGATGTTTCCGCCATGTGTATGTTCTCTGGTGCGGCCCCTCGTGCTCACTGGATGTTTTTGCCATGTTTATGTTCTCGGCGGTGCGGCCCCTTATGTGCTCGCTGGACGTTTCCGCCATGTGTACGTTCTGCGGTGCGGCCCCTCGTGCTCGCTGGTTGTTTCCGCCATGTGTACGTTCTGCGGTGCGGCCCCTCGTGCTCGCTGGACGTTTCCGCCATGTGTACGTTCTCCGGTGCGGCCCCTCGTGCTCGCTGGTTGTTTCTGCCATGTGTACGTTCTCCGGTGCGGCCCCTCGTGCTCGCTGGATGTTTCCGCCATGTGTATGTTCTCCGCGGTGCGCCCCTCGTGCTCGCTCGATGTTTCCGCCATGTGTATGTTCTCCGGTGCAATCCCTCGTGCTCGCTGGATGTTTCTGCCATGTTTATGTTCTCCGCGGTGCGGCCCCTCGTGCTCGCTGGATGTCTCCGCTATGTGTACGTTCTCCGGTGCGGCCCCTTATGCTCGCTGGATGTTTCCGCCATTTATACGTTCTCAGGTGCGGTCCCTCGTGCTCTCTCGATGTTTCCGCCATGTGTATGTTCTCCGGTGCGGCCCCTCGTGCTCACTGGATGTTTCTGCCATGTTTATGTTGTCGGTGGTGCGGCCCTACGTGCTCGCATGATTCCGCCATGTTTATGTTCTCGGCGGTGCGGCCCCTTATGTGCTCGCTGGACGTTTCCGCCATGTGTACGTTCCCCGGTGCGGCCCCTCGTGCTCGCTGGATGTTTCCCCCATGTGTACGTTCTCCGGTGCGGCTCCTCGTGCTCACTGGATGTTTCCGCCATGTGTACGTTCTCCAGTGCGGCCCCTCGTGCTCAAGTGGATGTTTCCACCATGTGTACGTTCTCCGTGCGGCCCCTCGTGCTCGCTGGTTGTTTCCGCCATTTGTACGTTCTCAGGTGCGGTCCCCTCGTGCTCGCTCGATGTTTCCGCCATTGTATGTTCTCTGGTGCGGCCCCTCGTGCTCACTGATGTTTTTGCCATGTTTATGTTCTCGGCGGTGCGGCCCCTTATGTGCTCGCTGGACGTTTCCGCCATGTGTACGTTCTGCGGTGCGGCCCCTCGTGCTCGCTGGTTGTTTCCGCCATGTGTACGTTCTGCGGTGCGGCCCCTCGTGCTCGCTGGATGTTTCCGCCATGTGTACGTTCTCCGGTGCGGCCCCTCGTGCTCGCTGGTTGTTTCTGCCATGTGTACGTTCTCCGGTGTGGCCCCTCGTGCTCGCTGGATGTTTCCGCCATGTGTACGTTCTGCGGTGCGGCCCCTCGTGCTCGCTGGTTGTTTCCGCCATGTGTACGTTCTCCGGTGCGGCCCCTCGTGCTCGCTGGTTGTTTCCGCCATGTGTACGTTCTGCGGTGCGGCCCCTCGTGCTCGCTGGTTGTTTCCGCCATGTGTACGTTCTCCGGTGCGGCCCCTCGTGCTCGCTGGATGTTTCCGCCATGTGTACGTTCTCCGGTGCGGCCCCTCGTGCTCGCTGGATGTTTCCCCCATGTGTACGTTCTCCGGTGCGGCCCCTCGTGCTCGCTGGATGTTTACCGTTACGGTACACACATACATTTTTATTTACTCTTTTGCATTCTTCCCGGTGATTTATGTCTTTCTGTTTAGATGCAAGCACGGGCCAAGGCACAGATGTTGCAAACACTACGAAGACAACTGTATCTCGTACTGTATTAAGGTAAGCGCTGATTGCACAGCGGGTAATTGCTCCAAGCTGCGGCGGACCCCGGCCAGGAGGGCAGACATGATTCTTTGAAGACCCTCCCTGTTAAACTCCACTACGGCTGCACGAGCCAACATTTCACATCATCCCCCGAATCACCGGCCATTAAAATCAGCATTATCTCCATTAATTGAGGTTAGATGATTAATTAGTCAATTAGTTACTGACACTGAAAACATGACCCCAACTGGTGAGCCCACCCACCCACATCCACCTTAAAGGGGATGTACAGGAGAACAAAACATAGCTTAATCTTTTTAAAGTGAATGAGACTGGGCTGCAATACCACACACAACCTGCAGACAGATGTGGCGCTGTTTGGATAGAATGCATCTGTGTTTTTTCAATCATTTTTAAAGGTTATTTCCTTAAATTCTGCATTTTCATGTAACTTAATTAAATCGTCAAGATATTTACATGTCAGTGAATGAAAAGACCCTGGTTTTTGAGTCGACTCCCGTATGACAACGGCTTCTCACCTCTGAGAGAATTGGATACAATTGTATCTGGTGTAGACTGATACATTGTAGCAAAGCAGCAGAGAGACATGCAGCTGCAGCTGGTGTTTCACTTAATGAGCTTTATCTATAATACTGAGCTGACGTTTTGCAGCACTGAGCTGGCATTTCATTTATTAAGAGCACTGAGCTGACATTTCGCTCCCTGCGCTCTGTCTAGGCACTGAGATGGCGTTCGCTCCCTGAGCTTTGTCTAGAGTAGAGTGGATGTTTCGCTCACTGAGCTTTGTCTAGAACCCTGAGCTGACGGTTTCCTCACTAAGCCTTGTATAGAGCACTAAGCTGACGTTTCGCTCACTGATCACTATCTAGAGCACTGAGCTGAAGTTTCGCTCACTGAGCTTTGTCTAGAACCCTGAGCTGAAGTTTCGCTCACTGAGCTTTGTCTAGAACCCTGAGCTAAAGTTTTGCTCACTGAGCTTTGTCTAGAACCCTGAGCTGAAGTTTCGCTCACTGAGCTTTGTCTAGAGCACTGAGCTGATGTTTTGTTCACTTAGCTTTGTCTAGAGCACTGAGCTGACATTTCGCTCACTATGCTTTGTCTAGAGCACTGAGCTGATGTTTTGTTCACTGAGCTTTGTCTAGAGCACTGAGCTGACATTTCGCTCCCTGCGCTCTGTCTAGGCACTGAGATGGCGTTCGCTCCCTGAGCTTTGTCTAGAGTAGAGTGGATGTTTCGCTCACTGAGCTTTGTCTAGAACCCTGAGCTGACGTTTTCCTCACTAAGCCTTGTATAGAGCACTGAGCTGACGTTTCGCTCACTGATCACTATCTAGAGCACTGAGCTGAAATTTCGCTCACTGAGCTTTGTCTAGAACCCTGAGCTGAAGTTTCGCTCACTGAGCTTTGTCTAGAACCCTGAGCTGAAGTTTCGCTCACTGAGCTTTGTCTAGACCCCTGAGCTGAAGTTTCGCTCACTGAGCTTTGTCTAGAACCCTGAGCTGAAGTTTCGCTCACTGAGCTTTGTCTAGAGCACTGAGCTGATGTTTTGTTCACTGAGCTTTGTCTAGAGCACTGAGCTGATGTTTTGTTCACTTAGCTTTGTCTAGAGCACTGAGCTGACATTTCGCTCACTATGCTTTGTCTAGAGCACTGAGCTGATGTTTTGTTCACTGAGCTTTGTCTAGAGCACTGAGCTGATGTTTTGTTCACTTAGCTTTGTCTAGAGCACTGAGCTGACATTTCGCTCACTGAGCTTTGTCTAGAGCACTGAGCTGACATTTCGCTCACTGAGCTTTGTCTAGAGCACTGAGCTGACATTTCGCTCACTGAGCTTTGTCTAGAGCACTGAGCTGACATTTCACTCACTGAGCTTTGTCTAGAGCACTGAGCTGACATTTCGCTCACTGAGCTTTGTCTAGAGCACTGAGCTGACATTTCGCTCACTGAGCTTTGTCTAGAGCACTGAGCTGACATTTCACTCACTGAGCTTTGTCTAGAGCAGTGTTTTGCAAACTCCAATCCTCATGGCCCCAAACAGGACACGCTTTCAGGATTTTCTTAGGATTGGACATGTAATGGAATCATTATCAAGGCATCACCTGTACAATACTAAGGAAATCCTGAAAACATAACTGTGGCGCCCCTCTGGCGGGACGCCACAGGGAGGTACTGCACCCCAAACAGAAGGTGTAGTATCTCTGTAGTTGCGGATGAGCGAGGAAAAATACAGAGTCTGCATCTACCACACACGCTCATAGGACACCTTAGCACAGGGGACTGGGATTCAGTAGGTCCCAGGGGGGTGGAGCCTAGAAGAGCGGGAAGACATGAGAGACAGTAACACACAGTCAGTCAGACGGTGACAGAAGAGCAGAGAGGACGGACGCAGGGGACCCTGCGGTCATGACAGGAGGGCACCTCTGAGGAGAGGGGTGACCCAGACAATGAAGGGGGACACTCCACGTCTGGAGAGTCCAGGTCACACCGGTATTCTGGAGCCGAGATGGTTTGATTAGGATTATACCAAACCGCAGACCAGCACGTAGTGGGCCCTCATAAGGGAGCCATGACACCCACCAAGAGCCTAACCTCAGTCCCATAGCTACAGTAGGTCCAAGACGTCAAGAGGTAATAGAAACTTAAAGTAACACCTGTGGACTAGCAACCAGACTTAAGTGTGGGAGGACAGTGAGCCAAGAGCCTCCGGGAGTAGAGACCAAGAAGGCTATTATAAAGACACCTCTGACAGACTGTGGAAAGCTACAACCCCCGGTGAGCCAGACTGTGCCGCGTATCTGATCCACCTGGTACCAGTAAAGAACTGTTTCAGATATTCTGGTCTCTGGCATCAATCATTTGTCTCCCGGAGGGCCTTCACAGCATTATAGGAGCCAAGGACTACGACTCCTCTCATCCACCCCGCTGCCCTGTGGGGAGCTGTACTACCAAAGCTGCTTCACCATTCCCTCAGCGGCCGGCCACAGTGCTGGTAATCCTATTACCAGGTACCACAAGAGGCGTCACGATACCATTTCCCCCATCAGCCAATTGAGTGCCCAGGGCACGGAACCGGGACCCGAGCAGCCGTGATTCCTCCACCGAAGCCACCGTCCTGGTATCAGAGTACCCCCTACCCTGTCAACCGACTCATTTCCTGTTGATGGCCGTGAGGACTGGAGTTTGGGAAACACTGGTCTAGAGCACTGAGTTGAAGTTTCGATCACTGAGCTTTGTCTAGGACCCTGAGCTGATATTTTGCTCACTGAGCTTTGTCTAGAGCAATAAGCTGACATTTCGCTCATTAAGCTTTGTCTAGAGCACTGAGCTGACGTTTCGCTCACTGAGTGTTGTCTAGAACCCTGAGTTGATGTATTGGTCAGTGAGCTTTGTCTAGAGCACTGAGATAATGTTTCGCTCCCTGAGCTTTGTCTAGAGCAGTGTTTCCCAAACTCCAGTCCTCATGGCCCCAAACAGGAAATGTTTTCATGATTTCCTTAGGATTGGACAGGTAATAGAATCATTATCAAGGCATCACCTGTGCAATACTAAGGAAATCCTGAAAACATGACCTGCTGGGGGCCGTGAGGACTGGAGTTTGAGAAACACTGGTCTAGAGCACCGAGCTGACGTTTTGCTCCCTGAGCTTTGTTTAGAGCAGTGTTTCCCAACTCCAGTCCTCAAGGCACACCAACAGGTCATGTTTTCAGGATTTCCTTATCATTAGACAGATGATGGAATTATCCCCTGTGCAAGTGATTAAATTATCACCTATGCAATCCTAAGGAAATCCTGAAAACATGACCTGTTGGTGTGCCTTGAGGACTGGAATTGGGAAACACTGGTTTAGAGCACCGAGCTGACGTTTTTCTCCCTGAACTTTGTCTAGAGCACTGAGCTGACATTTCGCTCACTGAGATTTTACTAGAGCAGAGCTGACGTTTCGCTCCCTGAGCTTTGGCTAGAGCATTGAGCTGACGTTTCACTCCCTGAGCTTTGTCTAGAGCACCGAGCTGACGTTTTGCTCCCTGAGCTTTGTCTAGAGCATTGAGCTGAGGTTTCGCTCCCTGAGCTTTGTCTAGAGCATTGAGCTGACGTTTCGCTCCCTGAGCTTTGTCTAGGGCACCGAGCTGATGTTTTGCTCCATGAGCATTGTCTAGAGCATTGAGCTGAGGTTTCGCTCCCTGAGCTTTGTCTAGAGCATTGAGCTGACGTTTCACTCCCTGAGCTTTGTCTAGAGCATTGTACACAATCGTATCCACTTCCAGAATCCCCAGTTCATCATTTGCATTTTATATAAGTAATTTTTTTTTGTCTTGTCTCTCCTTTGGTGCTTGCAGGGTATCTGCCAAATTCATCAAAATGGTGTTTAATGAATTTGATACAAATGTTAAGGTTTTTGCGGGTAAAACATCGCACAGTCCTGTTAATCAGCTTTAAAATGTCGCTGTTTAGCCTTATACTGCACAAAGAAACAAAAGAAGGCAAATTATGGAAGCAAAGTTCAACCAAGGAACATTTAGTGACTTTTCAAAAAGCCTCAAATGATGGAACAGCCACATCTAAATGATGAAAACAGCAAAATTGACCGAAAAATAAACAAGTGCAAAAATAGTGCTAAACAATAATGAGTTTAGTGCAAAAATAAAAATGTCTAAAATCCAAACTTTTACTCAAGGAAGTGGCACACACAGGGATGAATATTTTGGAAAGTTGGAAAACTATTCATTTTTCCAGTGATGTGAGAGGTGTTACCTTAAATATAAAAGTCCTGATAACAGTAATAATCTTTCCTCGTTCAGTGTCCAAAATCCAAAAAGAAACCGATCTTTCGGAATAATAAAAATATAAGATATTTTACAAATAAAAGTATTGTAGATTGCAGATTCTTGATTGCAGGCTTTGTCTGATACATTACCGCCATCTGGTGTCAAGAACGGGTATAGCAACAGTTATTTCTTAAATGCAATTTGTGAATGGACGTCCTAATGTTTAATCCTAAAAAGAGATAAATCCAAACTTGTTTTACGCTCATAATCATTCTCCCAAAATCTGATTTTTTTTTCCTGAGATTTCTTATCAATGATATTGATATCATAAATACATGGTATATCCATTATTACGGGATATAAAAACAAGGCGAAATTACGCATCTGAAATAGAAAGCCGTGTTCCAACAATACATACATGATGGTTTGTATATTAAAGGGGTCATCCTCGACTAGGACAACTGCTTCTCATTCCTCATATATCCCCCGATTAAAATAATACATCTTATACTCACCTCCGGTAGCAGCATAGTTCCAGCGCTGCTGTTTCTTGAGGTCACGTGACCTCAGCGTCCAATCACAGCTGCTTTCCCTCTCCCCGCCTTCAGGTAAAAGTGTAAATCAGCAGGACCTGACTCTGCGGCTGCCACTCACCTCCTGTTAATTGCTCCTGTGTTCAAAGGTGGGAAGAGAGAGACCAGCAGTGATTGGACGGAGGCTCTATGACCTCACATCAGCCCCAGGAATGCAAACACCCACAGCACTGGAACCGTACCGCCATTGGAGGCGAGTATAGGCTTTATTATAGACACATGAGGAATGAGAAGGGCTACTAGAATACTGCCCCCTATGTACAAGAATATAACAACTATAATACTGCCCCTATGTACAAGAATATAACTACTATAATACTGCCCCTATGTACAAGAATATAACTACAATAATACTGCCCCTATGTACAAGAATATAACTACAATAATACTGCCCCTATGTACAAGAATATAAGTACTATAATACTGCCCCTATGTACAAGAATATAACTACTATAATACTGCTCCTATGTACAAGAATATAACTACTATAATACTGCCCCTATATACAAGAATATAACTACTATAATACTGCCCTATATACAAGAATATAACTACTATAATACTGCTCCTATGTACAAGAATATAACTACTATAATACTGCTCCTATGTACAAGAATATAACTACTATAATACTGCTCCTATGTACAAGAATATAACTACTATAATACTGCCCCTATATACAAGAATATAACTACAATAATACTGCCCCTATGTACAAGAATATAACTACAATAATACTGCTCCTATGTACAAGAATATAACTACTATAATACTGCCCCATATGTACAAGAATATACCTACTATTATACTGCCCCTATGTACAAGAATATAACTACTATAATACTACTCCTATGTACAAGAATATAACTACTATATTACTGCCCCTATGTACAACAATATAACTACTATAATACTGCTCCTATGTACAAGAATATAACTACTATAATACTGCCCCTATATACAAGAATATAACTGCTATAATACTGCTCCTATATACAGGAATATAACTACTATAATACTGCTCCTATGTACAAGAATATAACTACTATAATACTGCTCCTATGTACAAGAATATAACTACTATAATACTGCTCCTATATACAATAATATAACTACTATAATACTGCTCCTATGTACAAGAATATAACTACTATAATACTGCCCTCTGTGTACAAGGGATAGCATATATCTAGGGTATACCACTCATTTATGATAAGTGGGAACAGATCTTTCCCATCTATCTGACTGTGCAGTGACCTGTTGTCCATGATTTCCTTGAATAGAGCAGACCTGCAGACTGCTGGAGGGAGGAGGCACCTGTGTAGGAGAAACACAGAAAGGCCCCTATAAGATGGAAGGACCCCTGTTATGTGTTCATGAACAAAGTAATGTTCTTTTTTCCCCCAGGGATTTATACGAATGTTCAGCGTGGGGTACTTGATCCAGTGCTGCCTCCGCATCCCGTCCACATTCAGACAAGTGTTTACAAAGCCGTCCCGGTTGATTTCACTGTTTTACAACAAAGAAAACTTCCAGCTGGGGGCTTTCCTGGGGTCGTTTGTCAGTATTTATAAGGTAAGAGCACTCCTGTAATTATTATAGATTTTTCTTTAATTCCCACTATTTGATAGCAGAATTTAGAGCTTAGTCCCTGTCCTCAGTCGGGTCATTCAGTCTAGTGTCCTATAGTCGCTTATATTAGTCCCTGTCCTCAGTTGGCTCACCTAGTCTAGTTTCCTTGAATAATCGCTTATATTAGTCACTATCTCCAGTCGGCTCACTCAGTCTAGTTTCCTATAGTCGCTTATATTAGTCCCTGTCCTCAGTCGGCTCACTCAGTCTAGTTTCCTATAGTCGCTTATAATAGTCCTTGTCCTCAGTCGGCTCACTCAGTCTAGTTTCCTATAGTTGCTTATATTAGTCCCTGTCCCCAGTCGGCTCACACAGTCTAGTTTCCTATAGTCGCTTATATTAGTCCCTGTCCCCAGTCGGCTCACACAGTCTAGTTTCCTATAGTCGCTTATATTAGTCCCTGTCCCCAGTCGGCTCACGTAGTCTAGTTTCCTATAGTCGCTTATATTAGTCCTTGTCCTCAGTTGGCTCACACAGTCTAGTTTCCTAGAACTACCTGAGGAAGACTGCCTTGAGCAATTGAAACATGTTGTGGAGCTGTGAGGGGAAAATAAAGATTGCTGTTTATAAACCTCATCATCCTGGTGCCTGAGCTTTAGTAGCGCTTCTACAAGACCGCTAAATCATTTTTTTGCTAGTTTCCTATAGTCGCTTATAATAGTCCTTGTCCTCAGTCGGCTCACTCAGTCTAGTTTCCTATAGTTGCTTATATTAGTCCCTGTCCCCAGTCGGCTCACTCAGTCTAGTTTCCTATAGTCACTTATATTCGTCCCTGTCCTCAGTCGGCTCACTCAGTCTAGTTTCGTATAGTCGCTTATATTAGTCCCTGTCCTCAGTCGGCTCACTCAGTCTAGTTTCCTATAGTCGCTTATATTAGTCCTTGTCCTCAGTTGGCTCACACAGTCTAGTTTCCTAGAATAATCGCTTATATTAGTCCCTGTCTCCAGTCTGCTCACTCAGTCTAGTTTCCTATAGTTGCTTATATTAGTCCCTGTCCTCTGTCGGCTCACTCAGTCTAGTTTCCTATAGTCGCTTATATTAGTCCTTGTCCTCAGTTGGCTCACACAGTCTAGTTTCCTAGAATAATCGCTTATATTAGTCCCTGTCTCCAGTCGGCTCACTCAGTCTAGTTTCCTATAGTTGCTTATATTAGTCCCTGTCCTCTGTTGGCTCACTCAGTCTAGTTTCCTATAGTCGCTTATATTAGTCCTTGTCCTCAGTTGGCTCACACAGTCTAGTTTCCTAGAATAATCGCTTATATTAGTCCCTGTCTCCAGTCGGCTCACTCAGTCTAGTTTCCTATAGTTGCTTATATTAGTCCCTGTCCTCAGTCTGCTCACTCAGTCTAGTTTCCTATAGTCGCTTATATTAGTCCCTGTCTCCAGTCGGCTCACACAGTCTAGTTTCCTATAGTCGCTTATATTAGTCCCTGTCCTCTGTCGGCTCACTCAGTCTAGTTTCCTATAGTCGCTTATATTAGTCCCTGTCCTCAGTCGGCTCACACAGTCTAGTTTCCTAGAATAATCGCTTATATTAGTCCGTCTCCAGTCTAGTTTTCTGGAAACATTAGACCCTACAGTGTGTGGGTGGGTGTAATGGGCTTCTGCTAATAAAAAGAAGCCTGTCAGAATAAACCGAGCTGCAGTTAGTGGAGCGATGGAGAATCTGGCAAAGGCTCTGATGAAGCAGGAAGAGGATGCGAGCAATTCCAAGAGACAGTGCATATAAGCTGTGATCACCGTTCATACCTGGCCCTAGAGGAACAAATCCTGCCACAACTGTACAAAATAGGGAGTAAAAATTTGTATCTGCTTCTGCTAAAATTGCATCCACTGTCTGTCCACACAGGGCACAAGCTGTTTATTGCGATGGGTTCGTAATCTGGATGACGAGCTTCATGCGATTATAGCTGGTAAGGCTTTCAGGATTGTAGAGAGATCTTCTCCCGGGTATATTGGAGATGTGACGTGACTCCATCAGTAGACCTCATTTGTCTGAATTTGGGGAAAAGGTTATAGACTTCAACTCTCCAGGCAGTGGAGTAACTAAAGGCCGAAGAGCCCCAATGCAAAATTTGGATCCTGTCCTTCACCTTGTAATAATGTGTCCTCTCATGTGCCCCACTGTAATAATGTCCCCCATCCTGTCCCCTTCATGTATTAATGTCTTCAAACTTGTCCCTTTGCTTTAACAATAGCCCCCATACTGGGCCCCTTCCTGGTATAATTCTTCATCCTGGGTCCCTTTCTGGTATAATGTCTTCCTTTCCTGATATTATTTCCTCCATCTCTATCCCCTTCCTCTTATAATGTCCCCATCCTGGGCCTCTTTAAGTAATACATGGTCCCCGACCAGGACCCACTTCCAATAATATATGTCCCCCATCCTGATATACATATCTCCCATCCTGGGCCCCTTCCAGTAATATATGACCCCCATCTTGGTTTATATATCCCCATCCTGGGCCCCTTCTAGTAATATATGTCGCACATCCTGATATATATGTCCCCCATCCTGGATCCCTTCCAGTAATACATGCCCCCATCCTGATATCCATGTCTTCCATCCTGAGCTCCTTTCAGTGATGTATGACCCCACCCTGATATATATGCCCCCACTCTGGACTTCTTCCAGTAATAATGTCCCTGTTCTGCAGCTCTTCTCCAACAAACAAAAAATAAGATTCTACTCCCCTCTCCCGGCTCTTATAATGTGCAGTGTCCTCTTCGAATATCCAGCACAGATGTCGTCAGCTGACTTCAGTGTCCAAGCGACGGGTAGCACATGACATCACTGCACTGCTATGCGCTGCAAGTGATTTTTACGCTGTCAGTTGTCTGACCTCTGATTGGTCGGCAGTGTGTATTGCAGTGCAGGGACTCAGCGGGAATCTGCACCGCAATACACTTCAGCTGAATGTGCATCCTTGGAAGAACATCCAGCTTAAATAGCTGCTGGCTTTGATGTGCCTTCCTAATGCATGGACCACATTAAGCCCTTATCTCCAGGAAAAAAGGTCCTACAAAGAACAATCAGCCAACATTTGACCAGGTTTAGTGTTCTCCTACTGTGTCCACCTCTTCTTTTACCTATTCATCCCAAAGGGTTTAAAGTCCACTGCTCCAATATGTTACTTGCATTTTTTTCTTGCGTCATTTTGTTGCCGCTTTTTGCTCCAAGTTCTCCAAATTGACACATCTGGTTCATGAATATTTTGCAAAATCAAAAATAGTCTTTGTTTTTTGTCTCTTACCCCCTTTTGTGACTTTTTCACGTTTTCAAAATGAAATGAATTGTTCAAATAAAAATTCTGGCAGACACAGAATCACTGCAGGGAGACGGTTATTGTTGCTGCAAAAAAAGTCAACTTTTTGAAATGATGAATCAGCCAAAACTGTCTGGAAAACTGAAAACTGGGCAAAAAAAAAATCAATGATCGTAACATAGTATTTAAGGTTGAAGGAAGACTTTCAGTCCATCTAGTTCAACTGATCCAGAGGAAGGCAAAAAAACCCCATGTGGCAACACTAAGCTCCACATTGGGGAAAAAATTCCTTCCTGACTCCAGATACGGCAATCAGACTAGATCCCTGGATCAACGCCCTATCAAAGGATCTAGTATGTATAACTGGTAATATTATAGTTTTCAAGAAAGGCATCCAGGCCCTTCTTAAATGTTAGTAGTGAGTCACTCATTACACCATCATGTGGCAGAGAGTTCCATAGTCTCACTGCTCTTACAGTAAAGAATCCACGTCTGTGATTATGATTAAAGCTTCTTTCCTCCAGACGTAGAGGATGCCCCCTTGTCCCCGTCTCAGGCCTAAGAGTAAAGAGATCATTAGAAAGGTCTCTGTACTGTCCCCTCATATATTTATACATTATTATAAGATCACCCCTAAGCCTTCGTTTTTCCAAACTAAATAACCTCAAGTTTAATAACCTGTCTTGGTATTGCAGACCCCTCAGTCCTCTAATAACCTGTCTTGGTATTGCAGACCCCCCAGTCCTCTAATAACCTGTCTTGGTATTGCAGACCCCCCAGTCCTCTAATAACCTGTCTTGGTATTGCAGACCCCTCAGTCCTCTAATAACCTGTCTTGGTATTGCAGACCCCTCAGTCCTCTAATAACCTGTCTTGGTATTGCAGACCCCTCAGTCCTCTAATAACCTGTCTTGGTATTGCAGACCCCTCAGTCCTCTAATAACCTGTCTTGGTATTGCATGATCATTCTGCCCCTAAGTTGTTATCACTAGCCTGGGAGGCTGTGTGTTTAGTTTTGTGAAAAACCCAATGACCAAACACAGACCCCCTATCCTTTTTGGGTCCGGGAGCAACAGGTTGTGTATCCCAGGTGCGGCCCTGTATAGACGACCTATATCAACATCATAATGTCCCCTCTGCGGTGTCGGACACCCATCCAACTGCACCAGTCAATGGGGTTGTAAGTGTCCGGTGTAGCTGAACCTCTCTTCGTTGAGTGTTTTTTTGGACCAGTGACCATCACTTCCAGTTTCCTTCTATGTGTTTTAGGTTTCCTCGCTGGAATCTCCATGATGTTTTACAAAAGCACCACAATCTCCATGTATCTGGCATCCAAACTGGTGGAGGTGAGTATGGATGAGTCCAGTATGGGCGACATCTTGATAGTCTTTAAACTGGTTCATTGTCTTAAAGGGTTTGTCCAGTGCTTAGATACTTAAAGCCTATCAATGTCCGATCGGAGGGGTTTTCTAACTGGGCACCCCGCCCATCAGCTATTACCATTGCCTGCACATAACCAAGCAAAATATAAATTGTATCAGGCAACAGAGTCTCATCCTTCTGCTGGCTCACCAGGAATTAGTATATTCGTGCCTCGGGGCTTCCGGGGCCACTTACTCCAATTCAACATCACCCCAGTTTCGGTAGGCACCCACCGAGAAAGGAATAGCGCCAAGAATAGGAAGCTACTGAGCACAGCAATATCTGTAACCAAGTGACTGACTTGTCCCAACCTGGGTTTCTTCTTTAAGTAGTCTGTGGTGCACCTCTAGTCGGAGCCAAAGTCCCTAGACTGAGGCCACAAACCATATGAACACCTGGTTAATGAACAGACCTTATTTACCCCTGAGCACTCATTGCAGGACATTAGGGACTTCAGGGTTGGTGGAATAAGACTGTGCTCTCATTGGCTAGATTTCAAGCCGCATACATAACATCCCTATGAGTCATGAGTTTCTGACAGCGGAGGTGAGAGGATCATGTAAGTTCCAATAAATTAGCAATATTCAATCTTGGAGAATGGTGCTCCAAGCTGACTGCCATGAACAATGGATTAGCTAACATGAGATTGCAAGCACAAGGTCACTATATCTGGCCATTTTAAGAAGCTTATCCCATATATTGACTAAGTCCATGTCGTCACATCAATGTTCACATATTTTCAGAAAAACAACAATGACTTGTATTGGTTCTTGTGCACATGGTAGAATTAAGTGCACGTAGGTCTATGGTGGCGTGTAGAGACCCTGGTTCTGTACTTCACCTCAGTTAACACATCACTTGATGCCAAATAATGCCCATCATATACTCCCACTATTCCACAATACAGCATGTGATAGAACATGGTATTGGTTTATTACAAAATCCAAGGGAAAAGTAAAATATTGCTTTATACCGCCATGTGATACCAAAGGACGGTGCCATATATTGTTTATTATAATTGGTCACTTCTTTTTGGAGACTCATTCTACACTTCTTGTTGCAGACAATGTATTTCAAGGGGATTGAAGCTGGGAGATTTCCCTATTTCCCTCATGCAGACAGTGTCATCTATGCAGTGTCTACAGCCATCTGTTTCCATGCAGTAAGTAATGATGTCTAAAGGGGTTGTCCAGATCAGAAAGCTCATAATCCTGAAGTCTGAGTTATTCCCTGGACGTCTTAGGTCTTGGATTTGCTGCTCTGGGTGGAGAACATGCTCTGGAGGACCTCTCCTGCCCTGTATTACACAGATAACACATTCAGTTGAATGCAGAGTGTAGTGCTTCATTTCTCCAGTGATGGCGCTGTTGGAAAATTGCACACTTCCTGCTAGATTTCGCCACTGTCGATCACTTTGGGCTCCAGCAGCAGAACACTTTGTGACCTGCTTATTGTGAATAGACTTTTCATTACAAGTAGGAATTGTCCAAAATGGAGATCCCCCTTATGGAGACACATAGCTCTGAAAATGGACAGTATGAATAGGTGTTACATTTTTATTTAAAATTATTTTTCATGTTGATGGGTTGGAATAAATTTACTGCTGTGATAAATATTAATTGGAACCATATCTGAATTAAATATATATTTTTTTTTAAATCAAATATATTTTATTGAACAAATGTAGTCAATACAATTCAATCAACAGTAACGTCTATATTCACATTTCCAAATTTTAGGTAAAATAGCTTAAACAACCCAGGCCAATCTTATGTAGAAATTCAGGCGTGCGATACACTCTATGCAAGATGTAAAGCTGTGACAGTCTGCCACATTCACTCACCGATTGCTTCAGTACCCATTCCAAGATAGATTCCCATTTATCATCTTCTAGGGCCCCCATCTCTCTCTCCCACCGGGTTCTGGCATTAGGTTGATGTTGAAGCAAAAAAGCATGTAGTATATCCCAGTATGTGGTCGCTATCACCCCCTTAGTGGGTCCCCCCTCACAAACATAGTCGAGAACCAGATCCCTCTGTATCCGCAGTGAACCCTGTCTCGCCTGAGCCTGGATCGCGTGAGACATCTGCAAATATTGGAACGTCCCCTTCTCCCGTAGGCCATATTCCTCACTTAGTTTGGAGAAGGATTTAAAGGTCTGCCCCTCCAGTATCTGCTGTACCCTCACAATGCCCCTGTCACGCCACTCAACCAGACACCCCATCTTCACAATCTCAGACAAGCTAGAGTTATTCCACAACGGAGAGTGATTCGTCAACCCCTCTACTCCTCTAAGTGTTCTTAACCTATCCCAAACGGTCTGTATCAACAGCAAGGTGGGGCACTGTCGGCCCAGCGTACGCATCGACCCATGTTCCACGCCCAGTATCAGAGGGCTCCTGTCAGTCAGCCTCTCCAGCATTCTCTGAAGCGAAGGCTGAGTCGCCCGCAGTGACCATCCCCTGATATGTTGACATTGTGCAGCTATATAGTATAAATGTGGGTTGGGTAACGCCAGACCTCCCTCATCCTTAGGCCTCTGAAGAAGTTCTAGTCTCAACCTGGCCTGCTTCTTCCCCCAAATCAGACTGCGAAACAGAGAGTTAATCTGTCTGAATCTAGCCTGGGAGATAGGCACCGGGGCATTGTGAAACACATATAGTAATTTCAGCATTAATATCATTTTAATTAAATTTATACGGCCGATGACTGAGAGGTGCAATCTGTTCCAGGCCTTCATCTTCTCCTTGATAGTCTCCAGCACCGGCACTAAGTTCAGCTCCAAAAAACAAGTGAGCGGGGTAGCCACCCAGATGCCTAAGTATTTAAATCTATCAACTACTTTAAGGCCCCACCGTCCACCACCGAAGAAACATCCCCGTCCACCGGGAATAGTGTAGACCTATGCCAGTTGATGCGGAGACCAGACATGCGACCATAATTCTCAATAAGCCTCATCGCCCTCGTCAGAGAAGCACCAGAGTCTTCGAGGAACAGGAGAATATCGTCCGCATATAGTGCGACTCTCTCCTCCACCGCACCATATTTAAATCCAACTATTTCTTTATCTCGCCTAAGTTCCGCAGCCAATGGTTCAACGACGAGGGCGAACAGCAATGGGGACAATGAGCATCCCTGCCTGGTACCCCTCCTCAAACCTATAGGTCCATAGAGTGCCCCATTAACCCTAATCTTAGCCTCGGGGGCAGCATAGAGCAAGCGCAGCCACGATATGAATCCAGGACCGAATCCCATAGTCTCCAATACCCTCCACAAGAACTGCCAACCAACACAATTGAAAGCCTTATGGGCGTCCAGTGAAGCTATGACTCTCCTGCCCGCATTGTCAGTCGGGAGTTGCAGATTGAGAAACAATCTCCGCAAATTCACTGCAGTGGACCTACCAGGCATAAACCCCGACTGGTCAGGGTGTATCAAGATGTTGATGACCCCCGTCAGTCTATTGGCCAACGCCTTAGCCAGGATCTTGACATCTACGGACAACAGAGAGATAGGCCTATAAGAGTCTGGCAGCTTCGGGTCTTTACCCTCCTTGGGCAGTACTACTATGGTAGCCTCCCGCATCGAATCTGGTAGCATTCCTTCCTCTCTAGAAAACTCCAACACCTCCTGCAGCCTAGGCAGTAGAACCTCCTCTAAGTGTTTATACAATCCGTCTGCCCCAGGGGCCTTATCGTAGCCATTGATACCAGAGCTACACTCAGTTCCTCACATGTTATAGGCGCCTCCAGGGAGGCCCTGTCTGTATCTGACAATATCGGCAGCTGCAGATCCCTCAAATAATCGACCATCACCTCTACATCAGCTTCAACCCAGGGGAGTATAACCTTTCATAAAAGTCTCGGAAGATCTCTCCTATACTAGCCGAGTCTGTGGTCTCAGCACCATCAGGTCCAGTCAATGAGTAGACAAACGGGGACTTCCTTTGCGCCGAGGCGACCGAATTAAATATATTGATCGCATCAAAAATGATGTTGACCAAAAAAAACTTACAAGATGCCAGGTGATGTTGACCCGAATTGCCAGATGCCACGTGAATCATCTAACTGGACTTTGGCTATAACATGCCACATTAGTGTGTATATATATGAGTGATTTGCACAATAAAATCAGACATCTGCTTTCCCCCAGACTCATCATTTACTGAGTTGGCTACCATCCAATATATATTTCTCGGTCCGGCTTAGGACCACCCTAACAATTGCATATTGGTGCACGTAGCCTTCAAGGTCTTACTACGAGGTTCCTTAGAGAGTCTGGATGTCCGGTTGTGATTGATTAGACTTAATCTGACAACCATCATTCTTGTTTTTTTTTTTATAATACTCCAAAGTGATCGATGGAATGTTTTAAATTCTTTTATTCATCCCACAGGCTGTCCTGGAAGTTCAGAATTTAAGACCGTCCTACTGGAAATTTCTCTTGAGACTTACAAAGGGAAGGTAAGAAGTTCCTTTATGCAGGTGTGTAATCTTGATTTATATATAAAAGAAATCCACCAGAGAAGGAAAAACAAAGGCACTCATCCATAAGTTGTGCAAACAGTCACCTTTATGCCGGATCCATTGTACAGGTGGTGGGGAGGGGAGAACGGTGGACAACGGCCCATATTGTGCCTGTCTGGCACTTCAACTGGGAGTGGAGTGGAGACTGGTGGACAACAGCCCATATTGTGCCTGTCTGGCACTTCAACTGAGAGGGGAGTGGAGAATGGCGGACAACAGCCCATATTGTGCCTGTCTGGCACTTCAACTGAGAGGGGAGTGGAGAATGGCGGACAACAGCCCATATTGTGCCTGTCTGGCACTTCAACTGAGAGGGGAGTGGAGAATGGCGGACAACAGCCCATATCATGCCTGTCTGGCACTTCAACTGAGAGGGGAGTGGAGAATGGTGGACAACGGCCCATATCGTGCCTGTCTGGCACTTCAACTGGGAGGGGAGTGGAGAATGGCGGACAACGGCCCATATCGTGCCTGTCTGGCACTTCAACTGGGAGGGGAGTGGAGAATGGTGGACAACAGCCTGTTTCGTGCCTGTCTGGCACTTCAACTGGGAGGGGAGTGGAGACCGGTGGACAACGGCCCATATCGTGCCTGTCTGGCACTTCAACTGGGAGGGGAGTGGAGAACGGTGGACAATGGCCCGTTTCTTGCCTGTCTGGCACTTCAACTGGGAGGGGAGTGGAGAACGGTGGACAATGGCCCGTTTCATGCCTGTCTGGCACTTCAACTGGGAGGGGAGTGAAGAACGGTGGACAACGGCCCGTTTCTTGCCTGTCTGGCACTTCAACTGGGAGGGGAGTGGAGACCGGTGGACAACGGCCCATATCGTGTCTGTCTGGCACTTCAACTGGGAGGGGAGTGGAGAATGGCGGACAACGGCCCATATCGTGCCTGTCTGGCACTTCAACTGGGAGGGGAGTGGAGAATGGTGGACAACAGCCTGTTTCGTGCCTGTCTGGCACTTCAACTGGGAGGGGAGTGGAGAATGTTGGACAACAGCCCGCTTCATGCCTGTTTGGCACTTTGAAGTGCCAGACAGACACGAAACGGGCCGTTGTCTACTGTTCTTCACTCCCCTCCCTACCACCTGTACAATGGATCCGGAATAAAGGGGACTGTTTGCACAACTTATGGGTGAGTGCCTTTATTTTTCCTTCTCTGATGGATTTGTTATAATGGGTTTCTGAAATGAGCACACCCAGTGCACTCGCACAGTGCCAGACTTATTTCTCTTATTAAGAGACTTATACATAAAAGATCTCACAAGGTTTTGTCCAATTTGGTGACCTCATTCCCGCACCAAACTTCAGGTCAAAATCTGTACTGAGATGGTTCAGATTTTGTTGTAGATTTTGCCTCAACATCATAAGAAGATTCCTCCCTCCACCCGCGACTGCTCCCCATGAGCTGCTGCAAAGAGCGGTGTTCAATCTGACCGACTTGGAGCAACCATGTATTGCATTGTGACTCCATTCTTTTGAAGGCATTTTCTTTCCGGACCCATGAAGATCAGCTGATCGCCAAGGCGGTTTCTTTACCAGCCTGGATTGTCCTTATAGGACAACTGCTTTACCACATAATAAATGCATTAAATTGCATTGCAAAGTACTTGAACTGTAGTGCTACCTATTGGAAATAGCAATCCTAAAAGTCAATATCAACCCTATAATGAGCCTTGTCATATGACTTAGGATATAAAGCCAAACCAGAATCTCAATTTGCAAACATGGTGTTTCGGGGTATTGCCCCCTCTTCAGTGCAAAGTATGAGATCTGATTTACCTGTATGAGAGGCTAAGACTAGAATACATGGGGTACGGTTTCTCCTTGTGAAAAGTGACATGCCAGTATGAGGAGACTTAAACACCGCCATACTCCTCTAAGAAATATTCAACATGTGCCTTCAGATAGGAAGAGGACTTGAACTCTAGTGCCACCTATTGGAAGTAGCAATCCTAATTTATCCTAAGTCATATCACAAGGCTTGTTAAAGGGTCGATAATGATTTTTAGGATTGCAACTTCCAATAGTTGGTGCTAGAGTTCAAGTCCTCTTCCTCTCTGAAGAGACAATTTGCATATTACCAAGGGGAGCATTGATGCATTTAAGTCTCCTCATACTGGGATGCCAGACCTGGCATGTCACTCTCCACAGGGAGAATCCTCACCCTATAGATCCTAGTTTTAGCCTCTCATACCCCCAAATCAGATCTCATACTTTGCACTGGCGAGGAGCGATAACCCAAAACACCATGTCTGCAAATTGAGATTCTGGCTTGGCTTTTTATTCTAAGTCATATGACAAGGCACGTTAAAGGGTTGACATTGACTTTTAGGATTGCTACTACCAATAGGTGGCGCTAGAGTTCATAGTCCTCTATGAAGAAGTAATTTGCATATTTAATTTTCCAGGGGAGCATTGAGGTGTTTCTCTCCTCATACTGGTATACCAGACATGGCATGTCACTCTCCATAAGGACATACCTTACCCCTTAGATCCCATGAAATTGCATTGAAAGATACATTTTTGACACCTCTGATATTGCCCCCAAACACCCCAATTCTTACTTGTCACATCTCTATTACAATTTGGTTCATTTCTGGCCCATATGGCGCATTTATAAACAGAAAAAAATAAATACTCTATAAGGCATAAGTCCATCACAGCTGGGGCTTTTTGGCACAATTTTGACATTTCTGGGTCTGGCAAACAGTATTTTCTATAGTTTCCCAATTTTAACAATAACAAGGGAGACGGCACCTTTCCGGACACAGCACCATTCTTGTTTGTGCTGGTACTGCAGAATATTGTCTGGATGTTAGTGGACTAAGATGCAATATCAGACCCTGACAAAGGTGGCGCTGTCTGAAAAAATACTAAATAGGCTACTATTGTTTTTACCAAATTAAGGTTCATGGGTCCGAATGCAAAATTGTCAACAGGCCCATAATTGTGGGTGTATGATAGTAGGTCTTCTCATTTTGGGACAATGGTTGCCATTTGGGCCCCTTAGATTACACCTGTGCAGCCTGTGTAGGCACTGCCATGATTTTTACCCCGTCTGTCAAGTTTTACCATGTACATAATGATGATATTCTGAGAATATGCCACCAAAGTGGAGAACCGCTTTTCCAACAAAAGCCGAAAAGAAGCTCAAAAACAGCAACAACACCAAAATTATTATTCCATGGTTATTCCATTAATTCCATGGTGCTGTGCATGAAAGGGGTTTAATACAAAAAACAGATGTAGGTTACAGTGAACAAATTAACAATGATAGACTGGTACAGAGGGGAGAGGATCCTGGCCTTGCGGGCTTACAGTCTACAGGATAATGGGGTGGGGGTGGGGGTGATACAGTAGGTCGAAGGTGCTGCAGATCAGGTGGTGGTGAGTCGGCGGCTCCGATGGTGGTGAGGTGCCAATTCCAGTGGTGGTGACAGTGCGGTGACTGCCCTGATGGTGATGGTGGTGAGGCGGTAGCTCCAGTGGTGGTGAGGCGGCAGCTCCGATGGTGGTGAGGTGCCAACTCTGGTGGTGGTGACGGTGAGGTGACTGCCCTAATAGTGGTGGTGGTGAGGCGTCAGCTCCGGTGGTGGTGAGCCGCCAGCTCTGGTGGTGGCGGTGAGGTGGCAGCTCTGGTGGTGATGAGGTGGCAGTGTGGTCATTGAAGGATGTAAGCTTTCCTGAAGAGATGTTTTTTCAGGTTCCATCTGAAGGATCCTAGTGTGGTGGATAATCTGACGTGTTGGGACGCAGAATTCCAGGGGATGGGGGATATTTGGGAGAAGTCTTGGAGGTAATTGGGTGTGGAATGAATAAGTGTGGGGGAGAGGAGGAGGTCTTGGGAGGACTGGAGATTATGTGAGGGAAGATGGTGGGAGATTAGTTTGGATATATAGGGAGGGGACAGGTTGTGGACGGCTTTGTAGATCAGTGTTAGTAGTTTGAACTGGATTCGTTGGGGAATTGGGAGCCAGTGGAGGGATTTGCAGAGGGGAGAAACAGGGGAATAGCGAGGAGAGAGGTGGATTAGTCGGGCAGCAGAGTTGAGGACGGGCTGGAGAGGCGTGAGAGTGTTAGAAGGGAGGCCACAGAGGGGAATGTTGCAGTAATCAAGGCAGGAGATAATGAGGGCATGTACAAGAATTTTAGTAGATTGGGGGCTGAGGGACGGATTCTGGAAATATGTTTGAGCTGGAGGCGTCAGGAGGTGGGGAGAGTTTGGATGTGCGGTTTGACGGACAAGGCATAAAACCAAGCATTAATGACCTCTTATCTGTTTCTTCACGGTTAGGTTTGCATTAATGAACCGGAGAGCCTTGGATGTCTTTGGTTCTGAAGCTTCTAAGAGATTCAACAACTTTATACCTAAACTGGACCCAAGATTCACCGTGGTGAAGCCAGAGTCACCGATACAGTTCTCCTGAATTCACGCGCTCTTCTCCCGTGGCAAAATGTGAAGTCTCAAATTCAGAATAAATTTCTGGAAATATTAAAAAGAACCGAAGCGGAAACTTGTAAGCTTCAGTCCAGTATTAACTAATTCTAGTTGACCAATATGAAGATGAGTTAATTCTTCTTGAACGTTTTGGTAGATTATCGAATGATCCAATGATCCCGCTAGAGATTGAAACCAGATGAGGAGGTGTCTCCATTTTTCTGGCAAAATATATAAGACATAGTTATTTATAATGGGCTATAATTATGATCTCTTATCATTGATTGTATCTTAGATGAGCTAACACCAATTAAAAGTCTTAATTTGTCCTCTGCATAAGGTATTTAGCAGACTTGTCGATGAGGTGTAGGTTTCCGGAGGCTTTGATGTCACCTTCCCCGTGTTGTGGACCAATACGGACATTTGATACTGAGGATGTACTTACTTTTTGGTTTTGTTTTTGCTCTGTAGACCATGTTTTGGAGCGTGGTGGGTACTCTCACGTAACATTCAGTACAAAATCTCCTTTTCAAATAGTTTCTGTATTAATTGAGAATGTTTTTGAGTCCTTGAGACCCTGATGAGGGTGGACAATTAAGAGTAAAAGAAGATTGTACCACCATTGATATCTAGCCTTTATTTAAGAGTAGCCAATGAGGTGCCTCAGTTGTCAAGGTCTTTGTTTATGGGTGTGTGTTTTTTTTAATGAATGTAATATTTCCTTTCTCATTGTCAAGGATTTCCCATGATCCCATCGATACTCTTTGTAAACAGATTTGAGACACCAATGTGATTTGCTGCCTTGCTTTTTGGTCAAGTTGGTCTTGTAAAACATCTTCCCGGTCAAGGCTGAAGGCTCAAAACTAAAAATTCCACCTTGGTTCTCCCTTTTCACCCCATGTTGGTGAGGATTGGTGAATCCAGACAAGTTTTAAAGGATGTAACTCATGAATAGGTCCCACCCACGCAGAGCTGTAAATATAGTAGACTACACAAGGGGGGCTTTCTCTACCTTTTTTTCTATTGGACATCTGGAGATTGCCAAGAATGTTTAGTCGCCCACCCCTCCATTCCTGGACTTCGCATGACAAAGCTTTGTTGTCGAGATAGATACACATTCTATTGCTCGTATTTGCATCATATATTTATGGCATATCCTTTCCTATAAATCTATAAGTTGGTAATACCACCTTTGAGGAATAGACCTGCCCCTACTTAGGTCATTGTCATTATACTTGTGTTTTTTAGTTGAAAACCAAAAGGAGAATATAAACAAACTCACCAAAAATAAGCCAAACCTAATACTGAATGCACACACACGATGCAGAGAACCTCCATTATAGAGATGGATTACTGAATGCACACACAGGATGCAGAGAACCTCCATTATAGAGATGGGTTACTGAATGCAGACACAGGAAGCAGAGAACCTCCATTATAGAGATGGGTTACTGAATGCACACACAGGAAGCAGAGAACCTCCATTATAGAGATGGGATACTGAATGCACACACAGGAAGCAGAGAACCTCCATTATAGAAATGGATTAATGAATGCAGACACAGGAAGCAGACAACCTCCATTATAGAGATGGGTTACTGAATACACACACAGGATTCAGAGAAACTCCATTATAGAGATGGGATACAAAATACACACACAGGATACAGAGAGCCTCCATTATAGAGATGGGTTACTGAATGCAGACACAGGATGCAGACAACCTCCATTATAGAGATGGGTTATTGAATGCACGCACAGGATGCAGAGAACTTCCATTATAGAGATGGATTAATGAATGCAGACACAGGATGCAGAGGACCTCCATTATAGAGATGGGTGCAGCCCATGTGCAGACTATTGATGGAACAGCATTCTATTCCAACATCAGCATTCTGCACCTGGGCTGCACCCATCTCTATAATGGAGGTCCTCTGCATCCTGTGCGTGCATTCAGTAACCCATCTCTATAATGGAGGTCCTCTGCATTCTGTACATGTATTCAGTATCCCATCTCTATAATGGAGGTTCTCTGCTTCCTGTGTGTGTATTCAGTATCCCATCTCTATAATGGAGGTTCTCTGCTTCCTGTGTGTGTATTCAGTATCCCATCTCTATAATGGAGGTTCTCTGCATCCTGTGTCTGCATTCAGTATTAGGTTTGGTTTCTTTTTGGTGAGTTTTCTGTTTTGTTTTTTACCTAGAATCCAGTATGGCACCCTCCACCCCCAGAATATAACCCCAGTCTGATCTCTGTGAGAAACATGGTTAACTTGGTCATTGAATGTTGACATTTTAGAGTTCCTTTGCTTTCTCTCATGCCTCTGATCATGCATCTATCTAGTTTGATGCATTTTGGTTAGTGATGAGCGAGTATGCTCTGCGCTACTCGTTACTCGCACGAGTATCCCGGTACTCGGGATGCTCGGCGAGTACCGCCGAGATGCTCGGACTGCTCGGTACAAATAAGCGATCTGATACACGTACACAGCTCCCTTCAGTGCACACAGTGAGCTGGCACCACACAGGGAGCAGATTCATTGTTAGGATCCCTCTGGGGGCCACAGCAAGGTGTTATATGTTGCGGCGGTTTCAAAAAGCCCCCCCTCCCGCCCTTTCCCAGCAATACTCGCTTTATAACCGGAAGTCTGTGGGCGGAGCTTGTCACTCATTGACTTACATTGGGCTCGGTGCTCGGCCGAGTACACGAGTATCTTGAGATGCTCGGCCAGAGCACCGAGCACCCGAGCATTTTAGTGCTCGCTCATCACTAATTTTGGTATTTTTTTGTGAATTTGCTCCAGAAAGGGACTGTTGTACGGGAGCAGTATAGTCTGCACACAGTGCCATCTTTGTCTCTGTGGCGGTGTTTGGTACTGTAGTTCAGCCATATTGAAGTATATGAGTTGTACACTAACTATAATTTCAGATACAGATGTAGAGACCATAATGGAAGGGGCTAGAGAATAGTTCATCAGATGGATCGAGTGAAAACGGATTAGTGTAAAGGGCGCAAACTCATGGATGACTGTGACAAATAATTGAAATACCCCGAATAGTGAGACTAAGGAACTGTTTATGGATATAAGGCCAAGCTGCATCTTGACTATTTTGGAACCATCATACGTGGAGAGTGATCACTGGAGAAGGACATCATGGTCGGAACAATAGAAGGAACAAGGTGAGGAGGAAGACCAGCAACCCGATGGCTTGATATGAGAAGAACCTGGTGGACCTATCTAGGCTTGGAGAAGACCCTTGTGGACCTATCTAGGCTTGAAGAAGACCCTGGTGGACTTATCTAGGCATTGAGTAGACCCTGGTCGACCTTTCTAGGTTTGAAAAAAGACCCTGGTGGACCTATCTAGGCCTCGGGAAGACCGTGGTGGACCTATCTAGGCTTAAAGAGATCCTGGTGGAACTTTCTAAGCTAGGATAAGACCCTGGTGCACCTCTCTAGGTTTGGAGAAAACCCTGTTTGATCTATCTAGGCTTGGAGAAGATTCTGGTGGAGCCGTCTGGGCTGCAGAAGATCGACCTTTCTGCAGAGCATTCAACCATCAAGTCGCCATAGCTGGATATCAAGCTGAAGGCCAAATATCCATACTGTTAGTATTATTACTTAAGAGGACAACGCGTTTTGAAAGCATTCATCTGTGGCTTGGCGCCCTCTATACTAGGCCTGTTTTTCTTGGATCCATTTGTTATACCCATCAGAGGATATTCTCCGCTGGTTGTTTTGAGGAGGCGTAGCCCCATCTATAAATTTTAAGCATCCACCAGGGTTGTGTCTATTGCGAGCACAACCCTACCAGGGGAGCTTCTAAAGTTTGGAAATTTATTTTGCTCGTTTCTCGAACTACTACCTTAGTGGAGCACTAATACCGTTTTGATTTCCTTCCATAGACATATTACAGCAAGCCATCGGGTACTGGTCCCATATATCAGAGGCCGGATCAGTAAACGTTATCACCTATCCATAGGATAACTTGTAGGGATCATTTCTAATCAATTATTTCCTGTTTTGGAGAGATCACTTCTCTTCAGTTATGTCATTATCATCGCAGGCAGGATTATAATGATATATAATTAAAACTGCATTCTCCATTCATAATGTGGTGTCAAACCATACCTCCCCCCCCCTCCCTGCACAATGACCTCTGCACAGGTCACAGAGCATGCCCATAATGTTCTCCAATAGAAGTCTATGAACGTTTCTGATCTATTGCGACCCATGGTCTATGTGGCTGCTGGAAAGAGTATCTTTACAATCTGGTAAACAGCAGCTAGGATAAGATTCCCCCCCTCCTCCTCCGATGTCTAAACCCCCCCACCCCCCCCCACACAAAAAATAAGTAAAGAAAAATCTACAACCTGAAAATAAATATATATGTGATACATTCCTTTTAAATGGGTTTACAAGATTAAAAATTTATGACCGCTATCAGCTTCACATTTTTCCTTGGTTTGGGTCTGGCGTTATAGTGAGTTGACATGAATGAGGCTAAACTGCACTACCAGATACCACCTGAAGACACATGTGGCGCTGTTTCTGGAAGGAAGCAGTCATGTTTTTTCTAATTCTGGGCAAACCCCTTTAAGATATAATGTAGTAGCTGAATAACTTATGCACTAGAGGAATTACGGTAATATATATATATATATAAATATTTAGCATTTGTATCAATTAGAGGGATTAGTCTCTCCTATGAGTTGTTCCTGATTTCTACTAATCTATGTTTCGCCATTTTTGCTGCCTCTGGCGTTTGATGTCACATGCACACACGCACTGTATATGTTCCTGTTAGTTTACATATTGTATCATTGTCTCGTATACTGTTTTATTTTCAGAACAGGAAATGAGACCAACATGTCTTCTTTTTATGGTAAATTCCATCATTTTCTATTTTACACGGTACAGAATTTTTTTTACATTTTTTTTCTGAAAGTGTACGCTCACTAATTTACAGTTTAGGTATAGGATAAAGCTCTTGGCCATCCAAGAAAAACTCATATCTAGTGATGAGTGAGCACTTCAACTCGAAACGAGCAGATCAGACCCTAGGGCGGGCTTAACTCAAATAATGGGTATAATGGAAGTCAATAGGAAATTCGGGCCAACCGGAAAAATGCTCGAGAGCTCGATACTCAAAATGATCAGGTCAGATGCTAGGGTGAGCTCAACACAAGTACCGAATATAGTGGAAGTCAATGGGAAAGTCGAGCCGACCAAGAAAATGAGCTCAAGACATTGGTACTCAAAACGAGCAGGTTGGACACTAGGGCGAGCTCAACACAAGTACCGAGTATAGTAGAAGTCAATGGGGAAGTTGAGCCAACCGGAAAAATGCTCAAGAGCTTGGTACTCGAAACGAGCAGGTTGGACACTAGGGCGAGCTCAACACAAGTACCGAGTATACTGGAAGTCAATGGGAAAGTCGAGCTGACTGGAAAAATGCTCAAGAGCTTGGTACTCGAAACGAGCAGGTCAGACACTAGGGCGAGCTCAACACAAGTACCTGAATATACTGGAAGTCAATGAGAAAGATGAGCCGACCAGAAAAATGCTCAAAAGCTTGGTACTCACAACGAGCAGGTCGGACACTAGGGTGAGCTCAACACAAGTGCCGAGTATAGTGGAAGTCAATGGGAAAGTCAAGCCGACCGGAAAAATGCTCAAGAGCTTGGTACTCGATATGAGCAGGTCAGACACTAGGGCCAGCTCAACACAAGTACCGAGTATAGTGGAAGTCAATGGGAAAGTCAAGCCGACCGGGAAAAATGCTAGAGAGCTTGGTACTCGAAATGAGCAGTTCGGATGCTCAGACGGGCTTGACTCATGTGCCAAGTATAATGGGAGTCAATGGAAAGACTCTTTTGGTAAAAATTCTCAAATTTCGCATTGATGTCTGTTATACTCTGTATATGAGTCCTGACCGTCCAAGTGTCCGACCTCTTCGTTTCGAGTACTGAGCACTCAAGCACTTTTCCGGTTGACTTGACTTTCCATTGACTTCCATTATACTCAGTACTGGAGTCGAGCACGTCCGAGTGTCCTACCTGGTCGTTTTGAGTACCGAGTACTCAAGAATTGAAGTGCTTGCTAATCACTAGTTATAACTCATCCACAGGTTAGATGATTAGTTGGCGATGACTGAGGTCCAACCTACTAATCACGACATGGCCCAGCATGCACTATCTTGTCTATGGGACTCACGGAGATGAGTGAGCACAGCACTTGGTTATCTCTGTCAGTCCTATAGACATCAAATTAAGAGGGTCCATCTCTCTATTCAATATGGAGGGCAGACTGCATCAGAACACCTGATGGGTACATCCCACTATGTGCCTCATTTGAGTATAAGAATGCTATAATGGGTAAGTCTCCAGCTCAGCACCCAACATAGTAGATAGTATGGCTCTAGTATGCTGTGTGTCTAACCAAACCACCCTTGATTTGTTATGGATTCGCAGAAACTCCAGGCGAAACGCATACAACCTACATACATCAATGGTACTTTTACATTCAATCGTGAAAACCAAACTTTATACTTCGGAGCTGTATTCCGATTTCTGCTGGTTGTTTTTGGAGACTGCCGACAGTTTGTTGACAGACGCCCTAATAATGCAGTGCTCTCTACCTCCGTGCATTCTGAGATAGTTTAACTGTACCGTAGTCTCTAGTACAAGGACTACATGTGTAACTCAGGATGCAGACCGAGCACTGTGCAGACGATGAGGAGGCAGAATTGTGAATGCAGCTCTGAATGGGAATAGAACATTCAGAAAAAGATGCTTTTCCAGGATTTTACAAACTGCGATGTAGATTATTCCTAGGCGAAAATTGTAAAATGATATTAAACATAACGCTGCACTTTGTGTCAAAGCTCCGCGGTGGCTTTAGACGATACCATGTGGACAATTGGGAAAGTAAATTCTTACTACAAAAATGCCTATTAGAAATTTCAATAAATGACTCAATTACAAATATCTTTGATACAGACGTGTGCAGTGTGTGATTTATTTGCGTGCATTTATTATTGGTCAAGGACTCCTTCATCCCCCTTTGCTAATGCTTTACACTGCAGCACTGCTTGCTCGGAGAGAGGTTAACCAGGAACCACTGTGAGAGGAAAAGGACACAAGGATGTAAACATTTGGGTCAGTCCTCTATATCATTGTCATGTATATCTTCAGATGTCCACGAGGTGGCGCTACTTGCACACAGTGATCACGTATCATCATTGGGCTCCGCTATCACATAACATGGAAGAATGGACTGTGCGGATGTAAAATACACAGAAAACCTGGAATCAAGATGTCTATTTATGCAATTTGAGCCTTATAGGGGTTTGCAATAAACAGGTCCATCAATAATAGACTTGATCCATAGGAGAAAGACATAGGGTATAATGGAAATGCTTTACAATGCAGATTGATGCAGGAAAAAATCATCTGCAGCGGACTACTGCATCCGTCCTTTCGAGAAGATGTTAACCAGCGCTGTATAAAATGTGTCTGCTCAGAAGTTGTCATTATTAAGCCTGATGAAGAGACCTTAGAGTCTGGGAAGCTGCTATTATTCACCATCTTCTCAGTTGGCCATTAAAAGATATCAACTGCTGATCACCCTCAGATTGTAATATTTTTCTTTCTGCTGGATAACACGGTAGAAACATATTTTTACCATAACCAGAGCAGTGGAATCGGTAAACCAAGGATCCGACTCTGACTCCACTATTTTTTCCCACGCTGGCTCCAACCGCCAACTCCTTAATTATGAACTAGGGATGGGCGATCATCTCGTGTTTCCCCTGTTCGGGATCAGGTCTGCCCTGTTGTTAATACCACTGACATACTTACCGGGTCTGCGTTCTGTCTTCCTGGTGTGACACTCGCTGCGTCACTTCTGGGCCGCCCCTTATCTTTTGCCCGTTTCTGATTGGCTGTTGGAGCCATTCACATGACTCATCCCCTGGAAACCTGGAAGTGACGCTGCGCCGCCGCACAGCTGGACTGTATAACACAGACACGGTAAGTATAATGAGAACGATTAGCAACTCTTTCATTGCTTTTACAGGGTGGCCCCGATCCCGAACACTGGAAAATACAAGATCTTCGCCAATCCCTATAAATGACCAATAATAAGTAAAATATATGTTAGCCAGTGGATAGAGAAATATTAGAATCTAAGAGTCCCCGGTGGTTGATACCGTGTTTCCCCGAAAATAGGGCGCGCCCCGAAAGTAAGGCATGTCAGGGGGTTTAATGAGCCTGCAAATATAAGGCACCCCCCGAAAATAAGGCATGTCTTTATTTTTTTTAATCCGAAACAGTCACTGTTGTCTGCACCTCCACCACCCCCTCCCCTGCAACTTGCACCCTGTTTCATGCCGGAAGGCTGAATAAAGAAACCTGAGACCAACTTTACATATGGGTGAGTGCCTCCTTTCTTTATACATTTGGACTATGATCTAGTGCTGACACAGGTGAGCATCCCCATTGAATGACTATCTGCTGCTACATCGGTATAAGGTGTCCAGTGCCCCGATTCATTTTGTGAAGTCTATTTTATTTTAATCAGTATGCCACCGATCTGAATATTAGGGCATACAGCTGCGACTCCTCCAGCCTGCCCCCGCCTCCAGCCCGCCCCCTGCTCGTGTCCCGATGCCCGTCGCTGTGAGCGGTGCCGTAGATGCATATAGACCGGCACCGCTCTATTTTTCAAGCCCCCGCCACTGTATCGGCCAATCACAGGCCAGGAACTGACCAGCGGTCAATCACAGGCCAGTCGCTGCATGACGTCCGCTTCTGGCCTGTGATTGGCTGCCCAGGCGGCTCCTGGCCTGTGATTAGTTGGGACAGCGGCACCGTACACCTACAGCACCGAGGAAATAAGAGTGGTGCCGTCGTCTTTGCAGCGGTGAGCACCGAGACAGCAGCAGACACCAGGACAGCAGCGGGCAGCTCAGAGCATCGCCGGAATGCAGCAAAGACCAGTGAGAAGTGTCCCTGTCTGTGTGTATGCGCCCCTGTGTGTGTCCCTGTCTGTGTGTATGCGCCACTGTGTGTGTCCCTGATACCATATTTGGGGATGATGCGGTTTCTTTATTGGGGGCTGCAAGGGGATGATAAAGTAAGACACTCCCTGAAAATAAGACATGCCGCATCTTTCGGACCAAAAATGAATATAAGACGCTGTCTTATTTTCGGGGAAACATGGTACCTTTTAATGGTGAACTGAAAAGATGATAACAAATAGCAGCTTTAGAGACAGCTCAGGTCTCTTCTTCAGGCTGCTATGAAGCTGCGTTCACCCGCTGCGCTATTGCTGCGCTTTTGATCCTCTATTTGCAGTGATGATAGCTGTCTGTCACGCTGGGAGTGGGGAAGACACCCAGCGTAGGATAACGACGGGGGGGGGATCAGGAGTCCCTAATGCTAAGGGCACAAGAAGGAGACGGTGACCCCTAGACTTCCTAGAGCTGACCCTGTCTGCCCTGATGTCCCTATACAGTCTCCTCAACTGTCGCCGACCACGAACCTCGTCCCTCTCTGATCCTAGATCTATCTTATCTAAGGATCAGATGGAGAGGTTCACTAGACCCCTCCACTATCAACTAAAGACAAACACCAGGGAAGACAGACATTTGGGGAAAGGAAACACTTATCTGACAGCAGAACACAGCAACCTCCACAATTTCAGCTTCTGCTGGAGCAAGGATAAAGTGTGCACAAGGAACTATCACCTGCACCGAGGAAAGGCAATGAACCTCCTTATAAAGGTGGAAGGAGTCTGCTGGGTCCTAGTGACCTACAACATTGGTGAATAAAACCAGACCGAGCGCAAGACCTCCACAGCCGTCTCCCCACAATAGAGAGATCTCATTACACCTTCTTTCCATCAACACAGAAGGTAAATGCTCCTGAAAGAGACGGACCATCCTCCACCATTATGGCTGGTGGGCCAAACGCTGGGATCGTCTGCGCGTGGCCTCCACCCTGTCATCCGTGCCACCCGTGACAGTACCCCCCCTCCCACGAGTGGCCCCCGGACACTCAGGACCAGGCTTATCCGGATGGGAACGGTGAAAAGCGCGGACCAGCCTTGCGGCGGACACCTCCGACGCCGGCACCCACATCCGCTCCTCAGGACCGTACCCCCTCCAGTGCACCAAATACTGAAGAGAACGGCGCAACATGCGAGAATCAACCACCCTCGAGATCTCGAATTCCAGATTCCCCGCCACACAGATGGGCTCAGGAGGCAAAGGAGATGGGTTAGACGACGGCACATACGGCTTGAGGAGCGACCTGTGAAACACATCGTGAATCTTAAGAGCAGGAGGCAACGCAAGACGAAACGCCACGGGATTGATAACGGCGGTTATCCTATAGGGGCCAATAAACCTGGGCCCCAACTTCCAAGAGGGCACCTTCAACTTCACATTCTTGGTAGACAACCACACGTAGTCATTCACACATAGGTCCGGACCTGGCGCACGCTTCCTGTCAGCCATACGTTTGTACCTGTCACCTAAGAGCTTCAAGCTACGCTGTACACCCCGCCAAACCGAGGAGAGGGACGAGGTAAAACGGTCCTCCTCCGGAACTCCGGAAGGACTCGTACCGCTAAAAGTACCAAACTGAGGATGAAACCCATATGCACCGAAGAACGGTGACTTGCCAGTGGACTCCTGAAGACGATTATTAAGGGCGAATTCGGCCAAGGGCAAATAATTTGCCCAAGTCTCCTGATGGTCAGAGACAAAACACCTCAGGTAAGTCTCCAAATTCTGATTCACACGTTCGGTTTGACCATTCGACTGAGGATGAAACGCAGAAGAAAAGGACAATGTTATCCCCAAACGTGTACAAAAAGCCTTCCAAAATTTGGAGACGAACTGAGTACCGCGATCAGAAACCACATCGGAGGGAACCCCATGAAGCTTCACAATCTCACTTACGAACACCTGTGCCAGAGTCCGAGCATTAGGAAGTGCGGGCAGTGCCACAAAGCGAACCATCTTACTGAATCTATCTACTACTACCAGTACCACCGTCTTGCCCGCAGACGCCGGAAGATCGGTGATAAAATCCATTGACAAATGTGTCCATGGCCTCTCAGGAATAGACAATGGCACGAGAGACCCAGACGGACGGGTATGCGGAACCTTAGCACGTGCACACACACCACAGGCGGATACGAATTCCGCTACGTCCTTCCTCAACCCCGGCCACCAAAAGCGACGAGACAAGAGATCGAAAGTGGCCCTACCGCCCGGATGCCCCGCCAGTACAGAGTCGTGATGCTCTGACAGCACCCTGAGGCGCAAAGAGAACGGCACAAAAAGCCTCCCAGAAGGGCAGGAGGCAGGGGCGCCCCCCTGAACCTTCAACACCTCCCCCTCTAGATCAGGGCAAAGAGCAGAAACAACCACCCCCTCCTGCAAGATGGGGACGGGACTCTCATGAGTACTACCACCCGGAAAACTGCGCGATAATGCATCCGCCTTCACATTCTGAACCCCCGGACGGTAGGTGACGGTAAAATTAAATCTCGTGAAAAACAAAGACCACCTGGCCTGCCGGGGATTGAGACGCCTGGCGGACTCAAGGTAAGACAGGTTCTTATGGTCGGTAATAACCGTGACGGGATGGACAGCCCCCTCCAGCCAGTGCCGCCATTCCTCAAAAGCCAACTTAATAGCCAACAGCTCCCTATTACCCACATCATAATTCCTCTCGGCCGAAGACAACTTCTTGGAGAAGAACGCACAGGGCACCCATCTCCCAGGCGAAGGGCCCTGCGACAACACAGCCCCCACCCCCACCTCAGACGCATCCACTTCCACAATGAAGGGCTGAGAAAGATCGGGCTGACAAAGAACAGGCGCGGAAGCAAAACAACGCTTCAGGGAGGAAAAAGCCTGGCGAGCAGAATCAGACCACTCAGAAAAATCCGTCCCCTTCCTAGTCATGTCCGTAAGAGGCGTCACCAGTACCGAATAGTTCTTAATAAATTTACGGTAAAAATTGGTAAACCCCAAAAACCGTTGCAATGCCCGTAGATTGTCCGGCTGTTCCCAATCTAGCACCGCCCGGACCTTTTCCGGATCCATCCGGAAACCCAACGGCGACAAGAGGTACCCCAAAAAACGAACCTCCTGAACGGCGAAAACACATTTCTCGAGTTTAGCATACAGTTTGTTGTCCCGTAAGACCTGCAACACCTGTTTGACATGGGACTGATGCGTCTCCATATCGGGAGAATAGATCAAGATATCGTCCAAGTAAACAACTACAAATCTACCCACCAAATGATGGAAAATATCATTGACAAAATGTTGGAAAACCGCCGGGGCGTTAGTGAGCCCGAACGGCATTACGAGACTTTCAAAATGGCCGTCCGGGGTATTAAACGCAGTTTTCCATTCATCCCCCTCTCTGACCCTAATCAGGTTGTAGGCCCCCCTCAAATCCAACTTGGAGAACCATTTGGCACCCACAACCTGACTAAATAAATCAGGGATCAGAGGGAGGGGGTATGGATCACGGACAGTAATCCGATTCAATTCCCGAAAATCCAAACAAGGACGGAGGCCCCCATCTTTTTTTTTCACAAAAAAGAAACCAGCCGCAACCGGCGAGGTGGAGGGCCTAATGTGTCCCGTCTCCAGACTTTCAGAAATGAAATCCTTCATCGCCTGTCTTTCGGGACCAGATATAGTAAACATCCTAGCTTTGGGCAGTTTAGCTCCGGGAACGAGGTTGATAGGGCAATCATATGCCCGATGAGGGGGCAAGTCTCGGCACCCCTTCTCTGAGAACACATCCTCATACTCCGATAGGAATGGGGGCAGAGATTCAGCAGATACCACCGAAAGGGATGTAGCCAAACAATTCTCCGAACAAAAATCACTCCATTCCACAATGTCCCTGGACTGCCAATCCACTACGGGATTATGTTTAATCAACCATGGCAAGCCCAGGACAATGGGAGCGGGGAGACCGTCTAAGACATAGCAAGATAACGTCTCCTGATGTTGGGATCCAACCGTTAACTTAATGTTATGTACGATATGTGTGAGACTACCCTGAGCAAGAGGGGCTGAGTCGATGGCATAGATACGGATGGGGCGAGACAATAAACAGCGGTTAAGCCCATGAGCGTGTACAAAACGAGCATCCACCATGCAGATCCCCGCACCACTGTCCACAAACACAGAAATACCTTCCGTTTTGCTCTCTAGCGCCACCTCTGCACTCAGGAGAAAATGGGAAGTACAAACGGAGGATACACACACCTCCCGCTCGACCACCTCCACACCCCCCATAGTCACCCGAGGTCCCGGCACCCCAGTCCGTTTAGGAGCGTAGGGACAGGCCCCGATAAAATGGTCTCCTTTCCCACAGAAAAAACAGACCCCCTTCCCCCTGCCCCGGGAGGCACCGGAGGAGAGCCTCGAGGCCGCCGCTCCTCCAAGCTGCATAGGTTCCTCCCCCCTCGGGAGAAATGACTCGCCCTCCGAGTGACCACCCGGCAACAAGGAACCACCATGAGAAGGGCCCCCAGTTGCAGGAGGTCTACCCCTCCGCTCCTGGAGGCGTCTATCCATGCGAATAGCCAACGACATAGCTGCCTCCAGGGACGGGGGGGTCTCATACACTGCCAGGGCATCCTTCAGTCTTTCTGAAAGACCCTGGCAAAAATGACTCCTGAGAGCCGGATCGTTCCACTGTGTGTCCATAGCCCACCTGCGGAACTCAGAACAATATGATTCCGCCGACCGAGTCCCCTGGTGGAGATGGCGCAATTTGGATTCAGCCAAAGAGACACGGTCAGGGTCATCATATATGAGGCCTAAGGCGTCAAAAAATCCATCCACAGACTGGAGACAAGCAGAGTCCTGTGGCAGAGAGAAAGCCCAGGATTGGGGATCCCCCTGCAGCAATGATATAATAATTCCTACCCGCTGCTGCTCATCACCAGTGGAATACGGCCTAAGCCTAAAGTATAACTTACAGGCCTCTTTGAACACAGTAAATTTGTCTCTGCCTCCTGAAAACCTGTCAGGGAGGGCAACCTTAGGTTCCGGTCGGGCCGGACCCACTGCTTGATTCGCCAAGACACCATTTTGCGGTTGTGGTCCCTGCAGAGCCGACCGAAGGTCCGCAACCTCCAAAGACAAGGTCTGCAGCTGCTGGGCCAAAGCAGACACAGGATCCATAAGGAAAGGAAAGAAAATCAAATCCTCCCCTTCCTTCACTTACAGTTATGGCAGGTGATAATGTCACGCTGGGAGTGGGGAAGACACCCAGCGTAGGATAACGACGGGGGGGGGATCAGGAGTCCCTAATGCTAAGGGCACAAGAAGGAGACGGTGACCCCTAGACTTCCTAGAGCTGACCCTGTCTGCCCTGATGTCCCTATACAGTCTCCTCAACTGTCGCCGACCACGAACCTCGTCCCTCTCTGATCCTAGATCTATCTTATCTAAGGATCAGATGGAGAGGTTCACTAGACCCCTCCACTATCAACTAAAGACAAACACCAGGGAAGACAGACATTTGGGGAAAGGAAACACTTATCTGACAGCAGAACACAGCAACCTCCACAATTTCAGCTTCTGCTGGAGCAAGGATAAAGTGTGCACAAGGAACTATCACCTGCACCGAGGAAAGGCAATGAACCTCCTTATAAAGGTGGAAGGAGTCTGCTGGGTCCTAGTGACCTACAACATTGGTGAATAAAACCAGACCGAGCGCAAGACCTCCACAGCCGTCTCCCCATAATAGAGAGATCTCATTACACCTTCTTTCCATCAACACAGAAGGTAAATGCTCCTGAAAGAGACGGACCATCCTCCACCATTATGGCTGGTGGGCCAAACGCTGGGATCGTCTGCGCGTGGCCTCCACCCTGTCATCCGTGCCACCCGTGACACTGTCCCAGCCAAGTCAATGCATTTCACTGTTTTCCATTCACACGCTGCGCTTTTTACGGACCTGCTTTTCGGCTGAACAGCAGATGCATAAAAAATGAACATGTCAATTCTTTTAGTGTTATTTCGCTACTCTTTTACCCACCTTGCCACGGGAATCTCACCTCATCGTGATGGTGTAGGACCTTTGGAGGACCCTGTACTGTACCATGTAACCGAGCGATGACACCTGGTCACATGGTGCTGCAGGGTCCAGGATGAGGATAGTTCACCGGCAGTCACCGAGAGAGCGCGACATAGTGAGTAAGTGCAGGCGAATAGCACAGCGGCGTTCACACACAGAACACTGCGCTTTGTGAGGATCCATTCTTAGTGCAGTTTTTGCACCAAACACAGATCCTCGCCATACGCGGTGTGTGAACGCAGCCTAAGACAAAATCTGATGGGACATGTATTTGAGAGACAGAAGAATTTGGGAATACAATTTGATGATGTACTTCACATGGATTCATGTCTTTTTACATCAATTGAGAAGGCATTTGGGGGCATCATACAATAAGGACAATAAGACTTTGACACTTCTTATCAGTGAACTGTTCCTATATATAGCCATTACTGTTTCACCCCATCTCATACTGATCGTTCCTGTTTTGCTCCCCCTCGTCTTAAGGATTGCACTATTCCATGTCATCTTGTATATATGTGTGTGTTAGTTAACAATGTGTCATTATGAAGCCTGAAGAAGAGATCCGAGTTTACTTAAAAGCTTGCTATGGTTACCATCTTCCCAGTTAGCCTTTAAACGGTATCAACTACTGAGGACTCTCAGATTCTAACAATAATCAGTAAAACTAATTCACAGTATATATTGAACAAAAATTTAAACATACTTTTATTATTTCTCCGATTTTTCATGAGCTGAACTCAAAGCTCTTAGACTTTTTCTATGGACACAAAAGGCTTTTTTCTCTCAAATATTGTTCACAAATCTGTGTAAATCTGTGTTAGGCAGGAGATACACTGTATAAGATGGATGCGATATACTCACCCGAGTCTTGCATGCACCCGGCATGGCCTCCGGCTCTCTGTGCAGGAACGTAAGGCTGGGGCATAGAGATCGCTGGGGAGCAGGATTTAAAGGTCGGACAGTCGGCAAAACACGGCTGCCAGCCCGAGTGCTGCAGTCCCCAGGAGTCTGCCAGAGGCCGCAAAAAAGTAATAGAGGGCCACATTTGGCCCTGTTCCCCACCTCTGGTTTAGAGTATAGATGGCTGTAAAGAGCATAATCTTCCTTACCAGCAATGCTATCAGGAGGGGATAAATGGTGGATGTTCTCTATACCTCAGTCATGAGAAAAATGGAGTCCTTGTACTCACAATGCAACACTAAAGGGGGAAGTGAAGCATTGAAAGGACAAAAAGCTAATGATAGTTCAGCCATTATAGGGAGCTAAAGCTAAGGAAGGAACCTCCGATTAATGCTGAAAGCAGAACAAAGGGTCTGATGTGTTTGGAGTCTCACAACTGTCAGGAAACAGAAGGTTCCAGCTTGTTGGCGATGTTGCTGAGAATAAGAAGGTTGGCTATGCTGCTGAGAGTGCTGAAAGTAAGGAGGTTGGCTAGGCTGCTGAAAGTAAGAAGGTTGGCTATACTGATGACAGTAAGAAGGTTAACTATGCTGCTGAGAGTAAGAAGGTTGGCTGTGCTGCTAAGAGTAAGAAAGTTGGTTACACTGATGACAGTAAGAAGGATGGCTGTGCCGCTGAGAGTAAGAAGGTTGGCTGTGCTGCTGAGAGTAAGTAGGTTGGGTGTGTTGTTTAGAATAAGAAGGTTAGCTATGCTGCTGAGATTAAGAAGGTTGGCTGTGCTGCTGAGATTAAGAAGGTTGGCTATGCTGATGACAGTAAGAAGGATGGCTGTGCCGCTGAGAGTAAGAAGGTTGACTGTGCTGCTGAGAGTAAGTAGGTTGGGTGTGCTGTTTAGAATAAGAAAGTTAGCTATGCTGCTGAGATTAAGAAGGTTGGCTATGCTGATGACAGTAACAAGGATGGCTGTGCCGCTGAGAGTAAGAAGGATGGCTGTGCCGCTGAGAGTAAGAAGGGTTGCTGTGCCGCTGAGAGTAAGAAGGGTTGCTGTGCCACGAGAGTAAGAAAGTTAGCTATACTGCTGAGAGTAAGAAGGTTAGCTATGCTGCTGAGAGTAAGAAGGATGACTGTGCCGCTGAGAGTAAGAAGGTTAACTATGCTGCTGAGATTAAGAAGGGTTGCTGTGAAGCTGAGAGTAACAAGGATGGCTGTGCTGCTGAGAGTAAGAAGGTTGGCTATGCTGATGAGAGTAAAAAGGATGGTTGTGATGCTGAGAATAAGAACATTCGCTATGCTGCTGTGAGTAAGAAGGTTAGCTATGCTGCTGAAAGTAAGAACATTCGCTATGCTGCTGAGAGTAAGAAGGATGGCTGTGCTGCTGAGAGTAAGAAGGTTGGCTATGCTGCTGAGAGTAAGAAGGTTAGCTATGCTGCTTAAAGTAATAACATTCGCTATGCTGCTGAGAGTAAGAAGGTTAGCTATGCTGCTGAGAGTAAGAAGGTTGGCTGTGTTGCTGAGAGTAAGAAGGTTGGCTATGCTGCTGAGAGTAAGAAGGTTAGCTATGCTGCTGAGAGTAAGAAGGTTAGCTGTGCTGCTGAGAGTAAGAAGGTTGGCTATGCTGCTGAGAGTAAGAAAGTTGGCTATGCTGCTGAAAGTAATAACATTCGCTATGCTGCTGAGAGTAAGAAGGTTAGCTATGCTGCTGAGAGTAAGAAGGTTAGCTATGCTGCTTGAGAGTAAGAAGGTTAGCTATGCTGCTTGAGAGTAAGAAGGTTAGCTATGCTGCTGAGAGTAAGAAGGTTAGCTATGCTGCTTGAGAGTAAGAAGGTTAGCTATGCTGCTTGAGAGTAAGAAGGTTAGCTATACTGCTGAGAGTAAGAAGGTTGGCTGTGTTGCTGAGAGTAAGAAGGGTAGTTATGCTGCTGAGAGCAAGAAGGTTGGCTGTGCTGCTGAGAGTAAAAAGGGTTGCTGTGCTGCTGAGAGTACCTGACACTCCTTTTGCTTTCCTTTTATACTAGATTTGCTGTTTTGCATAAGTTACAGCTAGTTTACATGCCAGTAAAGGCCCAGGGCATAAAATGTGTCCCCCTCACTTTGTATATAGTTCCATATCGTGCACATATCAGCTCCCATCTTCAGCAGAGACTGTGATTGTTTTTTGATCCATTTACGAGCCGTCTGCATTTGATGATTTGCGGCTCCATTAGAACAATGAAATTTCATCTTACAAAATGTAACGCTATAATTTGTGATATTGTCCATGAAAGTGAAATCGACATTCATTATGTACTGGAGCATCATGGGAGAGGCTGACGTCAATCCTCCCCTTCAATGAAAGCCCTGAGTCATGTTTACAAATGGGCTGATACAGGGAAAGAAAAGAGAACAGCTGTAAGATTGATTTGGTTTGTATTTTTGTATGGTTTTTTTTCACATTTTGCAGGTTACCCTATAGCCAGGGGAATAGAGGAGTCAGAGGCTCATAACTCCTTATGGTGCAAACGTGATTCACATACAGTGGGGAAAAGGAGATTTTTGTGTACTCACCGTAAAATCCTTTTCTCTTAGCCTCTAATTGGGGGACACAGACCGTGGGTGTTATGCTGCTGTCCACTAGGAGGCGACACTAGGCAGAATCTGCAAAAGAGTTAAGTGGCTCCTCCTCTGCAGAATATACACCCCTGGAGCAGGAAGTGCTTCTCCAGTTTTGTGCTAAAGCAGTAGGAGAGTTAACAGATAATAACAGTGACACAGGAAGTCTACGCAGGCAACCTGTGTAAACAAATATAGTTAACAAGGTAATAACAGTGTAACAAGGTCTGAAACCAAATAGGCACGTGTGTAAACAGTTAAGGGTTAGCAGAGTAATACTAGTACCACAAGGCCTGTAACTAAGCAGGCGCATGTGGAACAGTGAAGAGTTGATGAAGTAATAATCGTATAACAAGGCCTGTAACTAAACAGGCTGACAGTACTACAAGGCCTGGAGCTAAACAGGCATAAGTTTAAACAGTCAACAGTTAACAGAGTTATAATAGGCAAACATATGTAAACATGTTAACCATGTAACAGCTGAGAAGCTATGTGAGAACTGTAGAAAAGGCCCACAAGGGCAATAGGGTGGGTGCTGTGTCCCCCAATTAGAGGCTAAGAGAAAAGGATTTTACGGTGAGTACACAAAAATCTCCTTTTCTCCTTCGCCTCATTGGGGGACACAGACCGTGGGACGTCCCAAAGCAGTCCCTGGGTGGGAAAGAACTATGGAACTAGTAACACTGAGCATGGTCAGTGAAGAACAATGCACCGACAGGCAGACTGCTGCCGCCTGGAGGGCACGTGTACCCAGATCTGCGATTGTCGAGGACTGAGTGCAAGCACGATAGTGGCTTGGGTATGGGTGTAGGCTGACCTTTTGGCTGCCTATACACTTGTTGCGCCGATACCTGTTACCGAACTGTATAGGCGGCTTCCACGGGCGTAGTAGAATGTGCCGTGACCTGCCGGAAGGGATAAGTTTTCGATGGTATAAGCGTCTTGGATGGTTAGAGAAAACCAACTGGTTAGAGGAGCCTTAGAGGCTGACGTGTCTTCATTTCTGCCAATTGGAAGAAGAATAAGGGAGAATCCGACCTCTTGGATGGGCACTGTCTTGGATACCTAGAGGCGTAGGGGCCTGACAAGGTCCCGCATATGTAGATCCTTCGCGACCGAGCGGACTGGAGTCGGGCGAAGCGATGGCAGAGAGATATCTCCATGTAGGTGGAAGGAGTAAACCTTAGAAGAAGAATGGAACCAGCCGTAGGACAATCTTGTCCAGATGGAAGACTAGAAAAGGATGGATTACGTGAAACCGCTGCAAGTACCGATACTTCTGCAGAGACAAATAAATGCCACCGAACCATACAACTATTTGGATGAGGATGCCAAAGGTAATATCCCATCGAGGCTGAAAAGGTGGTTCTTGTAATGACGGGGGGAACAAGTTCAGGTCCCCACGGGTGAAAGCCTTGTTGTATGGAGACCTTAAATAGTCGACCTTTCGAGGAAGGATTTCATAGAAGTCTGGTGGCAAGTGAAAAACGGCTGAAAAACCTGCTGTGTGAGAGACCCTAAGGACAAACCTGAGTCTAGGTCTGAGTGGAAGAAAACAGAGTCCCTGGTATGAAGTAGGGTCAAGGGGAATGACCTCTAGAGGTGCCCCAAGCAAAAAAACAAAAACAAAACGTTTACACATGTGTGATGGGATATCGCTGACACAGCTGGTGTCCTCTCTGCGACTAAGGACATTACAATATCCTGAGAAAAAAAACCTCTTGGGTTAAGTTCCAGGTCTCAAAGGTTACGCTAGTAACCTCGGATGTGAGGAATTCTGAGGGAGAACTGGCCGTGATCGAGCAGGTCTGGACAGTCTGTGAGACGTCCTAGTACTGCTACTATAAATTGGACGAGTCTGCGCACCAAGTGCGTGTGGGTCAGTCTGAGACCACGAAGATGATCCGGCGACATTCTCGTTTGATATTCCAGACTGTTAGTGGGATAAGAATATAGGAGATACGGATACCGGTCCATGCTTGGACTAGTGCGTCTGTCCCACTGACTGTGGATCCTGAGACCAGGCCAGGACGGCCGGGACCGTGGCATTGAGGCGCGAGTCCGTCAGGTCCATATCTGTGGTTTCCTGGTGTTGGCGTTTCGACAGAGGACCTCTAGATGAAGGGGCCAGTTCCCTGAGTCCATCCTTTTGAGGATTAGGAAATACGCCTCCCAGATGAGTACACCTGGTATGAGAACAACTGGCAGTACAGTGTTTCAGGATACCACCTAGTGAAGGATGTGGCGAACTTGTCATCGCTTAGAGACTGTGGGTTCCACCCTGGTGGCTATGGCATTGTCTGACTGTGTCCTGACATGTCCGAATACTAGAAGGTGACTGAAAGATTTCAGTACCAGAGATACTGCACGAATGTTCGTAGATTGAGGGGCATCATCGAGACAGGGTAAGACTACTGCCATGTGCATTGTGATGGAGGTACATCGCACCCCATCCTGTTCTCGTGCAACGCCTGAGCATGGAGAATTGCAAAGGTCGGCGATGTAGCTGAGCCAATGGAACTGACTCCCAAGCTGCCACCATGCTGTCTAGGACTCTTATGGCAGTTGTGAAGGATTGAGGAGACCTCTGACTGAGGCTGTGGATTCCAAGACGAAGAATCCTTGACTTGTCTAGGGAAATTAGACTAGAGCTGTGGATGTGTTGCATCTAAAGGCCGCGGTTCGTGCGATGCTGTGCGTCCAATACGGCTGAGACTCCATATGTGATGCTGCAGCATGCGGCCGTCAGGTGTACGCAGTGGAGCTGGGACTCCTGGAATGTGTGTGCTGTAGCATGTGCCTTGGAATTGCGGTAGACCTGTGGAGGTCGATCCAACCGAGTCTTCTTAACGAGCACGGTGCAAATGCCACTGTGATCGCAGTTCTTGAAAGTCATGCATTGATAAGGGAGTCATCCAGATATAGGAGACTTCTGAAATGCAATATAGACATTGCCAACTTCAGGCTGGGAAAAAGCATTGTATTCTTTGCGCTTCAGCCCTTTTAAGCCTCGTCCCACTCCCTGTGCTGATGCTTCGAAGACTCCGACGTCAGGCGGCGTGGCGGGCGGATAAGCCAGTGATGTCACGACTAGGTCAAAACCTCGTGTAAAACGCGGGGCCCGGGAACGGCAGAGGCCCGGCGCGGAGGTCCGGAGGGAGCTGGAAGTCAGGAGCGGCGCTGGCCGAAACCGGAGACTGCGCCCACAATAGTTCAGTCGCCGGTGTCCTGCGGTGCACACAGCGAGCGCTATCCCACCATGAGTATTCTCTTATTGACTCCTGAGTCGAGAAGGGACACATGGTGTGGAAGAAGGTTCGGGCCACGGTCATACGGGGTCCAGAAGGGCCCATTCATTGGGTTAATGTGGTCGGGGGTCTGCGAAGTCCTGCTTTGAAGCGGGCTGTGCAGTGGGCGCGCACGTGTCATCTCAACCCAAATACCTAATATCGGTATAGTGAAGAGATTGGCAACAGGGCTAGTACTCCAGAGTTTCATCTTTGTAGTCTGGGGACGGAGGCCGGCCTGGCCTTGGGCCGTCGCAGCTTCAACCCGAGTCCCCAACAGTGGGGAGTCGAGGAAGGAGTATGGCATATAGCAAGCTCGGCTACGACCCAGCGCCTCCAACAGTGGGGAGCTGAGGACGGAGTATGCTATAGTCTTAGCTTCCAGAGACCCGTAGCTAAATTACTTGTGCAGTTGCGGATCACGGTGTTTCATCCTGTGAGACTCGACTGTCATCACCGCCAACCAGAGCTCCAGCTGTGGATTTGGAAAGGATTGGCAGACGGTCCTGGGACCCTTGCAGTTGTCAGGTAATTGTAGGTTACATCAACTGCAACTGGGCTCTCCAACAATGGAGGGCTCAGGAAGAAACCTGCGAGTTAAAGTCGTAATTCCACCACAACCTAGTTCTCTCAAAGGGGATCTATTTGAGGCTGTAGCCCATTGACTGTTGCCAAGCTGTTTCTTAGGAAACTGCAGCAGGGAGGAAGTACCTCTGCGTGCCCTGAGAGTTGCAGTAAGGAGGGAGCGCCGCTGCGTTCCTTGACGCTGGGCCACAGCTGCAAGGCATGTGTCTTGAGGGCTGCAGCGGAAACACTGCTGAACCCATTAGGCACCGACTACCTGATAGATGCAGCAGGGGGGTAGGGTGGGGCCTGCCGAGCCCCAGATCCTGGCACCTGCTGCTGTTGTGTCATCATGTAATGGCCACTGAGGGCACCTGGCCCAGCTGTACTGTGTGGAGCTAAGGGGGGGGGAGAGTATGTTGTAGGGGAGAAGACCACAGAGCCCCTGGTTATCATGTGCCACAGGGGAGAAGCGTGTGGAGCTGCAGCAGGGGGAGCCCTGCTCGGCTCCGCTGTACAGTGTGTGCATAGTGAAAACTTTACGTTTATATATGCGTTAGCCCACTGAGCCACCTCATCTATTATAATGGCCGCCACTGCTCGTGTGGGGGCTGTAGGGAAGTCTTTACTGAAGTTAAGGGGCTCCTGTTCTGTATCAGGGCTCCTTAACCTCAGCACCCTATGCTCCTAATCCCCAGTACAACTCCCTGAGTGCTCTAGTCGCAGCTCAGGGCTTGTATGGGCAGAGGGGGGAGGGTCTGTGGCAATAAAGGCGCGCATGAAATCTCGCAATGAGCGAGAGGCGCCAGGAATAGCCATCCTGCCCCCTCCATGACGCTGTCCGCGTCATTCTAATCATCCAGGGGGCGGGCCGGGGGTGGGTAAAGAGGCGGCGGCTCCGCGCTAGGCCGAAGCCGCGGCCTCAAGTAAAAATAGAGGCCGCAAACGATCGCAGGCCGGCGCGGAGGTCCAGTCCGGGACCGGAATGGATTTGGACCCGGCTGAACCCCAGGGGCTGTGGCCACATGAGCGCTGGCACAGAGCAGCCCCTCCATCAGAAGAACCCAGAGGACTGGGTCTCCTGGAAGTGGAGGAGAGGGTGGCAACCCCCATCAGGAGAACTGGGTCTCCTAGAGTCCAGGTACTGTTCTGGCTCTGTAAGGAGCCCAGAAAAACTGGTGCTCCTGCTTACAGTATGGGCCCCTTCAGGAGAGAGCAGCGAAGGCTGATCTCCTGGAGTGAGGGAAGAGATGTTGCAGCAGGTGGTAGCCCCCATCAGGAGAACCCAGGGGACTGGGTCTCCTGAGGTCCAGGTACTGTGCTGGCTCTGTAAGGAGCCCAGAAAAACTGGTGCTCCTGCCCACAGTATGGGCCCCCTCAGGAGAGAGCAGCAAAGCTGATCTCCTGGAGTGAGGGAAGAGATGTTGCAGCAGGTGGTAGCCCCCATCAGGAGAACCCAGGGGGACTGGGTAGCAGAGGCTGTGAGCAGCCTTGGGGGGCCCTGCAGCCGAGAGAATTGCCATGTACCAGACAGTGCTATGGAAGGCACCTAAGGCTGGTGACTCAACCCAAGTTCCCAGCCAGGGGGAATGGGGAGGGCATCTGTAGATCCCATGGACCCCAATACTGCAACCCAGATGTTACCTGGTGCCGTCATGTTGGTCTCCATTTTCCCATGGGAGCCGAGGATCGGGGCCCCCTTTTTTGCCGGTTTTTGTTTCCAAGTGTCTTGCTGCTTGCGGTGGGGACATGGGGCATTACTGCGACCCAGAGCCCCATCAGTGGGGACTGGGGAGGAATGCGGGCCTCAGAACCGGCAGGTCTGGAAATCACTTTAACCCTGCACCTCCAACAGTGGAGGGCCGAGGAAGGAATATCCCTTATCTGACAAAATAGCTCAACCCAGAGGCTCAACTATGGAGTCTGGGGAGGTATCTGTGGTCGAAATGTCCCTTCAAAAGTAAAAATGCAGCTTCAAAGTAAAATAATAAAGAAATAGTAAGAGCGTGTGCCTCCTTACAGACACTAAGCAAAAACTGGAGAAGCACTTCCTGCTCCAGGGTGTATATTCTGCAGAGGAGGAGCCACTTAACTCTTTTGCAGATTCTGCCTAGTGTCGCCTCCTAGTGGACAGCAGCATAACACCCACGGTCTGTGTCCCCCAATGAGGCGAAGGAGAAAAAAGAATTTAGTCAGCCACCGATTGTGCAAGTTCTCCCACTTATAGAGATGAGGACGGCCTGTAATTGACATCATAGGTGACCTCAACTATGAGAGGCAAAATGAGAAAACTAATCCTGATATTGTCTGATTTGGAAATTTTGTGAAAAATAAGTATTTGGTCAGCTACAAACAAGCAATATTTCTGACTCTCACACTCTTCTTCTTTAAGGCTGGTTTCACACTGCAGTGTTTTTTTCCTGATAAGGTTCAATCAGGTTTGGGTGCCAAAACCAGGAGAGGAACTTGCAGAGAAAAACTATAATTGAAAGATTGACACTTGTTCTGAGTTTGGGAGACTCTTCTGGTTTTGGCACACATTTTCGTGCCAACCCCAAAAATGCCACAACCCCCACCCCCTAGAGACATGTTGCCCACATCTATTAACATTAACCCTTTGTTCATCCTTGCGGCAGCAGGGATGAACAAAGCATACGGCTGCCGCAGGCATTCACATGTGCCTTGTTGCAGCCGAATGGCCTCCCATAGGAGCCCATTGTAGCAAGCCTGCTGTGGATTGCAAATCGCTCCGAAAACTGCAGCCTGCATGATTTTTCACGCAAACTGCAAATCCGGATGCAGTAACCGGATTGCATGTAGAGCAATCCGGTTTAAATAATGGGCTCCTATGGGCTGCGGTTTTGATCCAGTTTTGAGCTTTTTAACAGCTCAAAACCGGATCAGGGTCTGAAATTTGTAACGCAAATGTGACCCCAGCCTATCTCAGCACAGGAAATGTGGTATGATCAGACCATGTCCCTGTACAGTCAGACACATCCATTACACAGTACATAGCAGGGACACATATATGAGATTATCTTAGCCCAGGAGATGTGGTATGATCAGACCATGTCCCTGTACAGTCAGACACATCCATTACACAGTACATAGCATGGACATATGTATATGATCATGTATATGATCATATGTATATGATTATCTCAGCACAGGAGATGTTGGTATGATCAGACCATGTCCCTGTACAGTTGTCGCGCCCCAGGCTTAGGAGTACTCGGGTATCAGGCTCCAAGGGGTTACGTTGCTGTGTCACGGGGAGTGGTGGCTGCGCCTGATCCCGTGTCTTGGGTGACACTTCAAAAAGGGATGTATTTACAGGGGAAATCTATACACAGTTCTCGTGACGCCACCTGTAGTTTCTGGTGATAGGTCACCAGCGCCGCCACAGTCCGCCAGAGGTAGCGGCTAGGATGACCATGCCCGCTACAGGCAGGGCTGGATCTCCGGGGCAGCGTTCCTTTAAAGGGAATAGGTTGATGTCGAAAAACACAGGCAGAAGCAAAGTCACTTTCTCCCGGGTACTTTACTGTTGGTTGTAGCAGTATCAGTTACAGTTCACAGTTCAGCATTCAGATGTTACAAGAACAGGTAGCTTAACAGGTGGCTGCAAGTGGATCCCAGGTGGTATGGTGGAACCTTTGGTGTACCTTTGTTAACTAACCCGTGGCCGTTCTTCCCCGCTTTGGATTGATCTATACCCAGTAGCTTCGTGTAGGTAGTACCGGGAGCCCCCTTCCTCATTGGTGAGGAAGCAGGCAGACCTCTCTGATGGCAGGTTGCTGCGGCTGATGAACAAGCCACAGCAGCCGATTGCTGACTGCAAAGCTGAACTCTGGCCGGATCCAAGGGCCCGGCGTTCCCCTGATTGGACTGGAGTATCCCCTGGAGTATGGATGCTCCACTCTGAGGATCTCCCTTTCTTTCTAGGGCCCGGACTTCTCTCGTTGGGCGCCCTCTTTCAGGACCTCCTCAAGGTCCCTTCTTCCCTCCGGTTTGGCTTGAAACCGACCCGGTGTGACCTTACGCCTTTCATCTCCTCCTGGTCCATCAGCCGAGAGACTTCAGGCAAAAGACCTCAAGAGCAAAAGTCCTCCTTGAACCCCTTAGAGGTGAATTTATCCCCTCCTGGGTAACATCCCACCCTAAATCTCAGCACAGGAGATGTGGTATGATCAGACCATGTCCCTGTACAGTCAGACACATCCATTACACAGCACATAGCAGGGACACATATATAAGATTGTCTCAGCACAGGAGATGTGGTATGATCAGAATTATTTTTATTCCAAGATTTATTATTATTTATTTATAAAGCACCATTAATTCCATGGTGCTGTACATGAGAGGGGTTACCTACAAAATTATGGATAGTTTACAGTAAACAAATTAACAATGACAGACTGGTACAGACCCTGTCCTTCTTACATTCTATGCTTAGGGAAGAAAGATGTGCCACAGTCCGCGCTACCAGGGTAACTTACATCAAAGAAAACGAGTAGACGATGTCCAATTCAATCCTTTATTCTAAAGAAGGATTGCATTGGACATCGTCTACTCGTTTTCTTTGATGTAAGTTACCCTGGCAGCGCGGACTGTGGCACACCTTTCTTCCCTAAGCATCTGATCTCGTCTTTACGTGTGTGAGACCAGTGGAAGTCCAGCAGCAGCCATCAGGATATTTATACAAACAGGTCTACAAGCCAGTTGTGGGTCTCACAACTGGAACAGGTGAGTGGATCACTCCTTCTCACCATCACAGAAGCTAGTGTCTTGTGATAAGGGAACTATTGCGCCTCTTGTCCCCCCCCGCCCATTTTTTTCTTACATTCTATGGGATAATGGGGAGGAAACAGAAGGTCGGGGGTGCGTCTGCTCTGGTGGTGGTGAGGTGGCAGCTTCGGTGGTATTGAGGCAGCAGAATGGTCATTGCAGGCTGTAAGTTTTCTTGAAGAGATGGGTTTTAAGGTTCCGTCTGAAGGATCCGAGGGTGGAGGATAATTGGATGTGATTTATTGATTAAAATCAACTTTGTCCGTTGCAAAAGCTGTTTAAGGCTGGGGTCACATTTGCGTTCCAAAATTCAGATCCTGATCCGGTTTTGAGCTGTTAAAAAGCCCATATGCGCCCATTATTTAAACTGGTTTGCACTACATGCAATCCGGTTACTGCATTCGGATTTGCAGCCTGCGTGAAAAATCATGCAGGCTGCAGTTTTCGGAGCGGTTTGCAATCCGCTGCAGGAGACCACATGTGAATGCCTGCGGCAGTCGTATGCCTTGTTCATCCCTGCTGCCGCAGGGGTGAACAAAGGGTTAATGTTAATAATAGATGTGGGCAACATGTCTCTAGTGGGTGCCCACCCTCCCTAGAGACATGCTGTCCACACAGGTCGGCATGTGAGGGGTTAATATGTGCAATTATAGTATTGCCGGCATTTACAATTTAATGAATTAATCAGGAGGCTCCTCGCTGTGTAGTAGATACTGTATGTAATGTATGTACTCTATGAGCTGCTATCCAGGGTCCTGAAAGCTGTAACATTAGGTCTATGGGCAGCGCATCGCCATAGACCTAATGTTACAGTTACACTTGCGCAAAATGTTGTAATTGTAGGTGCGACAGTGCAAATTTCCTTAGTGAACATACATTCATTGTGAAGGGGCGGGCCATCAATGTGGTGGAGCTATGAAGGGGTGGGACTATGTAGAGTGGGTGTGGCTTGTGGATTGGGAAGGGCTTATGCCACATACACACACACACTCAGCTTTATATATTAGATTTTATATTTACCATAGTTAACACCATTAAAACAAAACATTGAAGTATGATTTTTTTTTTCACCCTTTCACCCCACATCAATTTTTTTTCCAGTAAAGTCAACTACAACTCGTACCGCGAGAATACAAATCATCACATGACTATGTAGACTTAAAAGTAAAAGTGATGGCTCGTGGAAGAAGGGAAGGAAAAAAAAATTAAGTGCAAGAATGAAAAAGTGTTGGTTTAATAAGGGGTTAAATGAATCCCTTTAATTAAGGGATGAGGGAAGGGTTGTGTTTGGACTTGTCCTTTGTCTTCCCATGATCATCTTCCAAGGAACCTCAAGATTTGAAGGGCGTCTGGTTGGGAATCGATGTCCTAACATCAGCCGTTGAGGTGTAATTCTCCGAGGTTGAGTTTATGAATATTTATGCGTCGTATGTTACATGTTGGATGAAAGACGAATTCATCGTCGCCCTCCTTGATAAATGTAATGTCAGGAGGTTCTCCCAGGGGTAGGACTATGTCCCAGTTACCATTCAAATGCTGACCTTTACAGTGGAGACAAAGGCAATAAGAACCTGGAGAATAACATTACGGCATGTCATATCCTCCAAGCCTCCATGGCGTTAATCGTTCATAGGATTTAACGAGGGTTGAACATGGAGAAGCTTCACTTGACAAGATCGGAGCCCTGATACGAGGTTTATGTATCGCTTTATAGATCGGTATTTATGAATTTCAGGCTCTATGGCTTAATGGCTGACATTTCAAGCTACATAAAACACATTTACTTTCTTCCAAGTCATCACATTTATCATTCGCAAAGTCAAGGAGTAAATGTTTTCCCTTTAGCAGAGTATTGACCTGGACGAAGATGATCTAATAAGTGTCCTTAATGGCCAAAGCCTTGTAGTGAATGGAGGTCGGGAGAAATGGAGACATTAAACCTGGAAAGGGCATTTAGTGGGATCAATGTTATTTTATGAAGCCATCTACCAATTAGCTCTATAGTTGCAGATCAGTTAATGTGTACGGATTCCCGGTACATCATCCATGAGAATTCTTTTTTCTGGTCATCATAATGGGAGACCCAGACAATGGGGTTTAGGGCTCTGCCCTCCGGAGGTCACACTAGGTACTACAAGTTTGTAGACACCGCCTCCTCCGCTTATAAACCCCCACCGTAGGGAACATCCTCAGTTTTAAACTTAGTGTGCTCGGAGGATCACGCTTTGCTTGCACTTCACTGCATTCTCACAGCTTACGTGATGGCGTATGAAGACAAGGTAATTGGTCCCGGTCGGGACCCTCGACAGTCTCCCCGCTCACCCTTTGTGGAACACGCTGGTGGAGGTACCGGAGGGCTTTTAGCCTGGACACTTAGCTGTTCTCCCGGTACGCTGTCGTACTCCCTCCTTTCCATCCCTCCGTAGAGGCTCTGGAGAGGGGGAGCCCGGAGCCTTGCACAGCTCCGCTCCGTCCGAGGCCTCCCTAAATGGTGCTTACAGACCGGACGGAGCCAGCCCAGTCCGAGGCCTCCCTAAATGGTGCTTACATTCCGGACTGGTGCTGTACCCCCGTCCGAGGCCTCCCTAAAGGTGCTTACAGACCGGACCGGCACTGAGGCACCTTGTGTGTCTCCTGTGTGCCTGGGGGTAGTGTCTGTCACCTTGTGTGTCACGACACTCAGGCCGCGCGGTTACCCTCGGGTCCGCGGCTCTGATGGTGTACCCTGTGCTGGGGTCACTCTGGCTGACCGCCCTGTGTGACACAGGGGCTGAGGCTGTAGGCTGCTGCTGTTTATTTGGTGCATGCAGTCTGTGTGTGTATGTGTACTATGCCACACTCTTTTCCCGCGCTGCGGGCTCTGGCACCTCCATTGCTGAGGCAGTCTGGAGGAGGAGGAAGCAGCTCTGGTGGTGACATCACCGATGGGCGTGTTTTGTGTTCTCCCGCGTGTTCCTGGCCACGCCTACGTCTTTACAGTCGGCGGCCATCTTCTCTCTCTTCCCGGCTGGCTGCAGCGTGTGTCTGCACTCTCAGGGGAGACCGGAACTCGCGGAGGTCACACAATCGCACCGCTTCCTCCTACCGCTTCCTGCGGTCGGTAAGCCACCGGGATCTCCGGTTTCTTTATTACAACTTGGCTTATTTACCCCTTCTGTGGCGATGTCCTCAGTAAGGAAGCATGCTGCTAAGGCAGCAGATGACACCATTACCTGCGCTACATGCAACGGTTCACTGGTGGAGGGGTCCTGCAATAATTGCGGGCGCCCAGAGACCCGGACAGTTGCTGCTGAGTCAGAATCTGCGGGTCTGTACCCTGAGGTTCGGCTGATCCCAGGGACATGGGAAACGCAGAGTAAGATAAATGAATCTCTGCTGGCCCAGATGTCCTCCATGTCGCAATCCCTGGAGGCACTTCATAGGAGACTGGAAAACCCAGCTACTCCTCCTAGTTACCCCCGGGTGTCTCTTGCTGCTACTGTGAGACCCCCTAAGCGAGCTCGTGAGGCCTCTCCAGAGCTCCAAGCTCCCTCTGATGAGGAGCGTTCCTCTGATGGTGAGGAGGATGATGGGGGTTCTATTCTCGGGTCTGTCTCTGAACCTCCAGATGGGGTGGAGGATCTGGAGAACGCGCAGATCTACTCGCGCAAGGCCCATTCTTCCACCTCAATTCCAGGGCCCTCAGATTGACTGCATGGCTCTTGAGGCCTGGCTGCTGACATCCAGGGGTTTCTCTCCTACGGTAGTTGCCACGATGAATCGGGCAAGGAAACCTGTCTCCAGGAAGATATACCACAGAACGTGGAAAATCTTTTTCTCCTGGTGTGCCTCTGGTGGACGCTCACCGTGGCCCTTGTCCATCCCGACATTGTTGGCCTTCCTACAGTCGGGTTTGGAGTTGGGATTATCCCTTGGCTCTCTGAAAGGTCAAGTATCAGCACTTTCAGTGCTGTTTGACAGGCGCTTGGCGCTCCTCCCGAAGGTCCGTCAATTTCTGCAGGGGGTGTCTCGGGTGGTTCCGCCTTACAGGCGACCTCTGGACCCTTGGGACCTCAACATGGTCCTGGCGGCACTGCAGAAACCGCCGTTTGAGCCACTGAGAGACATCTCTCTCTCTCGTCTGTCCCAGAAGGTGGTTTTTCTGGTGGCAATTACGTCTCTGAGAAGGGTCTCAGAATTGGCTGCACTTTCGTGCAAGTCACCCTTTCTGGTGGTTCACCAAGACAAGGTGGTGTTGCGCCCGCGGCCTGAATTCTTGCCGAAGGTGGTTTCAACTTTCCACCTAAACCAGGAGATTGTTCTCCCATCATTTTGCCCCGCTCCCGTTCATCAGGTTGAGCGCGACCTCCATACTCTGGATCTCGTGAGAGCTGTACGCATTTATGTGTCCAGGACCGCCTCCTTTAGGAGTTCGGATTCCTTATTTGTCCTCACGATGGGTCGCTGTAAGGGGTCCGCGGCTTCGAAGTCGACCTTGGCCAGATGGATCAAGGCTCCCATTCAGGAGGCATACCGGTCTTCTGGTTTGCCTCTCCCGGTGGGTTTGAAGGCACACTCTACTAGAGCTGTAGGTGCCTCATGGGCCTTGCGACATCGAGCATCTGCTCTACAGGTGTGTCAGGCGGCCACCTGGTCCAGCCTGCACACTTTCTCAAAGCACTATATGGTGCATGCCCATGCCTCTGCGGACGCAAGTTTGGGCAGGCGGGTCCTCCAGGCGGCGGTTGCCCACCTTTAAGGGGGACCGTGTTTTATCCGTCTTGTTGAGGAACTCTTCCCGCCCTGGGGTATTGCTTTAGGACATCCCCATTGTCTGGGTCTCCCATTATGATGACCAGAAAAAAGAGAATTTTGTTTACGTACCGTAAATTCTTTTTTCTTTAATCATCAATGGGAGACCCAGCACCCACCCAGTTGTTCCGTTGCATGTTTGCATTTGGTCTGTTCTCTGTTGAGACAGTGTTTTCCGGGTTGTTCAAACCGTCTGTGCACGGCATTCTTCCCGATGTTTCGGGTGTGGTTCATTTTTCTCCTCGCAGCTTATGGACTAAACTGAGGATGTTCCCTACGGTGGGGGTTTATAAGCGGAGGAGGCGGTGTCTACAAACTTGTAGGACCTAGTGTGACCTCCGGAGGGCGGAGCCCTAAACCCCATTGTCTGGGTCTCCCATTGATGATTAAAGAAAAAAGAATTTACGGTACGTAAACAAAATTCTCTTTTTTGTCTGGTTGATATAGTCCAGGTCATATAGGGAAAAAAATTAGTGTTTCTTTTCTAAAAACAATGAGGCAATCAGTTGTAGAAAGTGTATCCGGGTGCCAGGATAAGATACCAAAGGACGGGGATTCTTAAGGCATGGGTCCTGTTTAAATTACAACGCGTTTCGCTGGTAAAGTCTGCCTTCATCAGGTTCACTTGGTGAAGGTGGACTTTGCCGGCAAAATGCGTTGTGATTAAAACGGGACCCATGTCTTAAGAATCCCTGTCCTTTGGTATCTTATCCTGGTGCCGCATACACTTTCTACCTCTACTTACCTCACTATCTGTCCCTTTCTGAGGGAAAAAGTGTACGGAGCTGCGGGGACATCACTTCCACCTGACTCACTGCTGAACCCGGAAGCGCTGGCCCCGCTTCAGTCCCCCCCTTCCTCTACTAGACCATCGGGCATTACCTTAGGACACTGGCACACATGTCCCCTAGTTGTAGGCAGTACTAAACCTCGGGAGGTCATAATGATTGTGATCAAGATTTTTTAGAAAAGGACACAACTGTTAAATAGATAAATAGAATTGTGCAGAAAAATACTATAATATTTCACCCTACTATAGTGATGCCACTACAACAAGAATATAACCACGTTAATACCACCTCTTATTGTCATGAGCGCACTATGGGATGTCAAGTGCAACACAGAGGTTACAACTGGATAGAAAGACACGAAAACCCTGATGATAGGGAGTAGGTGATGGGACCCTTCCTGACACTAACCTGTGTCTGTCCCTTAAGCTCCCCTAACATCCCTAAGTGGGTCCTTCTCCCCTACTGGTGTCCCATACTTAGTCGCTGGGCTGTCATCTCTACTCACCCTGGCTAATGAAAAGGCCAGTGAGTGTGGTCAACTTCACCTCTACAATAGTCCGACAAAGGGGAAGGAAGAAAGACAGGGAAACCTAGACAATAAAGGATACAAAACAAACTTGAGTGCTACAGCTGGACACCAGGACTGCAGTTGATTAAGGTTCAAAAACATCTCAGCAACAGAATCATCAGAAACCACTAGAGACTTCCACACTCTGCAGTGGTCAGAATAGAAAAAATGTAATACTGGCCTCAGGTGATGGACCATGTGACTATTTAGAGTGCATATTCACAATCTGGACTTATTGCGTATTGCCGCTGCATTGTACAGTACCAACAAAGTGGATGGGATTTGTAGAAATCCTATGTCCATTGTGCTCCTCCCCACCACAGCGTGTTTTCAGTTGCGGTGTGGGTTGCCGGACTTCCGCATCTCCACAGCATGTTCATTTCATGCTGCGGAGTTGGAGGCGGTCACCATTGGCTGCAAGCAGGAACAGGAGATGCAGATTGTGGGCACAGGGCGGCTGTGGTCTCCCTGCATGCACCCGCAGGTTCTCTCAGGTTGGGAGGTGCTGCATCCAACACACAGTGCCTCCAGATCGTGTGCACATACCCTTAAAGGGAAAGGGAGTGATCACAAACTGGCTACAACTGAGATGAACTAACCAGAACCTGACAACAAGGAAAATGTCATTAACGCGTGCTGTTCCAAAAGACAGCAATCACATTTAAAATCCAGTCTCACAAGTTCATGTGAACTCAGAACCCAGAGCTGTCACTAGTCTCCTATTGATAGGAGATATTTTTGACAGTAATGTTTATAAATATAAATACTATAATAATTCTCCATTAATATAACTAATATAATACAACCCCTGGCAATTATGGAATTATTCTGTAAATTTTCATTACCAAAACTAACACCTGCATCAAATTAGATCTGCTTGTTAGTCTGCATCTAAAAAGGGGTGATCACACCTTGGAGAGCTGTTGCACCAAGTGGACTGACATGAATCATGGCTCCAACATGAGAGATGTCAATTGAAACAAAGGAGAGGATTATCAAACTCTTAAAACAGGATAAATCATCATGCAATGTTGCAAAAGATGTTGGTTGTTCACAGTCAGCTTTGTCTAAAATCTGGACCAAATACAAACAACATGGGAAGGTTGTTAAAGGGCAACATACTGGTAGACCAAGGAAAATATCAAAGCGTCAAGACTGGAAACTAAAAGCAATATGTCTCCAAAACAGGAAATACACAACAAAACAAATGAGGAAACAATGGGAGGAAACTGGAGTCAATGTCTGTGACCGAACTGTAAGAAACCGCCTAAAGGAAATGGGATTTACATACAGAAAAGCTAAACAGAAGCCATCATTAACACCTAAACAGAAAAAAACAAGGTTACAAAGGGCTAAGGAAAAGCAACCATGGACTGTTGATGACTGGATGAAGGTCATATTCAGTGATGAATCGCGAATCTGCATTGGGCAAGGTGATGATGCTGGAACGTTTGTTTGGTGTCGTTCCAATGAGATTTATAATGATGACTGCCTGAAGAGAGCATGCAAATTTCCACAGTCATTGATGATATGGGGCTGCATGTCAGGTAAAGGCACTGGGGAGATGGCTGTCATTACATCTTCAATAAATGCCCAAGTTTACATTAATAATTTTGGACACTTTTCTTATCCCATCAATTGAAAGGATGTTTGGGGATGATGAAATCATTTTTCAAGATGATAATGCATCCTGCCATAGAGCAACAACTGTGAAAACATTCCTTGAAAGAAGACACATAAGGTCAATGCCATGGCCTGCAAATAGTCTGGATCTCAATCAAATAGAAAATATTTGGTGGAAGTTGAAGAAAATGGTCCATGACAAGGCTCCAACCTGCAAAGCTGATCTGGCAACAGCAATCAGAGAAAGTTGGAGCCAGATTGATGATGAGTGCTGTTTGTCACTTATTGAGTCCATGCCTCAGAGACTGCAAGCTGTTATATAAGCCTGAGGTGGTACATCAAAATACTAGTGATGTATTGGAGTGTTCTTTTGTGTGTTTTTCATAATTCCATAATTTTTACCTCAGAATTGAGTGATTCCATAATTTTCCCCCCTGCTTGGTCTACAAAAGTAACCATTACTGGCTAGCATATTTTGTTTTTCATGATTTCTTTTAGTGTTTCTTAAAGCCATAAAGTTGCCATGTGAAATGAATTTAGTTTTGTGCCATGTCTGTGATCTGCTTTTTTTCTACAAAATTAACTGAATGAACATCCTCCGAGCCCGGGGATTCCATCATTTTTGCCAGGGGTTGTACTATAATAATTATAACAATAATTTATTCATTTATATAGCGCTATTCATTCCATAGCACTCTACATACATGAGTAATGCTGTCTCTCTTGGAGCTCACAATCTAAACATCCTATCAGTATGTCTTTACAATGTGGGAGGAAACCGGAGAGCCCAGAGGAAACCCACGTAAACACGGGGAGAACATACAAACTCCTTGCAGATGTTGTCCTTAGTAGGAATTGAACCCAGGACCTCAAGACCCCAGTGCTGCAAAGGCTGCAGTACTATGTGTATAATATGTGTGTGTATATATGTTAGTCTATATATGTGTATATGTATGTGTGTATATGTATGTATGTATGTATGTATATCTTTGGACCGCTTTACACACACCAACATCTGTGACCAACTTCTGAACAGATCTCTGGTTGCAGTGAAATCATGGACACATTGTTACATTTGTACACAGCCACAAAATGGAACTATGTGTCCATGATTTCACTGCAACCAGTGATCTGTTCAGAAGTTGGTCACCGAGGTTGGTGTGTGTAAAGCGGCCCTTTGTCTATGTGTGTATGTGTATATGTATGTCTGTGTGTACACATTACCATTCAAAGGTTTGGGGTCAGTTACAAATTTCCTTATTTTTGAAAGAAAAGCACATTTTTTTCCAATGAAGCTAACATTAAATGAATCAGAAATCCACTCTATACATGTGGTAAATTACTATTCTAGCGACAAACCTCTGGTTTTTAATGCAATATCTACAGTACATAGGTGTATAGAGGCCCATTTCCAACAACTACCACTCCAGTGTTTTAATGGTACATTGTGTTTGGAAACTGTGTAAGAAGGCTAATGGATGTTTAGAAAACCCTTGTACAAGTATGTTAGCACAGCTGAAAACGGTTTGGCTGATTAGAGAAGCTATAAAATTGACCTTCCTTTGATCTATTTGAGAATCTGAAGCATTATGGTAACTACTATAATACTGCCCCTATTTACAAGAATATAACTACTATCATACTGCCTTGATGTACAAGAATATAACTACTATAATACTGCTCCTATGTACAAGAATATAACTACTATAATACTGCCCCTATGTACAAGAATATAACTAGTATAATACTGCTCCTATGTACAAGAATATAACTAGTATAATACTGCCCCAATGTACAAGAATATAACTACTATAATACTGCTCCTATGTACAAGAATATAACTACTATAATACTGCTCCTATGTACAAGAATATAACTACTATAATACTGCCCCCTATGTACAAGAATATAACTACTATAATACTGCCCCTATGTACAAGAATATAACTACTATAATACTGCCCCTATGTACAAGAATATAACTACTATAATACTGCCCCTATGTACAAGAATATAACTACTGTAATACTGCCCCCTATGTACAAGAATACAACTACTGTAATACTGCCCCTATGTACAAGAATATAACTACTATAATACTGCCCCTATGTACAAGAATATAACTACTATAATACTGCCCCTATGTACAAGAATATAACTACTATAATACTTCCCCTATACACAAGAATATAAATACTATAATACTGCCCCTATACACAAGAATATAACTACTACAATACTGCTCTTACGTACAAGAATATAACTACTATAATACTGCCCCTATGTACAAGAATATAACTACTATAATACTGCTCCTATGTACAAGAATATAACTACTATAATACTGCCTCTATGTACAAGAATATAACTACTATAAAATAATACTGCTCCTATGTACATGAATATAACTACTATAATACTGCCCCAATGTACAAGAATATAACTACTATAATACTGCTCCTATGTACAAGAATATAACTACTATAATACTGCCCCTTTGTACAAGAATATAACTACTATAATATTGCCTCTATGTACAAGAATATAACTACTATAATACTGCTCCTATGTACAAGAATATAACTACTATAATACTGCCCCTTTGTACAAGAATATAACTACTATAATATTGCCTCTATGTACAAGAATATAACTACTATAATACTGCTCCTATGTACAAGAATATAACTACTATAATACTGCCCCCTATGTACAAGAATACAACTACTGTAATACTGCCCCTATGTACAAGAATATAACTACTATGATACTGCCCCTATGTACAAGAATATAACTACTATAATACTTCCCCTATACACAAGAATATAACTACTATAATACTGCCCCTATGTACAAGAATATAACTACTATAATACTGCCCCTATGTACAAGAATATAACTATTATAATACTGCTCCTATGTACAAGAATATAACTACTATAATACTGCCCCTATGTACAAGAATATAACTACTATAATATTGCCTCTATGTACAAGAATATAACTACTATAATACTGCCCCTATGTACAAGAATATAACTACTATAATGCTCCTATGTACAAGAATATAGCTACTATAATACTGCCCCTATGTGCAAGAATATAACTACTATAATACTGTCCCTATATGCAAGAATATAACTACTATAATACTGCCCCTATGTACAAGAATATAACTACTATAATACTGCTCCTATGTACAAGAATATAACTACTATAATACTGCCCCTATGTACAAGAATATAACTACTATAATACTGCTCCTATGTACAAGAATATAACTACTATAATACTGCCCCTATGTACAAGAATATAACTACTATAATACTGCCCCTATGTACAAGAATATAACTACTATAATACTGCTCCTATGTACAAGAATATAACTACTATAATACTGCCCCTATGTACAAGAATATAACTACTATAATACTGCTCCTATGTACAAGAATATAACTACTATAATACTGCCCCTATGTACAAGAATATAACTACTATAATACTGCTCCTATGTACAAGAATATAACTACTATAATACTGCTCCTATATACATGAATATAACTACTATAATACTGCCCCTATGTGCAAGAATATAACTACTATAATACTGCCCCTATGTACAGGAATATAACTACTATAATACTGCTCCTATGTACAAGAATATAACTACTATAATACTGCCCCTATGTACAAGAATATAACTACTATAATACTGCTCCTATGTACAAGAATATAACTACTATAATACTGCCCCTATGTACAAGAATATAACTACTATAATACTGCTCCTATGTACAAGAATATAACTACTATAATACTGCTCCTATATACATGAATATAACTACTATAATACTGCCCCTATGTGCAAGAATATAACTACTATAATACTGCCCCTATGTACAGGAATATAACTACTGTAATACTGCTCCTATGTACAAGAATATAACTACTATAATACTGCTCCTATGTACAAGAATATAACTACTATAATACTGCTCCTATGTACAAGAATATAACTACTATAATACTACCCCTATGTACAAGACAATAACTTAAATAATACTGAAAACAAGCAAAAAAAAAAAAGCCAGCACCACAAGGAAAAAACTTGCAATAAAACTTGTGCATTTGCACATATTACCTCCAAACTGTATAATGTAAAAATTTGAGAATTTGGCAAAAATATTGATCAGTATTTTTGAGCCACCCTGCCATGTCAAGGCATCTTAAATAGAGCGGTCCTACGCTATACTTTTTTATTGTAGCTGTGCATTACTGCCTCAAACATAAAAATATAGAGGAACATCCAAAGCTAAATCTACCTGGTGCATCTCCAGCCTGCTCCCATGTTGGCAGTCCCCAATGCAAGTGAGTAAAAAACCAACCCAGGCCCAGCACACCTGTTACTGACGCAGCAGGAGTCTGGACTTCTCAGAGTTGACTCTCACTAACCACTGAACCATCATGCAGTGCTAACCACTGAGCCAGTACACAGTGCTAACCACGGAGACACTATACAGCGCTAACCACTGAGCCAGTATACAGTGCTAACCACTGATACACTATACAGCACTAACCACTGAGCCAGTATACAGTGCTAACCACTGATACACTATACAGTGCTTACCACTGAGCCAGTATACAGTGCTAACCACTGATACACTATACAGTGCTTACCACTGAGCCAGTATACAGTGCTTACCACTGAGCCACCGTATACAGTGCTAACCACTGAGACACTATACAGTGGTAACCACTGAGACACTGTACAGTACTAACCACTGAGTCACTATACAGTGTTAATCGCTGAGTCACTGTACAGTGCTAACCACTGGGCCATTGTCCAGTGCTAACCACTGAGCCATCATACAGTGCTAACCACTGAGGCAGTATACAGTGCTAACTACTGAGCCAGTATACAATGCTAACCACTGAGTCACCATACAGTGAGGATGTCAAGGTTGCCAACCTTGCTCTTTGCCCCTGATCAGCCGTAGGCTAAGAGTCCCTACCTCCACCCACAGACTGGGAAAATCCAGCAGCTCCAATGGAAGGGAAAAGCAGCAGCACAGCACGTCCTCACTGCATGGGGTCCAAGTAGAGACTGAACTCTATCTGTGACACCCGTTGAAGGGAAGTGGAACTACTTCAAGGCTGCGGGTGTGGAGATCTGAATGCTAAGACACACCCATCCACCTCCACCTTCAGAGCCGCATACCACAGCAGCTTTCTGGTGTTAACTCTGGATGTGCCACAGGAAATAAACTCAAATTTAAATCACAGCAGCAACATATCTCAAATTATAGATAACTGTGACTCTAAATCATAAATTAAATCTCCCAAGAGTGCACTTATTAAAATATAACCTTTAATAGTTTAATTTAAATTAATTCCAATTGTGTGTGACCCTCACACCTAGTGTCCATAAAAACACATCATCCATACAGGGAAGGGGTTGTTTCCCTACGGTCACCCGGTCCTGTATCCTGCCTGTCAATGGAGTTTTAAACTCTTTAAGTTTAAGGTGTCCCCGTTCCTCGGCGGCTCACCCTGGTGTCCCTATCCCTACCCAGGGTTTCCCCCCTACATACACTTATATCTCTCCTCAAAGTGTTGCTTGGTCAAATCCTTGTATCCTTATCAGAGTGTATATATGTGAAAAGAGAGTACCCAACTTAAGTAGTGGTGCAGAGCTTTCCCTTTAAATTAATGCTATGTGCAATGATATACCGTTTTTTTTATCCCTTTGTTGCAAGATGTAAGACTAACATCGACTACCTGTCCATATATATAGCATCAGCGGCCGCTGATACTAATGAAAGGGAGGGGTTTACCAGGTCCCCCTGCAGCGTCCTCAGGGCCAATTACAGCCCCTGGTACCGAAGCTAGCATATGCACTCCTGATGACAGCCACACCGCAACCTGCGGGTAGAAACGCGTCGAGTGTGGACGAACATATGTACAGCTATACAGATAAGTAGAATGGTTATTCCTGTCTGATCTATATCTATTCTCTTGTGATGCTTATATACAGAGTGATTGATGAGTGATGTGAGTACAAACAAGCATAGTGGAATACAGTTAATTACCCTGGCAGCAATGATACATGTATATACGGACAGGTAGTCGATGTTAGTCTTATATCTTGCAACAAAGGGATAAAAAAAACCTGTATATCATTGCACATAGCATTAATTTAAAGGGAAAGCTCTGCACCACTACTTAAGTTGGGTACTCTCTTTTCACATATATACACTCTGATAAATATACGAGGATTTGACCTGTATCCAATAGCAACACTTCGAGGAGAGATATAAGTGTATGTAGAGGGGAAACCCTGGGTAGAGATAGGGACACCAGGGTGAGCCGCCGAGGAACGGGGACACCTTAAAGTGTTTAAAACTCCGTTGACAGGCAGCATACAGGACAGGGTGACCGTAGGGAAACAACCCCCTTCCCTGTATGGATGATGTGTTTTTATGGACACTAGGTGTGAGGGTCACACACAATTGGAATTAATTTAAATTAAACTATTAAAGGTTATATTTTAATAAGTGCACTCTTTGGAGATTTAACAGCAGCAACACACATGAAGTGCAAAGCAGTCAGCACATGACAGGTAGAAGGTTTAGTAAGAGTGAGAGTGTTTTAACAGTTTACGCTCAACAAGTAGGTACTCAATACTCAGTTTCCGTCAAGTTCTTTCATTGTTTGATGAGTAAGGTAGTGAGAACTCTCTTTTACTTTTATATTTTTCGTTACTGCAGCCCGTTTTTATCCAAGTCTTCGGTCTAGCGCCCAAAGTTCCCATGTGGCCCAGACCTAAAACTTTACCCAGTATCCTATTGTTCCTCGCAGCTTCCATCACCTAAATATTATTCTATTTGATTTTCTTATGGAATTTTCGTGTGTCTTCTGTTGATTCCGCACTGTATGAGCCCCTGCTGCTTCATCCCTTTATCTTCGGTGCTGAATACAACCTCCTTGTTACCTAGACTTCAACATTTTTCTTCGGTATTTGAAAGCCCTCCACCGGTATCTACAGCCCATATATTTCCTTCTCATTAAACATCTGCAGCGCCAGGCTTCTTCTTAATGAGCGCTTCTCCATATTCCTATGTAATTATTTTTTTTCTTCCAAAGACTAATTTTTATGTTCAATATAAGACGTCAAAAACGAGCCGCTGATACTGCAGCGTGCAATTTAATATGGCAGTTGCTGTAAGGAAGTCGCTTAGCTAGCGCAGATTATTATTATCATCATCATTTTCTTTTATTTCTATACAAACCACATGTTACTCAATGGCGAGAGGAGAAATTCATAAGTTTTATCATCCCCGTCCCGGTGGAGCTTACAGTACAATTTTTTCATGATCAACCCAATAATAGCTTAATATCTGTTTGAGAAAAAGGAAAAACAACACCTTTACAACAGCAAGTATGTAAGTAAGGTGGTAAGTTTTTACCTAAAAATACCCCACGAACCAATATTATTATTATTATTTATTTATAGAGCACCATTCATTCCATGGTTCTGTACATGAGAAAGGGTTACATACAGACAAGTTAAAAATATAATGGACAAAGTGACAGACTGATACAGAGGGGAGAGGGGACCCTACCCTTGCGGGCTTACATTTTACAGGTCAATGGGGGGAGACAGTAGGTTGAGTCTGCTCGGGTGGTGCTGGAGTGCCAGGTCCGGTGGTGGTGGAGCGCCGGATCCAGTGGTGGTGAGGTGGCAATGTGGTCATTGCAGGCTGTTCTGAAGAGATGGGTTTTCAGGTTCCGCTTGAAGGTTCTGAGTGTAGGGGACAGTCGGACGTGATGGGGTGCAGAGTTCCAGAGGACGGGGGATGCTTGGGCAAAGTCTTGCAGGCGGTTAGATGAGGAACGTACAAGTGTGGAGGAAAGAAGGAGGTCTTGGGAGGATCGAAGATTACGAGTTGGTTGATATCGGGAGTTTAGTTCAGATATATATGGGGGGGACAGATTGTGGACGGCTTTGTAAGTCAGTATTAGTAGGGAGCCAGTGGAGGGATTTGCAGAGGGGAGAAGTGGGGGAATAGCGAGGAGAGAGGTGGATTAATCGGGCAGCAGAGTTAAGGACAGATCGAAGAGGTGCAAGAGTGTTAGCAGGAAGGCCACAGAGTAGGAGGTTGCAGTAGTCAAGGCAGGAGATGATGAGGGCATGCATGAGTAATTTAGCAGATTGGGGGTTGAGGAAGGGACGGATTCTGGCAATGTTTTTGAGTTGGAGGCGGCAGGCGGGTGGCAAGGGCTTGGATGTGCGGTTTGAAGGACAATGCAGAGTCAAGTGTTACTCCGAGGCAGCGGACTTCAGGTACAGGGCAAAGTGTTATGTCATTTATTGTGATAGATAAGTCTGGCAAGGAAGGTCTGTGAGATGGAGGAAAGATAATGAGTTCGGGTTTGTCTACATTGAGTTTTAGGAAGCGGGAGGAGAAGAAGGAGGATATGGCTGATAGCGGGATTCTGGACAGCAAAGAGGTGACATCTGGGCCAGAGAGGTAGATCTGAGTGTCATCAGCGTACAGGTGATACTGGAAGCCATGGGACTTTATGAGTTGTCCCAGACCAAGAGTATAGATTGAAAAAAGGAGAGGCCCGAGGACAGAGCCTTGAGGGACCCCAATAGAGAGGGGATGGGGTGAGGAGGTTGTGTGGGAGTGGGAGACACTACATGTGCAGTTGGAAAGATAGGAGGAGATCCAGGAGAAGGCAAGGTCAGTGATACCAATAGAAGAGAGGATCTGTAATAAGAGGCAGTGGTCGACTGTGTCGAATGCAGAGGACAGGTCTAAAAGGAGGAGGGTGGAGAACTGTATGTTAGCTTTGGCCGTGAATAAGTCGTTATTAAGTCGTAGTTTTGGTCAGGGCAGTTTGAGTAGAGTGGCGAGGGCGGAAGCCGGATTGAAGGTCATCAAAGAGAAAGTTGGATGAGAGGTGGGATGAGATTACAGTGTGGACATGCTTTTTTAGAAGTTTGGAAGCGAACGGGAGCTGGATGTGGAAGTAGGGTCAAGGGATGGCTTCTTTAAGATAGGTGTAATTGGGGTAATTGTTGCGTGTTTGAAAACGGAAGGAAAGGTACCAGACGTTAGTGATAGGTTGAAGAGGTGGGTTAGGGCTGGGATAAGTATTGTGGTGAGGTTGGGAAGGAGGTGGGATGGGATAGGGTCCAGTGCACAAGTGGTGAGGTACATTCTGGAGAGGAGGTGTGCAAGTTCTCCTTCAGTGATGGTTGGGAGGAGGGTTAATGGGGGAGAGGATTGATCCGGTATACATGGGGGTTGCGGTGGTTGGGTAGCAAAGACTTGTCTGATCGATCTTGTTGGTGAATTATGTTGCAAAGTTTTATCTTGGCTGAGCTGCACTTACTGGGCAATTTTCAGAGCTTCCATAGAAATGAACAGAGCGAGACGCGCATGCGCTGTAACTTTTTAATTCCTAATGAGCCACCAAGAGGTAATATCACACCAGGGCGAGGAGAAGCCAAAGAAAGGGGAAAACCAAGGACATGGTAATGGGGGAAGAGGTGACCCCCTGACACTCACCTATGCCTTAACTCCTAGCTCCCTATCATCCCTAGATGGGTCCTTCCCCATGTGCGATCTCAAGCTTAAGCCCTGGCTAGTGAGTAGGGAAGCAAGAGACAAGTCTTACCATGTTTTCCCGAAAGTAAGCCCCCCCCCCGATTGTAAGGCCGCCTAGGGGTAAAGGGGGGGCCTGCTAATGTAAGGCCTCCCCCGAATATAAGGCCTTACAACCGGGGGGGGCTAATGTAAGGCCCCTAGCGGGGGGGGGGGGAGAGCGGGAGAGGGTCGCACGTCACGTGCGCCCGCTCATTAGATATGCACTGCATCCCCCTGTCAATCAGCGGCAGGGGGAGCAGTGCATTGTGTATATGGGCCCCCTCCTGCTGGCACACTACCCCCCAGCCGGTGTTCTGAGGCCCCCCTGCTGCTGCTGCTGCTCACATCTTACCCTCCAGGGTCTTCTTGCAGCAGCCAGCGCGTCGGTTCTCCGTCCTCAGCTGTCTCCCGGATCATGTGACCGGGCGGTCGCAATAGCGATGACGTCATGCGCTGCGACGGGTCACATGATCCGGGAGACAGCTGAGGACGGGATCGGAGGACCGATGTGCTGGCTGCTGCAAGAAGATCCTGGAGGGTAAGATGTGAGCAGCAGCAGCAGCAGGGGGGGCCTCAGAACACCGGCTGGGAGGTAGTGTTCCAGCAGGGGGGGCCTCAGAACACCGGCTGGGGGGTAGTGTTCCAGCATGGGGGGCCTCAGAACACCGGCTGGGGGGTAGTGTCCCAGCAGGGGGGGCCTCAGAACACCGGCTGGGTGGTAGTGTGCCAGCAGGAGGGGGCCTGTATGCCACACTGGCTGGGGGTTGTATGCCACACTGGCTGGGGGCTGTATACCACACTGGCTGGGGGCTGTTACCTGCTGGGGGCTGCCAATATAAGACCCCCCCCCCCGAAAGCAAGACAGGGGGCCACTTTTGGCCCCCAAAAAAATGTAAGACAGGGTCTTACTTTCGGGAAAACACGGTACTACTATGATAACCATGCATTGAAGAACACGTAGAAGTGCTGACTTCGCACAACAGCTGTAGTCCTGGCAGTGCTCTTGTTGTTCCTTCTTTCCTCCCCTCCCCCCAGCTCCTCAGTAGCAGCCGCTACTTTTTTCAAACGCACTAATAAAGAATATTACTTTAATTTATGATGTGTGCTGCTGATTCTTCAATGCATTGTCTCTAGAAGCTCCCGGACACCTGGGTTCTTTCAGTTGATCAACGACCCAGTGGGTAACCAATATGTGTTTATTCTGAACACTGTAGTGCCAATACATATACTCTGTTTCTGTGATTTTCTTACAACTACAATAAGACAACACTGGCAGAGAGACAACCAAGTGTGTATAAAACAAAAGCAATTCCACAACTGTGACAGGAGAAACTTCTCCTGGAAGATTAGCATAGAAGTCTAACTTCACATGGGAGAGCCAAGAGTGAGTTTAAATAATAGAAGTGAGTGGCAGCAACTTTCAGCTACAGAGATTAGAGTCAAGGTACCGTTACATGCAATGATATCATGAACGATATCGCTGAAATGTCACAGGTTTGGAGTCGTTCAAACAACATCGTTAGTACGTCGTTGCGTCTGACACCAAGATACAATTGCGATAAATCGTTTGATCGTTGATTGCAGATTTGAGAACATGTTCTCAAATCAGACGATCTGCGATCAGCCAACCTGCTGCATCGTGCAGTGTGACACCGCGATAACGATGTGTTGAATGACTTCACCCTTTCACTACAATGAACACGGATCATTCGCTGGGTTGTGCGAACGATCGCTGTGCACAACATCGGTGGGGAGTCATGCACGATGTCTATACGTGTGACATCTCACCAACGATGTCTAAACGATGTCCTAAACGACCGTGCGCCTCCGAGATCATTAGAGATATCCTAACGACATTGAAGCATGTAACGGTAGCCTAAAGGTAATCTCAGGAGGGTCAAAAAGGAAATCTTAACCCCTTGTGGGGTAGTGCCCCCGAGAACTCGCTTGGCCACGGAAATTACACCAACACGTGTGTACCGTGTTTAACGGTTTATTAATAATGGCATGAACCGGGAACAGAAGACACTCACTTAACATAATATCATATTTACATCTCACATGACATAACCTTCACATTATTACTAATAAAGAGAAAGGTCGGGCACAATCGTCTGTACAATCGCTGATATAACCCTCAGAGTGTGCGATTCCTTTTGCAAGGCGGTGCACGTGTGCGTTTGAGCCGACAGACAGGTATAACGATTCAGGAAAGAAACACGGCACTCACCATAGGATGAATCTTCAAGACTTTTTATTCCGTGCGACTCGGCATAGACAAAACTAGTTTGGTCCGTAGAAGCAGCGAGTCTCGCTGCGAAACGGGGAACCGTCACCAAGTCTCAGCACCCCCTCCCCTCCCTGCGTTTTGTCTATGCCGAGTCGCACGGAATAAAAAGTCTTGAAGATTCATCCTATGGTGAGTGCCGTGTTTCTTTCCTGAATCGTTATAACCTTCACATTATTACATTACAAGACATTTACGTATCCTATTATTTACAATCACCATACACATTATACACTACACCATCAACACTTATCAACAGGACCATATTTGACCTACCAGTCAGTCCCAATGGCGGATTTGGCCCGCCTGGCCCACATATATATCTCCAGTCCATCATACCACATCCATGGACAGCGTACATATTGTTCCACCCTTACACAGCCTATCATACAATATCCATGGTGGTGCGGCCCTTTTCAGGCCCAGAACAGGGATTGGCCAACCTGAGTTACCGGGCAAACCAGGCGTCACCAAGTGTCCAGGCCACCAGCCGCCACCAAACCTCCATACTTAGGCAGGTCTCCAGGTCGACGGCTGTGTCCCATGTCTGAGTCAAGTGCCCTCCAGGATCAGCCTTGGTTCCTCACTCTAGGATCCGTACAAACTCCTGCATCTGGCCTCAAGCTCTCATACATTCGGTCAGAGGGACAGGTGCCTCCTGCATGCAGCAGGCCAAGCCTCCCTCTCGTCCCAAAGGGACGGAATTCCTCTGACACGACTTTACATCTCAGTGGTCTGGACAACACTGAGTTCCCATCGTCTCTCCCTCACACACACACCTGACAGGTTAAGTCCTGCTCGCCACACCCACCTGACACACCCACACCTGAGAACTGTCAGCAATCAGCACACACTGCTCCCTCAGCCGCTCATTCGGCTCATCTATCCTTTAGCTGTTAACCCGCTGTGTACTGGTCAGGTTTAACACAGCACAAACACACAGTAAAACAGGCTGATGTGAACAGGATCCTGTGCTGATAACCCTTGTGATGTATATCGGTCATGGGGCACCTGCCGGTCACATCACCACACCCTACAGCACCAAAAAAAATCAAATGCGGCCAGATGACGTTGGGGCCTCTGATTGGCCCGACGTCATCAAGCTGCGGCACTTGATGACGTTGGGCCAATCAGAAGCCCCAACGTCATCTGGCCGCGTCTGGGCGGTGATTGACGGCACGGGTCCTGCGCTCTCATTGGTGCAGAGCCTGACCTGGGCGGAGATTACAGGAGGAAGCAGAAAGTCGACGGGCACCGCACCGATCAGCATGTAACTGGACTGGGACACCGCACCGCTGACCAGGAGAGGAGTGGGGACACCACCGGACGGCCGGAGGAGCGGGGCATGACAGCGGGGACAGCACCGAACAAGGTAAGAAGCGGTGCATATGTGGGTATGTGTGTGTATGTATGTGTGTGTGTATGTATGTGTATGTATGTGTATATGTGTGTGTATGTATGTGTGTGTATGTGTGTGTCGATGTGTGTGGATGGGGCTGGGGCTGCTGTATATACCACTGGGAGGCTGCTGCATATACCACTGGGAGGCTGCTGTATATACCACTGGGGAGGCTGCTGTATACTACCACTGGGGAGGCTGCTTTATACTACCACTGGGGAGGCTGCTTTATACTACCATCTGGGGGGCCTGTATACCTGTGCTGGGGTCCACCCTCGGCTTATACACGAGTCAATAGGTTTTCCCAAGTTTTGGGGGCAAAAGTAGGGGGGTCGGCTTATACACGGGTCGGCTTATACACGAGTATATACGGTATTTCTATAATATTTACTATGGCCATATACTTTCAACATTTGTGTCAACAATAATTAAGTGCCTTTACCTAACGCTATTATCTATAATAAAACACCAATAATAATAATATATAACATAATATAGTATTGACCCGAGACATCATACCGACATTGTAAAAATATAAAAGGGTGGGGGACAAGAGGCGCAATAGTGCCCTATCACTAGTGACACTGATGGTAATGGGGTGGTGCTGAGAAGCCACTCACCTGGTGCAGTTGTGATCCCCACAACTGGTTTGAAGGCGTTTTAGGAACTATTATTTCAAGCTGCTGCAGGACCTCCACCGACCACTGAACAGTGGTTTAATCCAGAAAGATGATGGGAGTGTAGGTGTGCCACGGTCCGCGCTGCTCCAGGACTTAAAAAAACTCACCAAGAGATCAATTCCTTCAGTGCTTTTACACAAATGAAAAACGACCTCCTCTCTGCTTACATGGGGCTAGAACCTGAGGATTTCATGTATATCGGTAAGTACAAATGTTTAGTGCTTAGTGTTTAGCGCCACTAGAATTTCAGATAGTGAATCAGTCCATATGGTGGAATTCCATTGTTAAAAGAACAATGGTAAAAAATAAGCTAAAACATGGAGATAAGAAAAAGTACATATAAAACTAGTATAGGAAATCTGTCAAAAATGTAAAAAATATATTTATTAAGACGAAGAAATTTATATAAAAGAATAAAATTATTTAATGAAACTATTTAATAAAATAAATATTTGTTAAAAATGTTAAATTCAATAAGCAAATGATTTATTCTTTGGTGTATCCAAAGGAATATAAGTTTAGAAATATGCTATAATCCTACCAAAGAATATATTGGCTGAGAGGTGGCTCAACAGAAAAAACGCTTCAATCATTGTATATTAATGCCCCAGGTTCTATTCCCAATCGGGGCACATAATAAGTGAGGGGGAGAGTTTTAACCTATACATTTGGCTGTATTTACAAGAGGTTCAGCATCCTTAAAAAATGCCTCTCAGATATGATAAAAAATTGAAAGAATTTTAAATCTGCATTCTACAGATAAGACACAAGATGGCGCTATTGCAGGATCCCAGAGGCAATTCACATAGAAACAGGTACAATGAAACAGGTGTACTTCAAAGTTCTCACTACAAGATGTGCAAAATAGCATTCTCTATAACAGGAATAATAGCCACATTAAAAGAAATTAAGAGCAGCTAATCCTTAATAATAAAGATAAAATAGAAATAAAATGATATCATTAAATAATAAGTGTGTATGTATGATAAGTGAATAAATATATGCAGTCAGGATGTATAAAAACCAATCTATAGTGAGTAAAATGAAAAAAAATAAGTATGAATGAATTAATAAAGTTTTAGAAGAATAGAAATAGTGATAAAAACTATAAAATAAATCTATAAAAGGAATTAATAAAGTGAATCAAGTATGATTATCTTCCTCTCTGCTGAAGTGAATTGGATACAATCCTAAAAGACTGTATTCTTCAACCAAACCACAAGATGGCGCTAAATTTGGTACCCATTCTAACTTCTGGAGTCAGTTTCCATGGACACAGGCATAAGGAGCTGTGTACTGTAAATTTCCGCCTCCAGGGGCAGCAAAGAGCAGTTCTTGTTACCAGAATGTGAATCTCTCAACATGATCAAGATTATATTGAAAGAAAGTAGTTAAAGTGCCTAGTGTGTATCTACATTTAAATGTGCACAGATAATCAAACAATGAGTAAATTAGTGAATTAATAAAAGTGAATAAGTAATGGAGAAAGAACTCCTAAAATGGATCATTACATGTTCTGAAGACAAAGCTGAGGGTAAATCATTGTGCTGAGTTCATTCAGTGTGTATGGCGTTCCTATGTGTTAAGAAAAAAGACAAAAATATACATGACCAGGGAAACTATATCAGCTCTGTAATTAAGTTCAACCCTTTCGGTTTTAAGGTTTCAAGACTATATATCCAATACTTCTCTTTCTTTTTGAGTACCTCAAACCTATTATTAGTCTCAGCTGGAACATGGTCTATTGGGGTGATCTTGACCAATGTTGGATCCCTATTATGATGCTTATCAAAATGGTAGGATACACCATGCAGTTTGAATCCATGTTTTAGGTGACTTCTATGTTTATTTAATCTCTCATGGAGTGGTCTAATGGTTCGCCCTACATATTGTAGATGACAGGGGCACTCTAACAGGTAGATGACATGGTCAGTAGTGCAATTCATATTATTTATTTATTGACGTACATAAATTTATACGTAGACTTACTTTGAAAAGGCATTTTGCATTAAAAACCAAATAGAGTGAAACAGAATCCTATGGCTCTAATAGTGATGATAAGTCTGATTTGTTCAAAACCAAGTCCAGTTTTTATCCGTTGGAGAGCAGAGGTCACTTCCTAGAAACATTTCAGGATCTTCTACTAAATGACTTTAATAAAGACTCACTGGCAAAAGCAAATAACCCAGTAAAAAATGGGAACAACTTAACAAAAAAAGAGACAGCAGCTTTAAAAAGCCTAAAAAATAACAAAGACATCGTAATAAGAGCAGCTGACAAGGGAGGGGGTATAGTCATACAGGATAGAACTGTTTATATGGAAGAAGCTGAAAGACTGCTCAAAGATTCAAATTACTACAAAAAAAATCAAAGACAACCCCTATCCGAAACTAACTATCATTTATAACCGAAAGATAAAGGATGCTTTAGAGCAAGGAATAATCAGCGAAAATCTAAAAAAAAATTTTCACAGTTACCCAACCTACTACACCATTTCTCTATCACCTGCCCAAGGTTCACAAAAGCCTGACAAACCCTCCCGGCAGACCAATAATATCAGGGATAGGATCATTAACAAGTAAACTTGCTATGTTTATAGATAAAACATTACAGAAGTATATGGTAGAACTCGACAGTTTTATAACGGATTCCACCGACATAATAAAACTCCTTAAAAATCTTGAATGGAAAACTTCATATATATTTGTCACCCTTGACGTAGCATCTTTATACACTAACATTAGCCATGCAACAGGATTACTATGTGTGGAATTCTTTCTCAAGCAGGATCTACAGATGGACAGTTTAATGATGGCATTTATCCTAGATGGTTTGAAATTCATTCTGCACAATCATTTTTTTACTTTCAATGGTGAAATGTACCATCAAAGACACGGAACAGCGATGGGATCAAAGGTCGCATGTTCGTATGCGAACCTGTTCATGGGGTTGTTCGAAAAATTATATATGTTGAATGACATTTTTGAGAAAGGTTTGATAGTCTATAAGAGATTCATAGACGATATTTTTTTCATTTGGGACACAGATTTCTGTGATGTGCACAAATTCATCACGTGTATCTTGCAGAATGATTGGGGACTAGGGCTTGAACCGACTATAAATGACAAAACTGTCAACTTTTTGGATTTAACTATTTTTGTAGAGGAATTCTATTATCTGTACAAAAACGTTCATCAACCCCTTTACGACTAATGACGAGTATACTCGTCATGAAAAGATGTCAGTTCCCGCATCATGACGAGTATACTCGTCATGGCTTTGAACTGTCACTGCTTGTAAACAAACAGTGACAGTTCAATTCTAACAGCTGTCAGTGACAGCTGAGGGTCAGGGGAAGAGGTGTGGGGACCCTTTTTAGTGGTCCCCACATCCAGAGTGATGTGATCTGTCAGTCAATCTGACCGACCGATCACATCATGATCGCGCAGGGAAATGCTGAATATGAGCATTTCCCTGTGCGATCGCTGCAGGAGCCGGGCTGTCAGCTGTGCCCGGCTCCTGCAATCCTTCCTTGCCTGTGTCCACTACCCTAAGTGCCCTTCCACCCATGTGCCCACTGCTCCTGGCCCCCTCTCCTGCCTCCCGGTCTCCTTCCTCCACTCCCACTTCTTCCTCTGCTGTCCAGTGTCCAGACTCCGTTCCCCTCCCTCCTATCTCTGCTTCCCTCCCTCCTCCCTGCTCCGTGCTCCGCTTCCTCCTCCCCTCTCTCCTATCTCTGCTCCCCTCCCTCCTCTCCCCGCTTCCTCCTCCCCTCTGTCCTGTCTCCGGTCCCCGGTCTCCATCCTGGCGCGGCTCACCTCCCCCGGTCTTCATGCAGTGCCTCTCTCCTCCTCCGGTCCATGCCGCTCTCCTCCTTCATCCTGGCTGCCCCGGCCGCCGACTGCCTGCTCAGCAGCGCTCCTCTCAGCCTCATCCCCTACTTAGAGGAGATAAGGCTCAGAGCAGCGATCTGACAGCCAGGGGCAGCGATCACTATGTGGTCGCTGTCCCTGGCTCTGTGTCACCCCCTTAGGTTCTGGGGAGAGGGAGTGCAGGGTCACTCACCTCTCCCCCGATGGCAACCTCAGGTTACCAGATGTCACCATGGCAACCTTAGGTTACCAGATGTTGCCATGGCAACCTCAGGTTACCATATGTCGCCATGGTAACCTCAGGTTACCAGATATCACCAGGGTAACCTTAGGTTGCCATGGCAACATCTGGTAACCTAAGGTTGCCATGGTGACATCTGGTAACCTGAGGTTACCATGGCGACATCTGCCATGGCAACCTCAGGTTATCAGATGTCGCCATGGCAACCTCAGGTTACCAGACGTTGCCATGGCAACCTCAGGTTACCAGAGGTTGCCATGGTAACCTTAGGTTGCCATGGCGACATCTGGTAACCTAAGGTTGTCATGGCGACATCTGCTAACCTGAAGTTGCCATGGCGACATCTGGTAACCTTACCCAAGCCTCAGAGATCATGTAATCTCTGGGACTAGGGTTTGCAGCACTGACAGCTGCACTGTATGGCAAATCATTGCCATACAGTGCAGCATCAGTGTGACCTCAGAGACTGCAGCAGCAGGACCCTTGATCCCTCGCTGCAGTCTCTGGAGGCGACTGACCATCATAGGACAATCGTTGTGGACTACGTCGGAGGGCATGTGGGGGGTAATAAAGATGGAGTCCAATTATGTGTTTGTGTTTTTTGTTAAAATAAATTGATTTTTTCACAGTGTGTGTCTTTTTTACCATTTACTTAAAGGTTCCTAATGGCCGGGTCTAACATTGGCGCGACATTATGAACCTTGGGCTTAGTGCCAGCTGCCAATGCAAAGCTGGTATTAACCCCTTTATTACCCAGTTTGCCACCGGCACCAGGGCAACTGGAAGAGTCTGGGTACAGCGCCAGAAAATGGCGCTTCAATGAATGCGCCATTTTCTGGGGTGGCTGCGGGCTGCAATTCGCAGCATGGGGGGCCAAGAACGTTTGGGCCTTTCCATGCTAAGGATTCCGGCCCCCAGCTGCCTAGTTGTACCTGTCTGGGCCAAAAATATGGCGGAGCCCCACGTCATTATTTTTTTTCTAGAATTAGTTCTAGAAATAAAAAAAAATGGGCTTCGCTGTATTTTTGGTTGCAGCCAGGTACAACGAGGCAGCTAGGGGTTGCTGGCAGTCTGTAGCTGCCAAGTTGTACCTGGCTGGACCAAAAATATGGCGGAACCCCACGTAATTTTTTTTTCTACAATTAGTTCTAGAAATAAAAAAAGGCCTTCACTGTATTTTTTGTAGCCAGCCATGTACAACTTGGTAGCTGGCTGACTTTAATCCTCAGCGTGGAGAGACCCAAATGTTGTGGGTCCCCCACGCAGCAAATTTCAACCCACAGCCACCCAAGAAAATGGCGCATTCATTAGAGGCGGCATTTTCTGGTGCTGTACCTCAACTCTACCAGTTGCCCTTCTGCTGGTGGCACACGGGTTCTCCATATGCGACATGGTGTCCGCTAACAATTTCAATAGAAAATTAGCTCCAATTGTTAGCGGAAACCATGTCGGGTATGGAGAGCCCCTCCCTGTGTGCCTGACCATTGGAGCTCCCCCACAAGTGACCCCATTTTGGAAACTAGACCCCTGAAGGAACGTATCTAGATGCATAGTGATCACTTTGAACCCCCAGATGCTTCACAAATTCATCCATAAAAATGAAAAAGCACTTTTTTTTTCCACAAAAAGTTTATTTTTTCATTTTTACGGATCAATTTGTGAAGCACCTAGGGTTCAAAGTGATCACTATGCATCTAGATATGTTCCTTTGGGGGTCTAGTTTCCAAAATGGGGTCACTTGTGGGGGAGCTCCAATGTTTAGGCACATAGGGGCTCTTTATATCCTACAAGGTGTCCGCTAACAATTCCAATTGTTAGTGGACACCATGTTGCGTATGGAGAGCCCCTGTGTGTCTCCACATTGGAGCTCCCCCATAAGTGACCCCATTTTGGAAACTAGATCCACCAAGGAACGTATCTAGATGCATAGTGAGCACTTTGAACCCCCAGATGCTTCACAAATTCATCCATAAAAATGAAAAAGCACTTTTTTTTCCACAATAACTTTCTTTTTTCATTTTTACGGATCAATTTGTGAAGCACCTGGGGGTTCAAAGTGCTCACTATGCATCTAGATATAATCCTTTGGGCGTCTAGTTTCCAAAATGGGGTCACTTGTGGGGGAGCTCCAATGTGGAGACACACAGGGACCCTCCAAACACGACATGGTGTCCGCTAACAATTTGAGCTCATTTTCCATTCAAATTGTTAGCGGACACCATGTCGCGTTTGGAGGGTCCCCGTGTGTCAACACATTGGAGCTCCACCATAAGTGACCCCATTTTGGAAACTATACCCCCCAGGGAACGTATCTAGATGCATAGTGAGCACTTTGAACCCCCAGGTGCTTCACAAATTGATCCGTAAAAATGAAAAAATAAACTTTTTGTGGAAAAAAAAAAGTGCTTTTTCATTTTTATGGATGAATTTGTGAAGCATCTGGGGGTTCAAAGTGCTCACTATGCATCTAGATACGTTCCCTGGGGGTCTAGTTTCCAAAATGGGGTCATTTGTGGGGGAGCTCCAATGTGCAGATACACGGGGACCCTCCAAACGCGACATGGTGTCCGCTAACAAATTGAGCTCATTTTCCATTCAAATTGTTAGCGGACACCATGTCGCGTATGGAGGGTCCCTGTGTATCTGCACATTGGAGCTCCCCCACAAGTGACCCCATTTTGGAAACTAGACCCCCTAAGGAAAGTATCTAGTTGCATAGTGAGCAGTTCGAACCCTCAGATGCTTCACAAATTCATCCATAAAAATGAAAAAGCACTTTTTTTATCACCAAAAATTTCTTTTTGCCTACATTTTTTCAGTTTCACATGGGCAAAGGGATAAAATACATCCCAAAATGTGTTGGTCAATTGTTCCTGACTACACCGATACCTTATATGTGGTCATAAACCACTATTTGGGCGCACGGCAGGGCTCAGAAGTGAAGGAGCGCCATTTCACTTTTTGAACGGAAAATTGGCTCTAAAATTCAAATTGCGCTCCTTCCCTTCTGAGCCCTGCCGTGCGCCCAAACAGTGGTTTATGACCACATATGAGGTATCTGTGTACTCAGGAGAAATTGCCCAACAAATTTTAGGATGCATTTTATCCTGTTGCCCATGTGAAAATGAAAAAATTGAGGCTAAAAGAACATTTTTGTTACAAAAATTAAAATGTTCATTTTTTCCTTCAACTTTATTTTAGTTCCTGTGAAGCACCTGAAGGGTTAATAATCTTCTTGAATGCAGTTTTGAGTAGCTTGAGGGGTGCAGTTTTTGGAATGGTGTCACTTTTGGGTGTTTTCTATCATGTACACCCCTCAAAGAGACTTCAAATGTGATGTGGTCACTAAAAAAAATGGTTTTGTAAATTTTGCTGGAAAAATGAGAAATTGCTGATGAACTTTGAACCCTTATAACGTCCTAACAATTTTTTCTTTTTCTTCCAAAATTGCGCTGATGTGAAGTAGACATGTGGGAAATGTGATTTATTAACTATTTTGTGGCACATAAGGCTCTAGTTTAGCAGAATAAAAATAAAAAATTTGAAAATTGCTACATATTCAAAATTTTTGCCAAATTTTTTATTTTTTCACAAATAAACGCAAAAATTATCGACCTAAATTTAATACTAGCATGAAGCCCAATATGTCACAAAAAAACAATCTCAGAATCGCTAGGATCCGTTGAAGCGTTCCAGAGTTATTACCTCATAAAGGGACACTAATCAGAATTGCAAAAAATGGTCCGGTCATTAAGCTGCAAAGTGACTCGGTCCTTAAGGGGTTAATTTGGCAATCAGACAGTTAAGGAGAGCGACATAGTTTTGATGTCACAACTAAAGCATCCACAACATTCCGAGTACTGCACTCGAGCATGGAGGTGCTCACTCATCATTAATAACGGTCATGTTCCCAATTCTTAACACTTAGTCGTGTTCCTTTTCTGTTTTTTGGCATTGGCAAGTTGTAATTTCACCTTGTAATTAGTTTCTTTATTATGTGAACCCCGGGGAAGGTGTAAAACAAGAGCAGGACCGGACTCTAGGATAAGAACATTATTCACATTCACCTTTTGTTTCCTCCGATGTGACATTTAGTCGCCATCGCTGTTATTGTATAACTATCTGCAAATGGAAATGAGATTTTCCTGTCTAGTAACCTCGACCATTTCACTCGTTACAAAATGATTTCCAATTAAATTAATCTTCCAAGAAAAAGCTGATTAGCATTTTGTGTTTCCCCCCCGTTCATTATTAAGTCGTGGCTGTTGTGTCTCATATTTGGCAGATTTCCTTCAAAGCGAGCGCAGAAAATCTGTATTAAAAAGCCCTTTATTGCCCATAGAGGCGACATTAAGGTGCATTGCTGCATGCTTTTCGAGATAAAAGTCCAGCTGCTAAATACTTCACGTTATCATATATATAAAAGCCGAAGCCACTTCCGTCTTCAAGGGACAAAAATGACGTCACACGACGGAAGTGGCTTGGGCACTACACCAGCTCAGGGTGATCCAAGATGGCGGCGAGCGGTGGCTCTTTAGCACTCACCGCATCAAAACGGCAAGCGGTGGGCGCGGCAGCGCCCACCAGACCCCCTAGCAGTGGGCGCGGGAGCGCCCACCGCGAGCCGCTATTCTGATTGGTCGGCGCGCTGAACGCGGCGACCAATCACAATAGCGGCGCGCGCAATGCCGCCATATTTGAAATACACTGAGTACAGTGTATTTAAGTATGGCGCTATACAGCGCACCTATTCTGATTGGTCGCTGCGTTCAGCTCGCCAACCAATCAGAATAGCGGCGCACTGTAAGGCGCCATACTTCAAATACACTGTACTCAGTGTATTTCAAATATGGCGGCATAGCGCGCGCCGCTATTCTGATTGATCGCCGCGTTCAGCGCGCTGACCAATCAGAATAGCGGCGCGTGCAATGCCGCCATATTTGAAATACACTGTAGTCAGTGTATTTGAAGTATGGCGCCATGCATCACGCCGCTATTCTGATTGGTCGCCGCGTTCAGCACACCAACCAATCAGAATGGCGGCTCCCCGCAAGGCGCTACATTTGAATTTAAAAGTCCTCGCTGTATTTCTAAGCTCGTGCCGTGCCGCGCGCGGCTGCTCTGATTGGTCCGCGCCTGCCGCGGCCGTCCAATCAGATTCGCGGCTCGCGGCAAGGCGCGAGGTTTGAAATTCTGTGATGACTTTGGTTTCTCCTCACACTGCTGTGCTGCGGACCGTTTGAAAAGCCCGCCATTTTACCTCAGCTGCCTCAGCTGTTGTTTCTGCCTCTCTGCAGTCCTCCTCTGTGTGACAGCCTCCATCTTCTCTACCCTGCCTGTGACCACCATTTTGCCTCTCTGCAGTCCTGGACTCCATCTCATATACTGTGGTTTGACTTTTACAACTCTTTTCCCTGAATACTGTGTATAAGATAGAGTATATAGCTCTGGACTATTAATTCTTAGACATAAGTGCCTCTACTAGCCTCCATCTTTAGTACGTTGCCTGTGTCCACCATTTTGTCTACGCTGCCTGTCTCCACCATTTTGCCTCTCTGAAGTCCTCAACCCTTTGGTATATACTGCATTTTGACCTATAATATCTTTTTTCACTATATCTCTGTACACTATAGACTTCCTATATTACTACTCCTCTGTGTACTACTACTATTACTGGATATCTGCTTTTGATCTCATTTTAGATAGTATCTGCACACTAATAATATGGGTCGCAATAAAAAATATGCTAATGACGCTGACAATGAAGCTGCCATCATACAACGTCAAGGCAAACGCCGTAAAAACCACACCCCTGAGGAACATCAGCACTACCTTGACTACCAGAAGGCTTATTATGCAAAAAGCTGCAGAACCGAATTGCCTATATCTAAATCAATTAGATTAGCAAAAGATGCGTCTACGCACCGTGTAAAACGTGTAATTACAGCTTTTACCTCTTCCACTATTCAGTCTTCACACATACAACATTCCAATTCTGCTCCAGGCACTTCTTCCTCCACCCACTTTTCACACGTGCCTTTGCAGCTGCCTATTTCCTCCGTACCCAGCCCACTAATATTGTCTCCACACCCACAGTTTTCTCAATCTCAAGATTACAGTCAACAGCACAATGAAGTGACACCACCAGCGCCACGACTACTCTACATTCCTCGACTCACACGATCCCGTCCTCCATTACCACATACACAGTCACTACACCATCAATATCACAGTGCTGATGAAAATACCGTTACACAACACAGCTGTGGTGACATGAACCATCTTTGTGACCATTGCCAAGCTAGGCATTTCGTCGCTGAGATACCTTCCGATCACAATTTCACCCTTTGCTGTCATAAGGGTAAAGTACAGGTGCCCATTAGTGATGAGCAAGCACTAAAATGCTCGGGTGCTCGGTGCTCTGGCCGAGCATCTCAAGATACTTGTGTACTCGGCCCGAACACCGAGCCCAATGTAAGTCAATGAGTGACAGGCTCCGCCCACAGACTTCCGGTTATAAAACGAGTGTTTCTGGGAAAGGGCGGGAGGGTGGGCTTTTTCAAATCGCTGCAACATACAACACCTTGCTGTGGCCCCCAGAGGGATCCTAACAATGAATCTGCTCTCTGTGAGGTGCCAGCTCACTGTGTGCACTGAAGGGACCTGTGTACGTGTGTCAGATCGCTTATTATAACCGAGCAGTCCGAGCATCTCGGCGGTACTCGGTGCTCGCCGAGCATCCCGAGTACAGTGATACTCGTGCGAGTACCGAGCAGCGCAGAGCATACTCGCTCATCACTAGTGCCCATTGGTGATGAGCGAGTATGCTCGGCGCTACTCGGTACTCGCACGAGTATCTCGGTACTCGGGATGCTCGGCGAGCACCGAGTACTGCCGAGATGCTCGGACCACTAGGTAATAAATAGCGATCTGACACACGTACACAGGTCCCTTCAGTGCACACAGTGAGCTGGCACCATACAGGGAGCAGATTAATTGATAGGATCCCTCTGGGGGCCACAGCAAGGTGTGATATGCTGCGGTGATTTGAAAAAGCCCACCCTCCCGCCCTTTTCCGGAATTACTCGTTTTATAACCGGAAGTCTGTGGGCGGAGCCTGTCACTCATTGACTTACATTGGGCTCGGTGCTCTGGCCGAGTACAAGAGTATCTTGAGATACTCGGCTAGAGCACCGAGCACCCGAGCATTTTACTGCTCGCTCATCACTAGTGCCCATACAACAATATCCAGATGTCTTTACCCGTTTGCTTCAAGGTGAAAGTGAGTTCAGTAAAAAGTTAATGGAGAATATTCGCAGCATTAACAGCTCATTTTGCTTTCGCCTCCATGGGTGCCAATATTGCCCCGCCTCCTGGATATGGCCCATATTGCTTCCGGATACATGGACAAATATATCATCGCACTGGAACCCTACATCTGTCTGATGATGACGTTCCAGTGTATGCCCAGCTTTACATTTTTGATACCCATACTGCTAATCAACAACGCTTGCAATGTCAACAAAATCAAACTTGTCATCCTACTTTGATGAGTATCATTGCTGTTCAATTAGATAATATCAATCCCTTTGTAGCTGCGTACAAAATGTTAAGGGATGTTGAACAGGAGGAACATCTTAAAGCTCTTGCAAATGGCAGTGTCATGCCTAATATAACCATGGCCCTAAAACAAGATCGCACACAAGACCCTCGACGCTACAATAACCCCACTGTCAATGAGGTTGCCGTTGTATTCGAAAATGACAATGGAGAGCCACCATTCAATCGAGATATTTTAATTCACTTAAAACCTGACCCTAACAATCCTTTGGCCCCAAAAACCAAACCTATCAGCATTCTGCATAGCAATTTAGATGCCCTCCTCTATCCACTGTTTTTACCGTACGGAGAACAAGGCTGGCATGATCACATAAAGCAACAAGCCCCAAGTACTCGCAGAGTTACACAACTGCAGTAGTATTGCTACATGCTATCTGTAAGACATCACTTTAATCCAGTACTGAATGGTGGCAAACTCACCCAACAGTACATTGTTGATGCTTATGTCAAAATCCAGGCAAATCGCCTACATTTTATCCGCAAACATCAAAAGGATTTGAAAGTAGAGGACTACTGTGTATTGCAAGAGCATTTATTACAAAAATCCATCCAAAAAGGCATCCCCATTGGCAAGACCGTCATTTTACCATCCTCCTTTGAGGGTAGTCCGAGGAACATGCAGCAACGGTATCAGGATGCTATGGCTATTGTCACCATGTACGGTCGCCCTGATTTGTTCATCACTATGACCTGCAATCCTAAATGGAGCGAGATTACAACTAATTTACAGCCATGGCAGCGTGTGGAACACAGACCTGATTTAGTAGCACGTGTGTTCAAAATTAAGTTAGAAGCTCTGTTACAAGACATCAACAAAGGATTGTTTGGAAAAGTTTGTGCTATGGTGCATGTAATAGAATTTCAAAAACGTGGTCTACCACACACACACATTTTAATCATTTTAGATACCAACTCTAAATTAAGGACTAAGGAAGATGTCGACAATATCATCTGGGCCGAAATTCCTGATGCTAACTCCTACCCTCTACTTCATGGCATTGTTTTGCAACATATGATTCATGGGCCCTGTGGAGAACACAACCCCAATTCTCCCTGTATGGATCTCGGCAAATGTACGAAAGGTTTCCCTAAAGATTTTCAAACCTCTACAATTATAGCTAAAGATGCCTATCCCATTTATCGCAGAAGCTTTGGCCCTTCTATTCAACACCACTCTAAAACAATTGACAATTCTTGGGTAGTTCCGTACAATCCGTTCCTACTTTTGAAATACAGGTGCCATATTAATGTGGAAGTTTGTGCTTCAATTCAAAGTGTCAAATATTTGTTTAAATATGTCTACAAAGGCCATGACAAAGCCAACCTTGACATTTGCCAAACTCACATTGACCATGATGAAACACATCAATTTATGGATTCCAGATATGTTAGTGCACCAGAGGCAGCTTGGCGCATTTTTGCTTATCCTATGCATAAGCAATCTCATAGCATCATTTGCCTTGCCGTACATCTGCCTCATTCTCAGTCACTCTATTTTCATGAGGATGACTCCATTGCTAACATCCGACAAAAACTTCATCGGAATTCTACTCTTATGGCCTACTTTGAGCTTAATATCAATGACCAACATGCTCATAACTACTTATACCGGCAAATTCCAGAGTACTATGTTTGGAAGGAAGGCTCTTGGGAACTTAGAAAGCGAGGAGGTGGCTCTGTTATTGGAAGGATGTACACCGTCAGTGTCAAAGATCAAGAACGCTACTACTTGCGATTGTTGCTATTACACGTCAAAGGTGCTACAAGTTTTGACAGTATTAAAACAGTCAACGGAGTTACTTATGAAACCTTCAAAGAGGCAGCATTAGCCCTTGGCTTACTATTTGATGATAGTCTATGGAAAAATACGCTACAAGATGCCTGTATTCTCAACATGCCAGCACAGCTTCGGGACATGTTTGCCTATATCTGCATTTTTAGCCCTCCAGCTAATCCTCTGCAGTTATGCGATGAATTCAAGGAACACTTTCTACAGGTCTACTGCCATGCATACCACTCCAATACTCAGGCCTGCATAAATTGTGAAGGCTATGCTATGACTGATGTGCAAGATGTTCTAAAAAGTCATGGGATAAGTTATATGGATTTTCATTTACCACGACCCGTAAATAAACTACACCTCCTCCCGCTGTATAATAAAGATGTTGAGCTACAAACAGCTGCAGAGATGAAAGCCACTCTAAATGATGAACAACTGTTGGCCTATAATACTATCAGTCAAGCTTTACAAGACTCTACTGACACCACAAAGTGCTTTTTCATTGATGGTCCTGGTGGGAGTGGAAAAACCTACTTATATCATCTACTGCTACATCAGCTAAAGGGGAGAAGGACACATTGTGTCAGCGGCTGCCACAACAGGAATTGCGGCCAACTTACTCGAAGGAGGACGCACAATCCACTCTCTCTATGACATTCTACTCCCTGTCAATGAAACCTCTGTTTCAAGGACTAAAACTGATACAGAGGCAGCCAAATAGTTGCAGAATACAAAATTATGTATCATTGATGAGTGCACAATGCTCTCTAAATATGCATTGCATGTCATTGATAGACTTTTACGCGATGTTATGACAACACATGTCTCCAAGAAACACCAAACACCGTTTGGAAGTAAAGTTATTGTTTTGGGAGGAGACTTTAGACAATGCCTTCCTGTCATCGCTCACGGAACCAGAACTGATATTATAGAGAGCTGCATTAAGTATTCCCAACACTGGCAACATTTCGTTAGACTGCCACTCATTAACAACATGAGCTCCATTGACCAACAATACAGTACTTGGTTGCTTCAACTGGGAAATGGTGAACTTTCCAATGATTTCAACCTTGGAGATGATGTCATCGAAATACCTTCAGACATGCTCTCCACTGGCTGCTTAATACGTGATATCTTTGGAGACAACATTTCTATTGATATTAATAACAATAGGAGTATCAATATTGCGGCATCACATGCAATTCTATGCCCTAAAAATGAGGATGTTGATAATGTTAACTCCAACATCATGGATCGTCTAAATGGTGACTACACTGCGGTAACGCTATGCGGTGCTGGGAAAAGTTTTAAGTTAAAACCGGAATCCGGCAGGCTAGGGTCAACACGGAGATGTGACCCTGGCCTATATGTGGCTTTTTCACGAGTGAGGCAACGCTGTAATGTCAAGATTCAAGTGGTGGATACACTAGCTCAAGGGAAATTAGTTCCGAATAGTCCCAAAGTTTTCACAAAAAATATTGTTTATAAAAATATTTTACTTTAAACTCTTTAGATAGATAGTTAGGTTTAGATACATAGTCACTTTAAAATTAAACAAAAAAATACAAAAAAAATTAGTTTAGCCATAGATGTATAGGAATAAAAAAAAAAATACAAAAAAATTAGTTTAGTTATAGATATAGAAATTATAATTACTTAGATAGGAAATAGTCATTTAAGATATATGGTCGTTAGTTTTTTAGGTTACAGCATTTTCTTTTATATATTTGATAGTATATGTATATGAACACACATTTAGTAGTAGATGGTAGATGTGTATCATCCAAATGACTGTATTTGGTGATAGGAACCTGTCTTTGAAGCTCCAGCAGTATAGCTGCTGAGAGATTTAATTTTGTTTTTAAACAGGGTGAGGTTTTTGTGAACAGCTAAGAGACGGGTGGGATGGCTGTTCACACACATCTCTATCTCGAGGTGTGTTCTGTACATATAAATAGATAGAGAGGTATGTATTTAGATAGATAGGGAAAGAATAGAGATTTAGTTTTCACATCTGTGTTTTACTGTTATTTCTGGAAGTTAGAGTGCAAATAGCACAATTTTTGGACTTGCTGTGCAAGGGCTGAGCTACAACTCACTTGCTGTAAGTCGTATGTAATATATATGAAATTTGTGGTTCACTTGCAGCAGATGCGGCAACTTGGTTTCAGTAGTTTAGGCCGCAAAAACCATTGCTACAAGTGTTTTTTTGTGGATGCATTTGCTGCAACTGTTGAAGCCAACTTTGCCGCATTTGCTACAAGTTAACTGCAAGTTTCATATACATTGCATTGTACTTGCTGCAAGTGTGTTGCAGGTCAGTTCTTAGGTGCCAAGTGTGGAAGTTTTTATTTTTTTTTAACATTACTTCTGCAAATAGCAAAAAAATGCAGATGTGAAAGGGGTGTAAGTGTTAAGAAGTAGGGATAAGTTAGTTAGGACCCGTCAGATCAAAGGCCACCGTGAAGTGGTTGATGGGCACGCTTATATTGGCCAATCGGTGTACTATAGACGTTGATTTCTTAAATTTTACACTTCTGTAAAAATAAAAACCAAAATTTTGGGTACACAAAAGGTCTTTTATCTCAGTTGTACCTCTTAGAATTATTAAAAATGAAGGCTTAGCTAAGCCCAAAAAATGATTGATAGCAACCCATCAGATGTAAAATTACTGTGAAAATACATGATGGGCACACAAGTATTCGCCAGTATGGGTACTAAGCGCCTTTGCAAATATTCATGAAATATTCAAAAATGTTATAGAACATACAAATATACATAGTTGATGGATACATATTATTTATTTATTGCATTATTGTTGTTGAGCAAAGACCCGTGGAAGTGACATTTGCCATGAAACGGTAAGCCAACATCTGATGTTTTCCATCCCTCCCCTCATAAGCACGTTTCTGGATGCTGTGTAACTGGACCTTGAATGAAAAGAATTCTCACGAGCTGGTGAGTGCTGCCGTTTTTGGTCTTTCTTACTATTATTTATTAATTGCATTATTGTTAAATTAGAATAAATAAAGTATATATGGATTCTAGACTCCCAATTCTTTAGAATCGGGCCGACATCTAGTTAGCAAATAAAGTATTTTCTTAAATCAGATTTTTAAGTTAAATGTATTAAAATTAAAAAAGCAGAATTTTTTTTCTCAATTTTCTACATCGCTATGATATAAAAATAAATCCGGAATCTTCAGACTGGACATTAGGCCATATTCTACACTTATACCTGCTGTTTTTGTATACAAAACATTTAAGCAATTCTGTATACAGTAGATAACACAGGATCCACCATTCACTATAGGTGATATCACAGCTCACCTCCTCCTGTACATTGACTGATAACACCTCTATATACAGTAGATAACACAGGATCCACCATTCACAATAGATGATGTCACAGATCACCTCCCCCACCTGTACAATGACTGATAACACCTCTATATACAGTAGATAACACAGGATTCACCATTCACAATAGGTGATATCACAGCTCACCTCCTCCTGTACAATGACTGATAACACCACTATATACAGTAGATAACACAGGATCCACCATTCACAATAGGTGATATCACAGATCACCTCCTCCTCCTGTACAATGACTGATAACACCTCTATATACAGTAGATAACACAGGATCCACCATTCACAATAGATGATATCACAGCTCACCTCCTCCTCCTGTACAATGACTGATAACACCTCTATATACAGTAGATAACACAGGATCCACCATTCACAATAGGTGATATCACAGCTCACCTCCTCCTCCTGTACAATGGCTGATAACACCTCTATATACAGTAGATAACACAGGATCCACCATTCACAATAGGTGATGTAACAGCTCACCTCCTCCTCCAGTGCAATGACTGATAATATTTAGATCAGAGATATGGTGGACAGCAATGTGAACAGCATTTTCTTACCTCTGCACCCCTGGTATCTCCAGTATTAGATCAGATGCAATAGAGAAAGAACAAAAGAACAGGAAGCGCACATGAGCAGAACCTGGAGATCTAGGGGGTTGAGATTAATGTTTCAGAGAAGGGGTCACTTACCTCTTGAGGCTGAGCAACCCTGCACAACCTCAGTTTGAATGTGAAGGTGAGGAGACTCGTGTTGCCGTTCCGTGCAGCTCTTCCTGGTACGATCAAGTGACCTGATCACATGACCACGGGGAAGTGTTGCCGTAAAACACGCTACCGCAGGTCCATTAGCCAGAGAAGGATTACTGCTATGCCTGGAGCTGCTCCTGCCGTGTACCCTCGAAAGGGACATGAGTATGGAAGCAAGAAAATAATTGCAGTCTTTAGGAGCACTGAGGCTGAGGGAGATATATTAAATATGGTTAAAGGCAACAAACCTTTATTAAAATTCTTTACACTGCACAACGCATTTTGATATCAGGTACCATATCATAAAGACCGCAGTTATTTTCTTGCTTCAGTATTAGATCAGAGACATGGTGGACAGCAGTGTGAGCAGCCTCTTCTTACCTAGCACCATTCGTATATCCAGTATTAGATCAGATAAACAGGGTGGTAAGCAGTGTGAGCAGCCTCTTCTTACCTAGCACCATTGGTATTTCTAGTATTAGATGAGATAGACAGGGTGGTAAGCAGCTGTGAGCAGCCTCTTCTTACCTAGCACCATTGGTATTTCGAATATTAGATGAGATAGACAGGGTGGTAAGCAATGTGAGCAGCCTCTTCTTACCTCATAACTCCTGGTATCTTCAGTTTTGCATCTTCCAACTAATGAAAGGCTGTGTAATAGTTTTGTACTCTTGTTTACAGGCAGCTGTCCTGTTACTATTCTAAGACAGTCTTCCATATTTATAACAAAGTCATTTCAATGTAGTTTAATGAATACGCCCCTTCCTTCCTTCCTTTTTCTTTCTTCCTTTTCTTCCTTCCTTCCTCCCTTCCTTTCTTCCTCCTTAAAACACCTTTAATTCAACCTCTCCTATTTGTATCTTATGCCAAGAAACCTCCCATAATCACTGAGAACTTGAAAACCTCCTAAAAACAAAAACTGTAGAAAATGTTCCTTGCGGTGGTGACCTTTGTTTATATTATACCTATTACTCAAAAATCCCATGTCAGCCATTTTTCTTCAATAAATGGTATCTTAAAAATGTTTCCATGTTATTTTTTCAATTTGAGACGAGGCGTCTGGTGCTGACGGGAGGATTTTGTAGATAATCACAGTTCATTGACAGCAGCGATTACATTGGGAGGGGAGAGCGCGTTCCCACCCCTGTAAGTAATCACTGATGAAACCTTACGTCCTCTAAGTGAAAAAGAACAATAATACTTACACTTGACTTGTCTCACAGTGGAAAATTGGAAGGCAAAGTGATGTGCGGAATTAATCGTCGGAGCTTTAGTCTCGGTACAACTCTGTACGTGCATTTTTGCTTTTATCAGATACAAACAGAATTAAGGAGACCCTCAGGAATAAAATATGTATGCTGTGGCTAGCACAGAGCCTACGTAGAGTGACTGCTGTCTTGTGTCTATGATTATTGTACAGTTTATATATGTAACAACAATTCACAGGGTGCATATCGCCAGAAGTACAACCTATGCACGATAAATGGGGGTGCTACAATGGGAGCACTGTCACGATCCCTCGCCACAGCACATCTGAGACACAATTATAGGTATGCTGTTACTGGTACCTGGGTGTGCTGAGTTGTCAAGTGTGCTGATCTTCAGAACAGTGTTCCATTCTGGTTCTGGGAGGGGTTGGGTTGCTCAGGTGTTTCAGCCTCCAGTGATTGCTCTGTCACTTAGCTGAGCAGCCTTTCCCAGAATACTGCTAGTTATACATTCTGGCTTAAGCGCCGTGTGGCCTGCTTTTCTGTGTCTGCTCTGATCTCTGTTAGCTGACTCTGGAATGTTGCCTGATTACACTTTTGCTTATTCCCTGTACTTGTTATTACTCTCCTGATATTTTTACTCCTGGACTGTGACCTGTTTATACCTCTCAAAGTAGGAACAAGTCCAGCACCACATGTTACAACTCCAAAGCTTTATTCCAATATTCATAAAAATATGGGCAACCAAAGCAATAAAAGCATCACGAAGAGTGGCATTACCGGGCACTGGTTATGCCACGCTTCATGATGCCTTGATGCTGGACTTCTTGTTCATACTTTGGAGTTACCCATTGGATTACTCCCAAGTACAAAGGGACAGGTGAGAAGAATACTTCATTTATTATGTTTACACCTCTGTTTAATCCCTGAATCCTCATTGTGATCTCCTGAAAATCTGACCTTGAACTGTTACATGAGTATGTCTCTGTCTACTCCCTGAATACTGTGATCTCTCCTGGAACTAACCCCGGATTTCCTGACCTCCCTGTTGTCATTCCAGTAAATACTCACTGTGTCACAACCTAGTTTAGTAGTGACTAGCATCACAGGCACAATGTATGAAGGCACTACAATAAAAGGGGGCACAATGTATGGGCACTAAATGGGCAGATTTGAAATTTCCAGAAAAGAAAACCCCCCTTGTGTGGATGTTACAAATTAGTCACTGCAGCCATAGATTTATTTTGAGGTGCAATTTCAACTATGGGGTCACTATTGTTTTTTCCTCCTGATCTGGCTTCTCAGGAGCTCAGCTAATATAGGACACAATCTATTCAAACAGGATCTGCGTTCTAAATGCCAAAAAGCGTTCCTTGGCATCCGAGTCCTGCCATGTACAAAACATTAGTTTATGACCACATATGGGGCATAGCTGCATTTAGGAGAAATTGCATAATATATTACGGGGGCCATTTTGTTCTATTACCTATCCTGGGAATTGTAAAGTTGGTGTTATAACAGTATTTTAGTTGAAAAAAATTATTTTTTTTGTTTTCATCTCTAAAGGTACCTTCACACGCCGCAATCTCGCCTGGCAATATGAGGCGATCTAACGTGCGCGTTCACGTTTTTCGTGGTCGCCTCAGATCACCGATGGCGGCATCACACGCTGCAATGTCATCCTGAACCCAAGGCGATGTGTCGCTCCGGAAATCGCCTCCCCTACAGCAGAACCAATCTTGCCTCATTCCATCGCCGCTTCACACGCTGCCATCTCAAAGGCAATGTAGGCGTACATGTTCAGCGCTGCGAGGAGATAGGCGTGCCACAGTGGTGTATACCGCACCCCATACACGCTCATTGGACAACGCAACAGCGTTACGATTGGTCACCCTGCTCTGGAAGGCTGGCTAATACATGACGCCATTGTCTATCGGAGTTTACACTGAGTTTGCGGATGGTTGTGTAGCAGAAGATGTGTGTGGTGCTGAACGGACAGCTCTTCAAATATGGCACGGTGTCAACTGACAGCCAATGGGAACACAGTAGCCCACACCAATCATCTCAGACGGGGCGCGGATGTCAGCCCGCTGAGGCACGCCTACGGGAAATCATAGACAACGCTCTTTCCATCACTATCGCCCTGTCACATGCCACAACACGGAAATATCGCCTTAACGATTTCGGCTGATTTCTGAGCTCTGTTCAGGAATCAGGCGCCGGCCGAGGGGCGATTTATCGCCGCGAAATTCCCAAATCACACGCCGCAACCGTGAGGCAATTTCACGGCAATTGCTCTGCGGCGACATATCGCCTTTATGATCTCCAGGCGATATTGCTGCGTGTGATGGTACCTTAAAGGTACCTTTACACACAGAGATAAATTGCTTGCAATTCACTGGTTGCAGTGAAATCATGGACACATTGTTCCACTTGTACACGGCAACAAAATGGAACAATGTGTCCATGATTTGACTGCAACCAGTGAATTGCAAGCAATATATCTCTGTGTGTAATGGTACCTTAAGTGTTATAAAATTTCATGAACATTCGTGAAGTTAAAAATGCTTAATACACCTAAAGGTGAATTCCTTAAAGTGTATATGTCATTTCATTGCAAAACCCCCCAAAAACTCAATACTGCACTGGTTGTATGTGGTGGGTCACATAGCAGCTAAGATAATGCTTTTTGTTGTGCCATATGACTTATTTTTTCACTCTTTTATGGCTGGCATGGCCAGCAGTTGATAGGGAGCAGTGCAATGTGACACCAGAAAAGGGGTTAACACAGATCCTGACTGAGCTGTGTGGAGTCAGATGACAGATCAGAGAAGCTTATGCCAAGGAAAGAAGAGTTTGCAGTGATCCTAACATTCTGACGGTGCTTAGCTACTGTGCTGTAATCTGAGCTAATCTGAAACATTGCTTCCTCACCAGTTGCAGTCAGCAGTGTAGGCCACACCCCCTTTCCCTTATATGGGTACATGCCCCTGTTCAGAGTGAAGGCAGATCTGATTGTTATTGAACATATATCTGCTTGACACACAGTCTAGTGGGGACACCTTGTGGAAGATTTATGAAGTTTTCAACCAGAATTTTCTGATAAATTTTGCTGTTTTGGCACGTCAGTAGCTCTGCAAATGTGGCGCCCCACCGTGTAGGCCGCCACCAGAGGTACTGCACTCCTGCGATAAGCATCAGCAACCAAAATACTAAAAAACGACATTCCAACCCAAATTTATTGGAGAGTGCAAATTTATTTATAAGTGGATCACAGAGGGGACATACAAAAGACACTCAATATGATAAGGACAAAATATTCACCATAACTTTGATATATGTCACCAAATAACAGCAATCTATGGGTTACATACAATTTTATACTGAGGGGTATCATAGCAAATTAACCCTCAGTGACTCATAAATATTGCTGTATATGATTAATTAAGATAGCAAAGTATATAAATATGGATTGCAGTAATAATTAAAGTGCACAGTGCTTAATGGCTATTGCGTATAATAATTAGCCTGCAAATTTACTACAGCAAGGTACATCAACGCAGTCCCTGCAACTACTAAGCGGTATCATATAAGAAAACCACCCATTAAAGCTGATATGTGACCCAGACCTATGGAGCTTAAGACCAAGGCTAATGGCTATTGCATATAATAATTAGCCTGCAAAAGTACTACAGCAAGGTATACCACTATACATCAACTCATTCCCTGCAACTACTAAGCTGTATCATATAAGAAAACCACCCACTAAAGCTGATATGTGACCCAGACCTATGGAGCTATATTAAGCCCCAGGCTCTATCTCACTCAGCAAAAAGGGGACTAAGCACTAATGCCGCTCAAACCACTCAACAATAACCTGCTATCAAAGACAGTTAATAACCACCTAGGTGAATAGGTCAGAGTGAAGCCCTACACGTGTTTCGGTAAGCAACCTTCGTCAAGGGGCGTAAATCCTGCGATTAGGGAGCGATGTGCTTCTGCTCTCTAGGTTCTGGAATGGTGCAGTTGAGCCAAACATACACACAAAACACACACTACCCATAGGCCCCAGGGACTGTGGGTGGACCCAGGCTCCAAAAAGGGGGACAGGGAAGTGTATTGAGGAGTCAGGAGAGGAGAGACCATCGTGAAAGCAGTGGAGTGCAAGTTGGGAATGTAGAGGCGGTGTGGTGCTGACTCCTGTTGGGCTGGAGCACGACCCCACTCGCCCCAGGAGGGAAAGATCGAGAGGTGTGAAGGAAGAAGGGAGCCCTTGGGGTATGGAACATGGAACGAGATGTAGATCCCCGTACGCCTGTATCTGGCGAGACAGAGGTGGTGGTGGACAACACAGGGACCAGGCCCTGAACACAGTGGAAGCTTCATGCCCGAACCTTTGAATGTGAAGCCTCAGACGGGAGCTGTGGCCAAACACCTGACACAACTTGGGGAAGGCGGACGAACTAGGGAGCAGTGCCCGGGAGGGGTACAAGAGCACCCGTGGCTGTCAGTACCTGAGCTCTGTGCTGCGGAGGCACTACGTAACAAGCGGCAAGACAAGCTTGTAGCGCGAGGGGACCACCAGGGAAGGTAACACCATTTTAAAGGGTTCTATAAAGTCTATTGGTTCAAAAAGCTCAACGCACCCCTAGATTAATTTTTTGATAGGTCTAAGTTCCAAAATTACATTTCCATTATTGTACCACCCTCCAGCAAAAAAACCTGTCTTCTGCTACAGCCAAATATTTCACATTTTGCTACATGTTTTCCTTGCATATTAAAGACACTTGGCCAGTGGCATAACTAGAGTCTGATGTGATGGGCCTCGTTGTGAAATTTGGCCTCTCCCCCCCACTCACACACACCTTAGTCAAATGTACAGGCCCTTGTAGTGTTGTAAATACAGTACTAAGACTTGTGAATTGATCTCCCTCCCCTTTCATTATGTATTAATGTTCACCATCGTGTTATATATGATCCCCATCCAGGTATGTATGGTCCTCATCCTGGGCCCATACTGGTATATGTGTCCCCCATCCTGGCATATATGTCCCCATCCTGGTATACAAAATCCAAAATATATATATAATATATATAATGTTAGAATATGGTCATCCTCCTGGTATATATGGTCCCCATCCTGCTATATATGGCCCCCATCCTGGTATATATGGGGGCATCCTGGTATATTGATCTCTCATCCTGGTATATATGGTACTCATACTGGAATACATGGTCACCATCCTGATATATATATGTTCTTCATCCTGATATAATATATCCTCAACCTGGTATATATGTCCCCATCCTGGTGTTGAGGGTCTCAGTTCAATCACAAGTCCACCAGCCACTCCTAATTATATATATATAGACAATTATGCACGTCTGCACTGAAAGTAAATGATACTGACACCAGAGCCGTCTCAAGCCTTACTCATGCCTACACCAAATGAGATTAAACACTGCGCAAGCGTTTATTGAAACACACATTTTTATACAGAAAGAAAAAGGCGTGTTAGAATTCTGGAACTTTCTACAAAGTGATCATCTCCTAATTGGTCAATTCTTATCAAATTATTCTAATATCTAAATTCCTCCCTTAATGGGTTGGCTTATATCCGAGGCTCCATGGACTTCATCTGCATATTCAAATTGAGCAATGCACTGTGTTTGAGTGCTTTAACTGGTGCCCGCAGTGTTATCCTCCACTGGTCTCCACAAGGTCAGTGGGTGCTTTGTGATGTCTGTCTATCAAGCATTGCTCCCACCCAGCCAGAATCCTGCGCCACACTGATGAGGGGCAACAACCCCGAAACAGCTGTCTGTGGTTGGATACCTAGTCCATGGTAAACCCCTGGCCATATCTTCAAGCTCGCAAGGGCTGGATAGTGACTTAAGGGCTACTAATACCCTGGGCTAGGTCCTTCCCTGGTGGGATAACTGGCTGGTGTCCATGTTGTAGACTCTTAACCGAGGCTCCATGGACTTCATCTGCATATTTGGGATCACATGAAGATACAGAAGGATTTGTTCAAAACTACATCCACAGAAGAAATAACAAAAGTTCTACTGGCAGAAAGGGAGGGGGACAAAATGGTAATTGGCTGGATGCTACATTATTATTACATTACATTACATTATTATTAGAATTTTTCGGACTATAAGATGCTCTTTTTTTCCTTCAAAACGGGAGTCTTGTAGTCCTGATGTAACCGACTGATCATTTTTTTCCCATTATTATTTATTTATTTTTTTTACACCTTATAACATCAGGTTGGTTGCCATACACTAATGTGCATGGCAACCAAGCACAGACACCGTCCAGATTGTGGAAATGCAGTCTGATTACAACAACCAATCACAGACGCTCTTGCAGAGCATGAGCTTCTGTGATTGGCTGTTGCCAGTCAGTGAAGTGAATATGCATGAAGCTTAATGGGCGGCCCCTGAAGTAAGTGAGCAGGAGATTGTGAGTGGATCTGGAAGCAAGCAAGCAGCGGTAGACTGGTAAGATCGATCTTTTGTGTGTGTTGTGTGTGTCTGTGTGTAGGATAATGCAGAACAGAGGCATTAGTGCATTTGCACCAACGCTTCTGTCCTAGATAAGCTACACACACATCCGAACAATTACAAATCCCGAATGTAAAAATAATCTAAAGTTTAAAAATAAAGAATTTAATCACTTAAAGGCAGGTTATTGGGCCTCCCCTCGGCTTAATATAGCAGCCCACAGCCGCCCTGTTCCTAGTGCTTTACTCGGCTCTTCCCGACTGCGATGGTAATGTGGGTGATAGAAGTGGTTAATTGGTGATGTACCGATCTTTGAGACCCCCAAATTGTTAATCCTGTAAGTAAATTGTTAAAATACAGACACAGAAAAAAATCCTTCAATTGAAATAAAAAACACAGACACTCTTTTTAACCTATTTATTAACCCCAAACATACACTTGCAGCTCCAACAATAAGCCACAATGTGATGCATCAAAGCTCCACTGAAAAAAAACTCACCAAAATTTAGCCAGGTAAAATATCCGTTGCACCTAGCAGACAGCTGCCAGCTCCACTGGTAGGCAACACAAGTGTACAAACACCGATGATCAATCTCCTTCAACCCGAGCATGGGGGCGGCTGTGGCGCCTGTGACTCACCGTAGCCAGGTTCCCAGGTCTCAGGCGCTGGCTGTGGTCACGGTTCTGGGCCTGAGGCTGTGGAGGCCTGGTTGTCAAAGGTTAAAGTAAAATGGTGAAATAAAAATAGAGTTACTGTTTCGTGACGCCACCTGTAGGAGTCCGGTGATGGCTCCGGCGCTGCTTTGGACCTCCAGGGGATGGGCTGCAGCTAGATGGATCCGCTCTCTACCGGATGAGCGGGAGTCCCCGGGTCAGGAGCTGTGGTGATGGAATACGGCAGCTCAGTTGATTCTGTATGAATATCGGTTAGTAACAGTTCTGGAATAAGGCTCGGACACATTGCTCCTCTGCACGGGTCTTTACTTAGTTCACACACAGTACACTGGAATAACAGTTTCACTTTCAGGTAACGGACCGGGTGGTCCCTGTGATGAACGGTGTCCCTCCAAGGCTCCACAGTGTCCTTCTTTATACTGGCTGTCCCTTTTACTCTTCGCGGCTTCTAACGTACCAGGTCAGGATACAGAGGAACTTCTGTTGGGCACCCGAGCTGTTGGCCTAGCGACTCCTGATGGGTCCCTGGACCTCAATGGTGGGTACCCCTCCTGGTACAGCGGCGGTGATGGAGATTTGTGTATTGCGCTCCTATGAAGCCCTCAATCACTCCGGTTCTGTAGCGCAGCGATAGATCATCTGCTCTACCTCGGAGCTGGTACTCCGGGTTGGACTGGGCTCGGGCCGTTTCTTCGCCCATTACTCGTTCTCTTGGCCCCCTTCACTTCTGGGTCACCACTTCTTGGTGCCCTCTCTGTTAGCTGTTCTGTCACGACTTGACTTGTTCCTGTCTCTCCCACTTTCTAACTCTGTTCTACTCTTTCCCCACTGCTATGCATCTAACTCTCCTCCCACCAGGACTGGTTGCCTGGGAAACGGGCCTCTAATTGGTCCTCTACCTCTAGATGTTGCATGTGGTACATGGAGCCTTGGGATTAACCTGTTCACCACTGAGACGGAGAATACTGCACCTTCAGTCAGGGATGCAGTACCCTCCTGTGACGCACTTGTTGCGGGGCGCCACACCTGCGTCCAGCCATGCCGACAAGGAGGTGACTGATGGTGTTCATGGACACAAGGTTACGAACAGGACGTCAGTTACACAGGTCTAAGTGAAGCAAAGTGTCAGAGCTCAACCTATTGGTCACACCCAACTATTAGACAAGGTGGGACGCTCTGCACCAAATACATGCATCACAGTGACAGGGGCGCCTGTTGGGCATGAACAATACGTTGAGCTCTGACACTTTGCTTCACTTAGACCTGTGTGACTGACGTCCTGTTGGTAACCTTGTGTCTATGAATACCATCAGTCACCTCCTTGTCAGCATGGCTGGACGCAGGCGCTACAGCCGCCCCCATGCTTGGGTTGTAGGAGATTGAGCATCAGTGTTTGTACACTTGTGTTGCCTACCAGTAGAGCTGGCAGCTGTCTGCTAGGTGCAACGGATATTTTACCTGGCTACATTTTGGTGAGTTTTTTTTTTCCCTCAAAACTCCACTGACACTACTACTTCCAGACAGAGCTTGTGCTGAGCGGTGAAATTAAAGTGACTGATTAGTTTGCGCATGGCACACAATAATGTCACCAAGACCTGTGGCTGTGAGAGCAGTGATGTCAGTGAGGTTACATCTGGGGTACCGAGCACCCCTACTGTCACCTCATTAACGTCACCACTTTCAGAGCTGCGGCTCTCTGTGCCATTATTGTGTGCCAGTGCTCAAGCTGATCAGTCACTTTAATGTCACCGCTCAGCATGAGGTCTGAATATAACAGACCCAGGGAGATTCAAGGAATCTTATTGTGGATTTTTTCAGAGCTACAAGCATATGTTTGCGGTTAATAACGGAATAAAAAAGGGTGTCTGTGTTTTTTATTTCAAACAAAGGATTTTTCTTTGTGTCTTCTAACTATTAACTTACAGGATTGGTAATGTGGGGATCTCATAGAGACTTGGACATCACCAATCAAGGGTTTGATGTCAGCTGTCAATTCACAGCTGTCATTAAACTCTTTTAATACTTTGATTGTCACCACACCAGGGCAATCAGGAAGGAAGCGGCGGGTAAAGCGTCAGGATTGGCACATTCAGTGAATGCACCATTTCTGGGGTGGGCTGCTATTCTTAGATTGGGGGACCCAATAACTATGGGTCTTACCAGTAGAAGACACCAACCCCCAGTCGTGTGCTTTATCTTGGCTAAGTATCAAAATTGGGGGGGACCCCATGCCTTTTTTAAATGATTTATTTAAATAATTTAAAAAAACCTGCTTGGGGTCCCCCATATTTAAAAACTAGCCAATGTAATGCACACAACTGGTACCTGCAGCTCGTAGCCATGTGCTTTATCTGATATGTATCAATATACTGGAGACCCCACACAATTTTTTTTTCCAATTATATATTTAGTTTTAAACTCCGGGGACACAGACTGGGCAACCAATCACAGATGGCGGCACATAAGTTGTGGGTGAAGTCTGACTACAACCAATCACAGACAATGTCACAGAGGGTGGACAGGGGATGCAGTGACTATGATGAGTGTTGAGGGGGAAGTGATGGCATAATTAACAATTAATATGACACATAAATATATATCTCTCTTTGTGGGCATGTATGTGTATATATCTATATTTATGCCCACATTGGTGTAATAGGCCATAATAAATGTCCCTTCATATTTTAGTTATAACATTGACCAATTCAGTTGTATCTGATGGAAATCTGTTCTACTGACATGTTTAATTACCATATCAGATGATGTCCATTCTTGCATTTCAGTGTGGGAAGCTATCAAATAAGACTCTTAATTTAAATATCAAAGATCTACAGGCTGCTGGTACAAAGGGTTATTCTCACCCCTTTCTTCTAACAAACTACAGCAGCCAAGATGTCCAAGGTGATTGGTGTGGACATAAAGGTATCTCTAAGAAGTATTATTTCCATTGTTTGCCAATCTATAGTGTAAGCTTTAGGCCATTCCAACAGAGTGCACGGTGAGCGTGCACCCTTAAAACCCCCTGTCAGAAGTGCACAGATGAGGAGGTGTGTCTGTCACGTGCACAGCTGAGGGTCAGGTTAAAATGCTCTCTGAGACAGGAAAGCTCTCTCTTTCTACTTGGATCCACCATGGAATAGGACCTTCAACATCTGGCCTAAGTATCACCATCTATATCTTTCCTGTAACTCTCTCTCTCTCTCTCTCTGTCTATATTCAGGGATAGTTAGGGGCAGGTGAATAAATGTAATTATATTAATGTAGTGTGCATGTATATTTAGGTAACGTGGGTATTAGTAACTGTGGGTGTTTACATATTGTAACAGTTATTGATTGTGTTTAGTTATCCTGCTATCTGGAAATATATATATTATTGTTGTAGACTTTTGGGTGTCTTTAATATTAATTTATTAGGACAGACTTGTTTTCATTAAGTCGTCGGTATATACATATATATATAGTTAATCAGCATAGGAACAGAAAGCGGTAAGGAAGGGAAGATTCTGGATATCGGTGATTGTAGTCATAACCGACAATAATAACCGATAAACAGAACCAGCCCTATAACAAATTGGCGAGCCTAGGCCCACTGTTTGAGGTTGTTCTAGTGTCTTTTGTAGTGAAAACCTGTGGTCATCGTCTGGAGCGGATCAGGCCAGAGGAACGTGGACACAGATAACAGGAGGCACGGTGAAGTGATCTGTTATTTTGTGCGTTTAGTGCCCTGATAGCTCAGACGGGTGACACAGTTTTCAGTCTTAGTAAGACACAGGACAAAGTCCTCATCAGAGAACCTTTTTCTGATTTTAACGATTTTTCTGATTCCTTTACACAATACACGTCTATCGGCGAGGCAGATCATCACGTCACTTCCTTCAAACACCATCAACGTTTGGTTCATCTGAGGAGTCCAGCTGGTCGGGAAAGAAGGCGTTCCGGAGAAAAAGGACCTTTGTCCAAGCAGCACAAGAGGGACGAAGGAACAGACAACACCAAGCAACATGGCCTCTGAACACGTGAGTATGAACTTCTCCACTCTCAAACACCTGTGTAGAAATAGTACATGTAACCCAATACTGCCAACTGCATATAAGTCCACAGAGATGCTCTGGTCAACTTTACTGGACCAGGCATACGCACATGATAGAGTTTGTATTAGTAAAAGTGTTTTCCACAAAACTAAGAAACGCCTCCAAATGCTGGCTAAATTAGTGTATACTTTTGAGGACAGCATTTGCAGGCCGGAGCATGAGGAAACACTTGCTACCACAAGAAAGGCAGACAAAGTTTCCACATCGGATAACCTACACTGCCATTATTGTGTGGAGAGCATTAAACGTATACACACTCTAGAAACTGAGCTAGAAGAAAGGGCCCAGTGTTCAGCTGACAGGGCCCGGGAAATCTGTGTGTTAGAATCTAGGATATCAGAGAAAGAAACCTATTATTCTGACATGGATAGAGAGCTCCTCAGTCTGTACACTGAGATAAATCAGTTCAAGAGTAGAGTTGCATCCATGGATGCACTAGTGAGCACACTTAGAGAGGATCTGGCTGCAAAGTCGCAAACGATTGTGAATTTGCAACAGGTCATCTCTAATCTGTCACGGCCTGGTACAAATAGCATGGTGCCTTTGCCCACGAAACAGGTTTGTGTTTCGGGTACTGCACAGGATGGGGAGACCACGGCAACATGGTCCACGTCTCCCATGGATCAGAGATACAGAGCTATAGAGTCCAGGGGACAGGTGGAACGGTCGCTACATTTCACTCAAACACCAAGGGAGTATACACGTAGCGACTGCTTCCAGGGTCAGGACGAGAGTTGGGGATATGGAGGTAGGTGGGAAAGGGATCACACCACTTCCAATCCGCCAAATCGTTCAGTAAGGTCAGAGGAATTTTATCCTAACCGTAACAGAATGGAAAGGATAAAATTTCTGTTACGGATCTGCAAGGAGATCCCAAAATATGATCCCAGTCTAGATGCGTTTACTGCATGTGATATCTTTGAAGGTCACTGCAATAAATATTCTGTGGCTCCAGAACTTCGAATGGAGCTATTCAAGTTGTGGTTGCCTACACACCTCAATCAGAGGTATGAGGCAATGGGGAGCACGGAACCCAGTAATGGACAGTTTCATGATAAGGAAGAACGCCTTTCCTTACTAATGACACTGGCAACGGGCCACGGGGACGTGACTCCAGAAATCCTGATGAAATTCAGACCAACTATACACGATGAACCTTTATCGTTGTGTAGTCGGTTTGAAGCTATGTACAGGAAGGTCACTATGGATCAAGGTATCGGTATTCCACAAGGCATGATCCGCATGTTTGTGGAAAAATTCCCATACCTTGATACTGCAATTAGGTTGAGTGCAGCGAGAGAACCATCGCTCACTGATGCGGCCATGATTATTGAGCAGTGTAGACAAGATCTACTGCACAATAAAAAGTCGGTTAAGGTTAGGGAGCATGTGCCTGTACACGTTAGATCACAAGATGAACGTGTGCGCCATGCTAGAAAGAAGCCAGGTGTTCGCCCCACAGCCCCACCATTTGAGAGGACAGGGAGCATTCAATGCTTTCTATGTTTGCAATTTGGGCACATGAAGAAAAATTGTCCTCAGTGGGTACAGAACCGTAACAGCCCGGGAAAATCTGGCAATAATAATGGTTTCAAGATGAAACCTAATTATTCCAGAACAGTGGGGGAACAGGCTGATGGGTCTCGGGGATATTTATAAGAGCAGACACTAAAATGTGTTGCCACTGTAAATGCCCCAGTTGAGGGTACAGGGGTTGTGGAATCTACTGATTCCACAACTAGAACTATGGTTGAGGATCTCCAAATTGCAGTATGTACCTCTCAGGTACCAACTGGAAATCTTGTCAACATCGATTGACAATTAGGGATCCCTAAAGAGCTGGCTCCAGTATGTCCTGTCATACTGGATTCTTCAGGGAGGCCCCACATAAAAGCCAGAATTAAAGATCAGGACACACAAATTATGCTTGATACTGGTGCGGAAATCTCCATAACAAATATCAAACATGATTTGCATCCAAACAGCCCTCAGTGTGTGGTGATCGGATTTGATCACCAACAAGGGGGGGTGAAGGCCCACAAAATTGAGGAAGTGATTGTCCAGATTGCCAAACACTTAACCCTCAATATCCCAATGTGGTATTACCCTGGTTCTGACAACATCATCGGAACTGATGTAATGACCCAAAATGGATGGATCCTGGATTTGGCAAACTGCATTGTGTGGAAGGGACCCAGACAATCCAAGGTGTGTGTCATACAACACCAGTGTCTGGGACCACCTTTGCCAGCTGATATGCTCGAACACAAATGGCCAGAGGTCTCTCATAATATAGACCTTGAACCCATTGTGTATGAACATCCTGATCTGTGGGCCCAGGGTAAAAACGACTGTGGAAGATTGACTGGTGTCCAGGTGGATATACAGGGGCCAGACCCACCCCCTCAACGTCAATATCGCTTTCCACTGGAAGCGACACAGTCAATAGTCAACACTGTCCTGGAATTGGAGACCGAGGGTGTGGTCATAGAGGGGAATTCAAAGTGCAACAACCCTCTATGGCCTGTGAAGAAAAAGGACACAGATGCGTAGCGTCTCACCATAGACCTACGTGTCCTTAATAAGTACACTCCGATGTCTGCCCCCGTAGTTGCACAAACTCCTGACATAATGGCGAGGATAAGTGGCAAAAGCCGCATATTCTCGACCATTGATGTCGCCAATGGGTTCTTCTCTATTGAACTCACAGAAAACTGTAGGTACAAATTTGCTTTCACAGTGGGGAACAAAACAGTACATGTTTAATGTTCTCCCCCAGGGGTTTCAGCGAGTCCTGCGTATTTTCATCAGTCATTGGCGGCCGTACTGAGCGTGTTTTCTTGGCCGGAATGTCTAATGCAATATGTAGATGACTTACTCTTGCACACAGAGACCATGGAAGAATACTTGATTCTGTTAAGGGAGCTCTTGGGACTCCTATCTAAATCTGGACTCGAGCTGAGTCCTCACAAGGCAAATTTGGCCAGAACAGAGGTGACTTTCCTTGGGCTGCAGGTCTCTTTTGGAGCCAAAGGAATTGTGGCGGCCCAAGTGGAAGCTATGGTCAAGTTACCTCGGCCTGCCACTCTACAAGACTTACGGAAGTTCCTAGGAGTGGCCAACTTCATGAGGGAATTCATAGAGGATTTTGCTGCCAAAGCGAAACCCCTTTATGAACTCCTCAGAGGAGAAGAACCCTCACTCCAGGGCTGGTCAGAAGCACAGGATGAGGCCTTTTCAACTCTGAAAAGAGACCTCTCCTCTGCACCGGTGTTAGCCACCCCCAACCTAGATGGAGAAATGGCCATCCATGCACATGCTGGGACTGAGTCTATCTCTGTTGTCCTTCTACAGCAGGTAGGACATGACAGTAGACCACTGAGATACTTTTCCCGGCTCCTCTCGCCGGTCGAACGAGGGTTCGACGAATGTGCCAAACAACTGGCTGCCATACACTATGCCGTTAAAACCACTGAGCATATTGTAGGTTTCAGATCTCTGACTGTACAGACACCACATTCTCCATTGGTTCTTTTACTCAGAGATACTCTCCCAACAGAGATTCGGGAAATGGATCATGGACCTCAGTGGCCGGAATTTGAAAGTGGATCACAAGGCAAAGTATGTTCTGTCCCAGTTGTTAAACATGACAGGGACCGAACATGACTGTGGTCAACCATCACTATACAGTACACCACAAATATTCAGGACAGACAGACATCCAGAAGACAGGGTCATCTTTGTTGACGGCTCTCGTTTCTGTCTGGATGGCACGTATGTGTCCGGATTTGCAGTGCTGGATGAGACCACAGGCACCCAGAGTCTTGTCCGGCTGCCAGGTCACATGTCAGCACAACGGGCTGAACTGGAGGCTGTCAAGGAGGCTCTCCTCCTTCAACCTCCAGGGAATCGAACTATATATAGTGACAGTTCATATGTAGTTCGATCTCTCACCCTGCACCTGAACACATGGAAAAAACGAGGGTTTGTGGACAGCCAAAATAAACCGCTGGCCCACGTTACAGTCCTAAAGGAATTGTGGGATTGGGGCATGGCACATCCAGCGGAGGCAGCCATTATCAAAGTCCCAGCGCATCAAAGAGGAGAACAGCCTTTGAGCATAGGCAATAACAAGGCCGACGAACTGGCCAAGTTTGCAGCAGTGTCTGGTGTCCTTCGGGAACCAGGAACTGAGCAGATCCCTGCATTTCAGATTGCAGTGAGGCAAACCAAACTAAAAGATGGACCTGTGTCATTTGAAGAGGAAGAGGCAAAAGATCCCATTGTAATGACACATATCGCAGCTCCTATGTCAGGGGATTCTGTGTCATGATACTGGCACCCAACAACTTCCTCTACCAGTAGTCCCGCAACAGTTACAGGCAGGAATTAACGATCAGTGGTACCAGTTCAGTGGTAGAGGACAAGTATGTGCGACAGTAGTAAGGGTCCCATATGAGGCTGAAGGTCTCCAACCAGTCAAACCGCACCTGGATTCTTGCAATGTTTCTACCCACCAATTGGCAGATCCCACAGCTCCTCAACTGTCATCCTCATGGAAAATCATCACAGGAACTAAATTCGTTCTATATACATGGCGAATTTCTGTAGATGACTTCAGTGTAGATCACTGGGATCACAGATGTGAGGAGTTTGTGAGGAACCAAATTGACATGATGAGAGGATGGGTAGAGGCGGGGCAAGAAGTGAGAAAAGATGATCCCCGACACAGGAAATTCAGGGGGAGGAGAAACTTGATAGAGATGGGAATTAGTGGAGGTGCATTGGGAGTAGGTGCCCTGAACACTATGGATATGGAAGTCCTGAGAGGTAAGCTCGGGGACATTGCGCGACATGCTGGGGAAGGGTTCAGAACTCAGCTTGATGTAAACCATGTCTTAGAGGGTTTGCAACATTCGCACATCACCTAGCATAGAGGGCCAATCAGGTCCTGGTGGGCGGAGTGTAAGGGTAGTGTGTAGTGGAAAGTTTAGTACATGTAGTTAGTTAAAAAAAAACTCTCCGAGCAACGTAGGAGAAGGAGCCAAACCAACGAGCTCTACAACCTAGGAGAGGGGGTTGCACAGTTCCGTGCGGCCCCCTGGCCACCTTCCCTGGCCGTCTCCCTACCATCACCCCGGTTGAGCACCATCACTCACGGTGCCTAATCAACCGATCCACGGGCATCAACATGCGGGCTCAAGATCATCCCGTGCCCATCTACAGCCAGTTTGCTGGTACCGAAGCTAGCAGCAGTTCAGCTCTGCTATTGTGGAGCCCCAAGGGACGTGGGGTACTCGGTGCCGGACCGATCTGCTGCTGGGGATGTCACTGGTGGCCTGGTCCGGACCGTGTCCCTGGCTCAGCACAATAAAAGGGGAATATTTACAGGGGAAATGTCACGGGTGACGCCACCACTTGGTGCGGCCAGTGATGGGCCGCGGCTGCTGCAGAACCTCCGGGGGTGATGGAATGGCAGCGGGGATGGTATAGTTCTAGTGGGGAGAACTGTATCCCCCGGGGCAGTAAGGAGTTAATGTCTATTTGGTGTAGTGGGGCTGTTGGAGCACACTTACTTTGCAGCTGCAGGGATCTCTCCTCCTGTGCTGGTCCTGACAGGCTGTAGCTCTGCAGGTTGAGATCGTGCTGATGCAAGCCTGTAGGGGAGGAAGGGTCTGCAGATGGAAGCAGGCAGGAGACAATGCAGGGTTTCCAAAGCTTTACTTAAGTTGTTCTTCTTCAAGCAAGTTACAGGTTATTCACAGTTCAAGTACACAGTTGCTTTCTACTCCCTTTCCGGGTTCCCTTCTCTCCTGCAGCCAGGCTCCTCTCTCCTTGTGACCCCTCACACAGTCTTTAAGTGTGCCTTTCCGGGCTATTACTCTCTATCTCCGTCTTACACGGGTGTATGCGGACGCTGAACAGTATAGCGGTGACTCGGGCTTCTGTGAGTCCTAGTGTGTCACTTGGCTGCCTGTTCTTTGGGTTAGGAACTCCAGCTTGAAACTAAAGCTCCCCGTCAGTGAATCTGGGGATACCGGGTGAATCGTCGGTCCCCTTCAGAGCTGACACTCTGCTCTAGCCCAGCCTGCAGTAGTCCACAGCATTAAACTACCAGGCTCCTTCCTCTGTGTTCCTTCCAATATATATGAGGGCTACCCCGCCTGCAGTTGGTTGCTTGAGCTGTAATTCTAGGGCCCCGGGTTACACCGTCCCTCTCGGCTCTCTCACACTCCTGGTGGTTTCAGCATCTTGGATGGGCTTTTCCCCCCCATCTGGCTCGCATTGGCTCAGTACGGGTCAGCGCTCCTCAGCTTAGGCTCTTCCAGGACGTATGGCTCTCTCCTGCTCAGCTTCAGCTCAACCTCCTGCTGTTCTGTAGCCTTTGCTGTTCAGCTCACATGGCTTACTAACTTCCTTTTCTCCTCCCCCTCACTATATACTGTCAGTCACCTGACCTTCTGGTGTGCCCAACCCACTCTTCATCCACCACCCCTTCTGGTCTCATAAAGTGTCTAACCTCAGGGCTGGATGTAACCCCTTCTATGCGTGGGTTGTGTGGGCTGTGAGGGTGTAGTGTTTACATGTCCTACCTGCCTGGCTGCAGTTCCCTTCTGTGGCCACCTGGTCGCAGGGGCGCCACACTATGCGAACCAGAGGAGTGGAGGGACCGCTTTATAGGAGCACCCCACCACCGCCATACACAGTCGTCTAACCAGCGGTGTACCCACCAAGGGACCCAAGGCTCCCCAAAGCATCTCGAACGTATACCCCGGATAGGGCATTCAAGCAGCCTCCCTGTACCCGACCTGGTATTCCTGGGCGACAACGGCAACATAATAGTTAGAATGGAGGAACACCGCGGATCTCTGAGAAACACTGGTCATTGCTGAGTCCACCCGGTCCACTACCTACAAACTGTATGCCATGTACTGCCTGCTGGTTACAGTAAAGAACCCGTTACAGAGACTTAGTGTCTGTGCCTTCTTATGAACTGTTTATCTGCGCATTAAGGTAACCGCAGCTGCCTCAGAACATCTTGTGCAGCTCCTGGCTCGGGGGATCACCGCTCAGCCTGTGGGGAGCGTTCCATCTTGCTGCATTCCATCCCCCGGAGGCCCCGCAGCGCCGGTAAAGTTATCGGAACTCTCATAGGTGGCGTCACGAAACAAATTAACCCCTTAATCTGTTCCCACAAGACGTCTCATCATTTTGATCTGTACCACTGGGCCCCACTACCGGCAGGCGCGGTCCACCCGTGACAAGAAGGAGGAAAAAAACACCTGTCTAAACCGGAGTCCCGTCCACGGTGAGTCAATTGCACCGAAAGAGGCATACTCCTCCCAGGAGTATATTGTACCCTTAGTCCCGTTTTAGGTTTAGATGTCGCAGATCAGCAGGGGAGGACCCCGATAACACCGGAGAAGAGACTCGACATTCGCCCTGACACTCCTGTGAGACTGCAAAAGATTCCTCTTGGTTTTGGTCGTGAGCTCAAGCATCTCTTGTTAGATTTCAGCGAAGAAGACGACATACTCCGAAAAGTTCATGAGGCTGAGAATCAAGCCACTATTCAGCTTGAGCATGACAAAACCAAGATAACGAGGATTACCAATGCCTTAGATACAGACTCTAAGGTGTCCTGGTGGGAAAGTATATTTGGCTATAGTCAGACAGCTACATCATTTTTTAATTTCATTATCCACCCTGTGATTGTTCTTCTGGTTCTTGTTCTTGTTATGTACATTGGACTGTGCCTAGTTTACCGGAGAGTAAAGAGACTTGCCCACCAGATACAAGAGAACCAGGCAGAACTTCACGAATTTAACCGCCGAAGAAGGTCCAGGACTTAGCACTAAAAGTCCTGAAACCTTGAGATTATATTTGACTAGATGGCGGCCCGATTCTAAAGAATCGGGTAGTCTAGAATGCATATATAGTTTATTTACTAATAGTTAGGGGAGTGCGGTGAAATTAATTGTGTGTATACAGGTGGCTCAGTGGTTAGCACTGTATGGTGGCTCAGTGGTTAGGACTGTATATGGTGGCTCAGTGGTTAGCACTGTATACGGTGGCTCAGTGGTTAGCACTGTATATGGTGGCTCAGTGGTTAGCACTGTATATGGTGGCTCAGTGGTTAGCACTGTATATGGTGGCTCAGTGGTTAGCATTGTATACGGTGGCTCAGTGGTTAGCACTGTATATGGTGGCTCAGTGGTTAGCACTGTATGGTGGCTCAGTGGTTAGCACTGTATACGGTGGCTCAGTGGTTAGCATTGTATATGGTGGCTCAGTGGTTAGCACTGTATATGGTGGCTCAGTGGTTAGCACTGTATACGGTGGCTCAGTGGTTAGCACTGTATACGGTGGCTCAGTGGTTAGCACTGTATATGGGGGCTCAGTGGTTAGCACTGTATATGGTGGCTCAGTGGTTAGCACTGTATATGGTGGCTCAGTGGTTAGCAGTGTAAATGGTGGCTCAGTGGTTAGCACTGGGCGATGGCTCAGTGGTTAGCACTGCGCGGTGGCTCAGTGGTTAGCAGTGAGTGCGGTGGCTCAGTGGTTAGCAGTGAGTGCGGTGGCTCAGTGGTTAGCAGTGAGTGCGGTGGCTCAGTGGTTAGCAGTGAATGCGGTGGCTCAGTGGTTAGCAGTGAGTGCGGTGGCTCAGTGGTTAGCAGTGAGTGCGGTGGCTCAGTGGTTAGCAGTGAATGCGGTGGCTTAGTGGTTAGCAGTGAGTGCGGTGGCTCAGTGGTTACCAGTGAGTGCGGTGAGAGTGGTCAGCGCAGCGCCGTGGGCAGAGTGGTCAGCGCAGCGCCGTGGGCAGAGTGGTCAGCGCAGCGCCGTGGGCAGAGTCACACACATCATTCACAAATTATATTACATACACACATATATACACATACTGTACATTGCATATGAAGGGGTGAGGAGAGCGGAGGCTGGAGGGGTGATGTGGCGCCCCGCAACGAGTGCGTCACAGGAGGGTATTGCAGCCATAAATGCAGCAGCAATATTTTCTGACCCCGCAGTCATCTGGTTAACTTAGAGATCCATACTCTGCATGCCTCACTTAGCATAGAGGGCCAATCAAGGTCCTGGTGGGCGGAGTGCAAGGGTAGTGTGTAGTGGAAGTTTAAGTTCAGACGTAGTGTAGTCTGGAGGAGTCAGTCTGCAAGGAACAGCAACCTAGAAGACCTTTGCAGAACCCCAGCTCTGCAACCTAGGAGAGGGGGCTCGCACAGTCCCGTGCGGCCCCTTGGCCACCTTCTACCGGCCATCTCCCTACCAATCATGGGCATCATTATGCGGGCTAAAAATCATCCCCTGCCCTTATACAGCCGGTTTGCTGGTACCGAAGCTAGCAGCAGTTCAGCTCTGCTATGCGAACCAGAAGCGTGGAGGAGCAGCTTTACAGGAGCACCCCACCACCTCCAAATCCAGTCGTCTAACCAGCGGTGTACCCACCGAGGGACCCAAAGCTCCCCAAAACATCCATCACGTATACTTTGGATAGGGATTGAAGCAGCCTCCCTTTACCCGACCTGGTATTCCCAGGCGACAACGGCAACTTACTTAGTTATAATGGAGGAACATCGCTGATCTCTGAGGGACACCTATCACTGCTGAGTCCACCCGGTCTGCTACCCACAAACTGTATACCATGTACTGCTTGCTGGCTACAGTAAAAGACCCGTTACAGAGACTTACAGTGTCCGTGCTTCCTTATGAACTGCCTGTCCGCACTTCAAGGTAACCGCAGCTGCCGCACAACATCTTAAGCAGCTCCAACCTCCGGGGATCACCGCTCAGCCTGTGGGGAGCATTCCATCTTGCTGCTATCCATCCCCCGGAGGCCCCGCAGCGTCGGTAAGACTGACCGAACTACTCATGGGTGGCGTCACGAATAAATTAACCCCTTAATCTGTTCCCACAAGACGTCTTCAACTTTTTGATCTGCACTCAACCGGGCCCCACTACCGGCAGGCGCGGTCAACCTGTGACAAGGAGGAAGAAGCTACTGCCTGTCTAAACCAGAGTCCCCGGCCACGGTGAGTCAGTGAGAAGAGCGGAGGCTGGAGGGGTGAGGAGAGCGGAGGCTGGAGGGCAGAGGAGAGCAGGGGAGGCTGGAGGGCAGAGGAGAGCAGGGGAGGCTGGAGGGCAGAGGACAGCTGGGGAGGCTGGAGGGCAGAGGACAACTGGGGAGGCTGGAGGGCAGAGTACAGCTGGGGAGGCTGGAGGGCAGAGGACAGCTGTGGAGGCTGGAGGGCAGAGGACAGCTGTGGAGGCTGGAGGGCAGAGGACAGCTGTGGAGGCTGGAGGGCAGAGGACAGCAGGGGAGGCTGGAGGGCAGAGGACAGCAGGGGAGGCTGGAGGGCAGAGGACAGCAGGGGAGGCAGGAGGTCAGAGGACAGCAGGGGAGGCAGGAGGGCAGAGGACAGCAGGGGAGGCAGGAGGGCAGAGGACAGCAGGGGAGGCAGGAGGGCAGAGGACGGCAGGGGAGGCTGAAGGGCATTTGAAATACACTGCCGCTATTCTGATTGGTTGGCGCGCTGAACGCGGCGACCAATTTAGAATAGCGGGGCATGGAGCGGGCGCGAGGTAGCCGGGAGCCGAGGTGGGCTTTGAAATGCAGCGGGAACTTTGGATTTCAAATATGGCGCCGTGCCCCGCCCTACTTTTGTCATTGGTCGGTCGCGCCTGGCGCCGACCAATGAAAAGAGCGCCGCCAAACACGGCGCCATCTTTCAAAATTTTTTTTTTTTCATTCTTACATTTTGAAACATGCCGCCGTGCCGCGCCTTGATTCTGATTGGTCGGTCGCTTGCGAGCAATCAGAATGGTGGCGGCAGTACCGGGCAAATCCCGGTTGGCTCGCGGCTCCCCGGAGCTGAGCCGCGGATATCCCCGGCTCGCTCCGCCGGCGCAAGGTAGCCTGGAGCCCACCTCGGCTCCCGCCTACCTCGTGCCCGCTCCGTGCCCCGCTATTCTCATTGGTCGCCACGTTCTGCGCGCGACCAATCAGAATAGCGGCGCGCTGTATGGCGCCATACTTCAAATACACTGTACTCAGTGTATTTAAAATATGGCGGCATTAAGCGCGCTGCTATTCTGATTGGTCGGCGCGCTGTACGCGCCGACCAATGAGAATAGCGGGGCACGGAGCAGGCACAAGGTAGGCGGGAGCCGAGGTGGGCTCCAGGCTACCTTGCTCCGGCGGACCGACCAATCAGAATGGCGGTGGCGGTACCGGGCAAATCCCGGCTGGCTCGCGGCTCCCCGGAGCTGAGCCGCGGATATGGCTGCCACGCTAATGCCGGTCGTCTCCCGGCTGGCTCGCCACGGTCTCCCACTTAGGGCGGCCATCTTGGTCCACCCTGAGCGGGTGTACCTCTGGCCAGAGTGACCGGACGTTGGGACAAAGTGACGGATGTGACGTCACAAATCCCTCCGGGATTTATATAATAGACTAGCTGGCGGCCCGATTCTAAAGAATCGGGTGGTCTAGAATGCATATACAGTTTATTTAGTAAGAATTAACAATAATGCAATTAAGACATGATATCTATCTATCAAGTACCTATATTTGTATGGTGAATGTAATTTTTGAAAATGTAATTGTTCTGTGGTAAGGCTCTTAGTACACCTACTGGCTAATAATTGTGTATCAATTCAGTAGCTTTATTTAAGATATGAATATTCATAGTCTACATATCAGCCAGTTTGTGTTTGCCCACCAACCACGGCAAGGTGGCCTTACATCTGATGGGGCCCTACTCTACCTTATTTCGATTTCTTAACACTTTGACACTATTCACCAGCTTTTTTCTGCTATTTGCAGAAGATAGGGATGAAAAAAGTAGAATGTCTGCACTTGCCAGCTAAGGGCCTACCTGCGGCACACTTGCAGCAAGTCCCATGCAATGTATATGGAACTTGCGGTTAACTTGCTGTAAATGCGGGAAACATGGTTTCAGCAGCTGCACCAAATGCAGTTGCTAAAAAACCACTGGTAACTGCGATGTTTGGGGCCAAAACTGCCGTAACCATGTGTGCTGCACCTGCCGCAAGTGAACCACAAATTCCATATACATTGCATGCAACTTACGGCAAGTGTGGCGTAGGTCAGCCATTAGGCAGCAAGTGCAGAAATTATTATTTTTCCACTTAAACTTCCATAAAAAACGGAAAAATGCTGCTGTAAAAGCAAAATCTCTCTTTTTGTATCTATCTATTTCTGTATCTATCTAAGTTTATAGAACACACCTGAAGATGGAGATGTGTGTGAACAGCCGTCCCACCCGTCTCTTAGCTGTTCACAAAAACCTCACCCTGTTTAAAAACAAAATTAAATCTCTCAGCAGCTATAGTGCTGGAGCTTCAAATACAGGTTCTTATCACCAAATTAAGGCATTTAGATGATACACATTTAACATCTTGTAGTGAATGTGTGTTCCACTTACATATAAAAATTAGTATTGAGATATCATATTTCTAAATTTATGTAGATATGATATTGAGTTACTAACCGTAAATAGAGCTAGCATTACTGATGTATGTAAAGTGCTATTAAATTCATAGCACTATATAAAAAAAAAAAAATTAATATGCTAATGCCTACATATGTTATATACGTATTTCCTACATAAGTACTTAAAATCTATATCTATATGACTACACTAATTTTTTTGGTATTTTAAATATTTTTTGACTATATTTCTATAGTTACACTAATTTTTTTTGTTTTTGTGTTTTTTTCCTTATCTATATACATATAAGTTTCCTATAGGTCTATCTGTTCTTAAAAAAAACTAAGAATCCAAAAAATAGAGAAGTAACTTTAAGGTAAAATATTTCTGTAGACTACATTCCGTGTGAAGACTTTGGTACTATCAGGCAATAATTGTCCTTGAAGTGGTGCATTAAAGGGAACCAACCACCCCAAATGACCCGCCTGGACTGTTAATATGTGTCCCTACACCCAGCACACACATTTGGGGCAATCGTTTTTACTAAAAAAACTGTTTAGTAGAAGCTAAGATATAGCTTTATAAAGTTTAAAAAATGTTGCCGATTGGGTGTTACCTAGCTTGTCCTCCTGCAGTGTTCATCTGCCCGTCAGCCTCCTCTCCCCCCTCCCTTCAGTAAAGCCCTGCCCTTTCAGCCTCGTCACAGGCTGCTGCACGGAGTCTCATTGTTTATGATAACAGAAGGCAAACCTGAAAGGCTGAAACCTAAGAGGCTGAAAGGGCAGGGCTTTACTGAAGGGAGGGGGGAGAGGAGGCTGACAGGCACATGAACACTGCAGGAGGACAAGCCAGGTAACACCCAGTCGGCAACATTTTTTAAACTTTATAAAGCTATATCTTAGCTTCTACTAAACAGTTTTTTTAGCAAAAACGATTGCCCCAAATGTGTGTGCTGGGTGTAGGGACACATATTAACAGTCCGGGGGGTCATTTGGGGTGCTTGGTTCCCTTTAAGCACTTTAACTCTCACATTGCAACGTTGCTTCACCCTGGAAAAAGCAACATACAATTGATCATGGGCAAAAGCAGGTTCCGGTAGATAAATACCAACTCGATGGAGGGTCTGGCCCTGAGATTTATTTATGGTCATTGAAAATGCGGGCTTGATGGGAAATTGTCTCCGTCTTAACTTAAAAGGTAATCCTGTCTCTGATGGACATAAATCAATGCGTGGAATGAATACCACATTTCCTGCTGCTGAGCCACTAATGACTTTTGCTTGTATGAAATTGGCATGTAAGGCAGTGACAATGAGGCGCGTACCATTGCAGAGACCTTTTTTCGTGTTCAGATTACGTAGTAACATGACAATGGTGCCAATTTTAAGTTTGAGCCGATGTGAAGGCATTCCAGTTGGTGTTAGGGAATTCAAAAACTCAAAGTGGGTATTGATCCAGATCATCAGCTTCATCAGGATCGATGGAATCATCACTGATATATTCTGTATAGTCACCTATCAATAAATCCATGACTTGAGAATTGACTTTTTCCACGTCCTCATTTTTTGGACATAAAATTGCATGAGAAGCAGCTGTATTAATGCTTTCCCTGTCATTTACATCAATACAAAGATGTTGTCCAAAAATGTCATTTATTAATGAGCCAGTGCATATCATGTCTGGAGGAATTTGAATAACATCATCTCCAAAGTTATCTTCATTAGATAGTTCACCATTTCCCAGTCGAAGCAACCAACTGCTGTAGTCAGGATCAATGGAGCGCATGTTGTTAATAAGTGGCAGGCGAGTAAAATGTTGCCAGTGTTGTGAGTATTTTAAACAGCTCTCTACAACATCATTTCTTGTCCCGTGAGGGATGACGGGAAGACATTGTCTAAAGTCGCCTCCAAAAACAATTACTTTACCTCCAAAGGGTGTTTTTTCTTTGTGAGCTAAATTTGTTGTCATGACATCACGTAAATCTCTATCAATGACATGGAGTGCATATTTCGATAGCATTGTGCACTCATCAATAATAAAAAGTTTAGTGCAGTGCAAATTTTTTGCTGCATCGGTATCATTCTTAATCCTGGAAACAGATGTTTCATTCACAGGAATTGGAATCCCATAAAGAGAATGAATGGTTCGTCCACCTTGTAGCAAGTTGGCGGCAATTCCAGTAGTGGCAGCAGGTGACACAATGTCTCCTTGTCCTCTTAGCTGATGTAGGAGTAGGTGATATGGGTACGTTTTTCCGCTGCCACCAGGACCATCAAGGAAAAAACACTTTGGTGTAGAATTAGTGTCTTCTAAAGCTTGAGTGATAGCATCCAAAGCAAAAAGTTGGTCCTCACTTAGAGTAGCTTTCATTTCAGCAGCTGTTGCTAACTCATAATCTTTATCATACTGTGGGAGGAGGTGTTGTTTTTTGACTGGACGTGGCAAATTAAAATTAGTATAAGTTTTGCCATGAGCTTTAAGAACATGTTGGATATCTGTCATAGCATAGCCTTCACAATTGACACACTAGAGAGTGTCAGAGTGGTATGCATGACAGTAGTCTTCTACAAAGTGTTGCTTAAATTCATCCCATAAGTCCCGAGGTTGAGCTGAAGAACCAAATATACAAATGTAGGCAAACATGTCACGTAACTGTGCTGGCATGTTGAGAATACTGGCATCAAGTAATGTATTTCTCCACAGACTATCATCAAATAGTAAGCCAAGGGCTAATGCCGCGTCTTTGAAGCTTTGATGTGTGACTCCGTGTACAGTTTTTATGCTGTCAAAACTGGTTGCACCTTTGACATGTAACAATAACAATCTTAAATAGTAGCGTTCTTGGTCTTTCAAACTGACAGTATACATTCGTCCAATCACAGAACCACCTGCTCGCTTTCTTACTTCCCAAGAGCCTTCTTTCCAAACATAGTTCTCTAGAATTTCACGGTATAAATACTGATGAGCATGGTGGTCATTTTGATTAAGCTCAAAGTAGGCCATGAGAGTAGAATTGCGATGGAGCTTTTGTTTGATGTTTCCAATAGAGTCATCCTCATGAAAATAGAGTGGCTGAGAATGTGGCAGATGTACAGCAAGGCGCATAATACTATGAGATTGTTTATGCATGGGATATGCGAATATTCTCCAAGCTGCTTCCGGTGCACTGACATATCTTGAGTCCATGAATTGGTGTGTTTCATCATGTTGGATGTTAGTCTGGGAGATTTCAAGATTGGCTTTATCATGTCCTTTGTAGACGTATTTAAATAAATATTTTACAGCCTGAATGGAACCACAAACTTCAACGTTAATATGGCACTTGTATTTTAATAGCAGGAATGGATTATATGGAACCACCCACGAATTGTCAATCATGTGAGAATGGTGTTGAAAAGATGGGCCAAATTGTCGGCGATAAGTAGGATAGGCATCCTTAGCTATAATGGGTTTTGTTTGCAAATCTTTAGGGAATCCTTTGGTACACTTCCCCAGATCCATGCAGGGAGAATTTGGATTGTGTTCTCCACACGGACCATGAATCATATGTTGGAGAACAATTGTATGGAGCAGAGGGTAGTAGGTAGGATTAGGAATTTCTGCCCACACTGTATTGTCTGTGTCGTCCTCCGTCCTTAATTTGGAGTTGCTATCCAGAATGAGTAAAATGTGAGCATGTGGTAGGCCACGTTCTGAAATTCAATGACATGAACCATCGCGCACACTTTTCCAAACAATCCCTTGTTAATATCTCTTAAAAGAGCATCCAGCTTAATTTTGAAAACACGTGCAACTAAATCAGGTCTGTGTTCCACACGCTGCCATGGTTGTAAATTAGCAGTTATTTCACTCCATTTTGGATTACAGGTCATGGTATGGCGGCCGTCACACGCTACAATATCGTGAGTGATATTGTTAGCGATCACGTGCACGCGCGATCGCTAACGATATCGCTCACATCGCTGGTGAGCTGTCACACAGACAGACTCACCAGCGATGTGGAGATCGTTCATCGTGGTGTCACACACCACGATGAAGCAGATTGAACAAGCGTTTATCGCTTGATATGAGCTCCGGCTCTCATATCTGCGATGTCACGATCAAGCGATTTTACATTGTAAAATCGCTTGATTGCATGCAGCGATGCACAAACGATATCGCTTAAGCGATCAAAAAGCAAACGATATCGTGCATTAAATTGAACCGTGTGACGGCCGCCTTATAAAGAGATCAGGGCGACCATATTTTGTGACAATTGACATGGCATCTTGGTAGCGCTGCTGCATGTTTCTAGGACTACCTTCAAATGAGGATGGTAAAATGACAGTTTTTCCAATGGGGATTCCCTTCTCAATAGATTTTTTAAGTAGATGTTCTTGTAGAACGCAATAATCCTCCACTTTGAGATCCTTTTGGTGTTTGCGGATGTAATGGAGTCGATTGGCTTCAATTTTCACATAAGCATCGACAAAATATTGCTGAGTGAGTTTTCCACCATTGAGGAGTGGATTGAAGTCATTTCTGTACAGACAGCACATAGCAGTAATATTGTAGCTGTGTAATCCGACGTGGATTTTGTCCTTGGTGCTTAAGTCCATCATGCCAGCCTTGGTCTCCATGAGGGAAAAATAAAGGATATAATAAGGCATCTAAATTGCTGTGGAGGATGCTTACTTGTTGCGTTTTGGGAGCTAAAGGGTTGTTGGGGTCAGGTTTGAGATGAATTAAATGTCGCAATTAAATGGTGGCTCTCCATCATCATTTTCAAAGACAACGGCGACTTCATTCACAGTCGGATTATTATAGCGTCTTGGATCTTGCGTGCGATCTTGTTTCAGGGCCATGGTTATATTTGGCATGACAGTGTTATTTTGTAAAGCTTTAATCTGTTCTTTATGTTCCACATCTCTTAACATCTTGTACGCAGCTACAAATGGATTGACAGTGTCTAAAAGAGTTGCAATAAGACTCATCAGAGAGGGATGACATTTCTGATTTTCTTTACATTGCAAGCGTTGTTCTGTAGCCGTAGCAGTGTCCAAAATATAAAGTTGGGCATACGCAGGAAGTTGATCTTCGAGGGATGTAGTGTTCCAGTGCGGTGGTATATTTCTCCATGTATGCGGAAACAATATGGGCCATGTCCAGGTGGTGGTGAAATATTTGCACCCATGGAGGCGAAAGCAAATGAACTGTTAATGCTGCGTATGTTATCCATGACATTTTTACTGAATGGACTTTCTCCTTTCATTAAAAGTGTTAAAACGTGGTATTGGTATAAGGACTTTGGCCTTATGACAACAAAGGGTAAAACTTTTATCTGATGGTATTTCATCCCCAAAATGTAGGGCGTTACAATGTTGACACAAATAGTTCATAGGACCACAGGTGTGTTCTTCAATAGTACTGTCATCTTGAGTGACAGCTTTAGGCTGCTTTCACATAATGATTTTAGCATTTCCGATGCTGTCCGATGAAAATCGGACAGCATCGGACCGATTTTCGGACCCCATGTATGCCTATGGGCATCGGACCGAATCGGATGTGCACTAAATGCCATCCGATCTGGTCCGATCCGAATCTGTCCGATTTTTTTATCGGTGCAAAAATCGGAGCTTGCTCCGATTTTTGCACCGAAAATAAAATCTGACAGATTCGGATCGGACCAGATCGGATGGCATTTAGTGCACATCCGATCCGACCCGATCAACTTAACATGGGGCCCTATGGAGAAGGGTCCGAGGAAACATCTCATGTTTCCTCGGACCGATTTTAGTGTACTGAGCATGCTCAGTACACTAAAATCGCTCCAAAAGTGAATGAATGGGTTAATTAAAAATAAAAAAAATCTATGCTCACCTGTCCACGAGGCCCCCGACGTCTCCCGGCATCTCCGGTGTCTCCAGGTATCTTGCCGTCTGTGCTGATAAGACCTGCCGTGATGTCACAATCACATGACTGCCAGGAACCAATAGCCGGCAGTCATGTGATTGTGACATCACGAGAGGTCCTGGCTGCACTGAGACAGAACAGCAAGATACCGGGAGACGCGCGGGACCGTGCAGGAGTCGTGGACAGGTGAGAAAGGAGAGGAGGAGAGGAGGAGGAGGACAAGAGGAGGAGGACAAGAGGAGAGGAGGAGGACGCATAGGAGGACCGGGGGCCAAGAGGGGAGACACAGGGGATGAGAGGACCGGGGGCCAAGAGGGGAGACACAGGGGATGAGAGGACCGGGGGCCAAGAGGGGAGACACAGGGATGAGAGGACCGGGGGCCAAGAGGGGAGACACAGGGGATGAGAGGATCGGGGGCCAAGAGGGGAGACACAGGATCGGGGGCCAAGAGGGGAGACACAGGGGATAAAGAAGAGGACCGGGGGAGAGACAGTGACAGCTAGGGAGCGATCTGACAGGAGGGCGGGCATCCTATTTTCTGTCGGAATCGGATGCCTATTTGGCACCCGATTCCAGGCATTAGAAGAATCCGATGCTGTCCGATTTATATCGGACAGCATCGGATTTTACAAAAATCGTAGTGTGAAAGTAGCCTTAGGCAGTAGAGGGTGAGGCATTGTTAAAGGGGCATTAGAACGTTTGTGTAGAGTGACGTATATTAACCGTCGGACAGGTATAGGCTCCTGAAGGTGTGATGAATCTTCATTTGAGGTAGTAGATTTATTTTGACGGTGTAAACGGCGGGCAGCAGCAGCTTTTTGTAAGCGATTTGTGTGCGACTTAGGAGACTCATTAGTGACACGTGTGTGAAAGGCAGCGTTAACTTGGTTCAGGCGACAGCGTTTAGCTTCTGAAGTCTCAGCATCACGGTATTTGCGCTTACGTTTAGTGGGTGAAGCAGGTCCAGTATCTGGAGTGTGAGCACCTTGAGTAACTGTGCACATTGAAGTGTTATTGTGGTCCAAAGCATTACTGTGGAAGGGGGGGGTAGATTTTTTGCGGCGTTTACGTGCTGCGGCAGCTTGTTGTTGCAAACGTATGGCTTTGTGCTCAGGAGCCTCATTGGCGATACGTGTATTAAAAGCAAACTTAACGGTGTCCAGGCGATGGCGTGTCTGTTTTTCAGTTTCGTTAGCACGCTGTTGTCGTTTACGCCCTGCAGCGGCGGCTTTTTTGTCCTTGTCATTCAGATTCTTATTATTGGAGCTCATGTTGGCGTGGCCAAATTACCGTACGTGTACGTGCAGGTATTAGGAGTAACCAAGAGAGTAATAAGGCGTAGTTATTTTTCAGAAAGATAGAGCAAGTAATAGGCAGTATATAGTAGTAATATATTGGATTAGTCTTTTAATGTCAATGGAGTGGCTAATAGTAGCCAGGAAGTAATATTGGCAATGAAGGGGTTAATCTTAGTTGGTGGTAATGTTACAGAATAGTTGAATAGCAGGCACTAAGTTTTATAAGAAAATTAGTACAGTTAATGGAGTGGCTGTATATAGCACTTTAAAGAAGGTGAAATAGTCAATATGCCAGAAAGGGTTAATAGGGAGTAGTGAAATATAGGAGGTAAAAGTTGTAATTTCACAGTTCCTGAAGACAAAATTAAATAATTAGTATAGGTCTTAGCTCTTTTTCGAAGAAGTTCAGCGGCAGCTGGAAATGCGACGTGCGTCCGAGAGGCAGTGCGCAGTAGAATGAAGCTGTGAGGTGAAATTTCAAATTTCGCGCTCCAAAATGGCGGCCGCGAAATCTCGCGAGATTTCGGAGCCGTCATGTATAGGCGTTTAGCGCGCCGACCAATTAGAATAGCGGCGCGCTGTATGGCGCCATACTTCAAATACACTGTACTTGTAAATGTTTCCCACGCATTTGTTTTTTATTATTTCATGAAATTCATGAAATAATAAAAAAAAGGGCTCCCCTATATTCTTGTGTCCGGCCAGGTACAAATAGGCACCTGGGGGTTGGGGGCAGCCCGTCGCTGCCTGCTGGATCCGGCTGGTTCCAGAAATACGGCGAAGCCCACGTCATTTTTTTTCTGAAAAATCAATAAAACAATCCTAAAAAAGGGACTGCATCTTTATTAACCCATCGCCCATGGTCCAGGGTTAATAAAGATGCAGTCCCTTTTATTTACATTGTTTTATGGATTTGTCAGAAAAAAATTTGACGTGGGCTTCGCCGTATTTCTGGAACCAGCCGGATCCAGCAGGCAGCGACGGGCTGCCCCCAACCCCCAGGTGCCTATTTGTACCTGGCCGGACACAAGAATATAAGGGAGCCCTTTTTTTTTATTATTTCATGAATTTCATGAAATAATAAAAGAAAAATGTGTGGGGCTCCACGCAATTTCTATGTCTAGCCAGGTACAGCTAAGCAGCTGGGGGCTGGAATCCGCAGCGCAGGGAGGCCCAAGCTTTCTGGGCACCCCTGCTGCAAATTGCAGCCCGCAGCCGCCCCAGAAGATGGCGCGTTCATTGAAGCGCCATCCTCTGGCGCTGAACCCCGCTCTTCCAGCGGCCCTGGTGGCGGTGGCACGCTGGGTAATAAAGGGGTTAATACCAGCTTTGTTATACAAGCTGGTATTAAGCCCGAGATTCTTAATGTCAGGCCACGTTTGACCCGGCCACTAAGAATCTCCAATAAAGGGTTAAAAACAACACAACACAGAGAAATTTTTTTATTAAAAATAAAAAAAAAAAGCCATTAGGGACTCCATCTTTAATTAAAAAAATCCTCTTCCGTCCGACGTAGTCCAAAACGCGATGTCCTCTCTGCTACATCCCTGTGCTTAGATATAGATGTCTATGCACAGGTAATGAGCAGACTGAGAACAATCTCAGCTCTGCTACATCATCTCTGTGCACAGACATTCATGTCTGTACACATGGAGAGCAGGCGGGCTCTAGGACCCTGGAGCTGCGGCAGCCTGCAGGACCCGAGCCCGGCACAGAGCAGACAGCTGGACTCATTACTGTGCGAGTTTCCCTGCGATTACTTGCACAGTAACGAGTCCAATGCAAGTCAATGGCAATCCTAGTTTTGTCAGAGTCTCTGACAAAACTAGGATTGCCATTGATTTGCATTGGACTCGTTACTGTGCGAGTAATCGCTGGGAAACTCGCAGAGTACCGAGTCCTGCGAGTCCCTTACTACTCGCAGAGTAACGAGTCCTAGCGAGTAGACTCGCCCATCCCTACTAGATACCTAAGTGGAAAATTTTACTTCATTTCATCCTGAACGGTTATTGGTGATAGGATTGAGTAGGCAAATATATTCCAAACTTCCCACTCATTTTATTGTCGTATTTTCCGACAAAAGGGGAATGTTGAGGGGGAAGTGATGGCATAATTAATATGAATCACTGAACTCCATATTGGATTTAATGAGAGCTGAATATTTCAACCATGTATAGCATTGTTCTTCTGTGTGATGTCTTTTTGGTTTTAGGAGTAAAGGTTGCATCTACATGCTAAATGGATATTGGCCCTGCAGCCTCCTGGCTTGAATGCAGACGCTGTTTGCTAAATCCAATGTCATTTACATATGTATGCAACCTTTGTGGGTTTGGAGTATTGGCCATTGCTACTCAGGTAGACATCCCGTATCTGGCCTATGGAGATGTATATTGCTAAGACAATACTGGTGATGTTTGACTGATAAAGCATTGTTCTTCAGATAGACATCCTGGAGCCAAAGAGTGTTAAAACTTATTTGACACAAGACTTTCTTCCCTGATACAAGGACGCCATCCGCAGGCAAGGGATTATTACTGCATATTACAGGAGGTGATTGGAAATAGTTGCCACAGAAGATACCTGAGAAGGGCGGAGTTGTGGGTTGTATGTGGGTGTGGATGTGAAATCTTTACTATAAATGAAGGTGGAATTCAAGACACTCGAGCTCTTTCTACTCGGGTCCACCATGGAATAGGACCTTCAACATCTGGCCTAAGTATCATCCCATATCTCCTCTATATCTTTCCTGTAACTCTTCCTGCTCTCTCTCTCTCTCTCTAATAATATTCTGTCTATATTCAGGGATAGTTAGGGGCAGGTGAATGATTGTAATTAATTAATATAGTGTGCATGTATATTTAGGTAACGTGGGTATTAGTAACTGTGGGTATTTTACATATTGTAACAGTAATTGTATTGTGTATTAGTTATCGTGCTATCTAGAATATATACATTATTGTTATAGACTTTTTGGGTGTGTTTAATAAATATTAATTTATTAGAACAGACTTGTTTTCATTAAGTCGTCGGTATATACATATATATAGTTAATCAGCATAGGAACAGAAAGCGGTAAGGAAGGGAAGATTCTGGATATCGGTGATTGTAGTCAGAACTGACAATAATAACCGATAAACAGAACCAGCCCTACAACACTTAGCTATCTTTTTGCTGGAGATCGCCCCAAACAAAGATGGAGGATGACTAGTTTTGATCAGTGCGCATGCGTGGACGCGGTGACGTCATCGCGCACGTCGGCGCGGTTTCCAGGCCGACGGGGGAGGGGCATAGCACTCCCCATGCAGCAGATGCTTCTGGGACGCTGTTAAACACATGCTGGAGTACAGGAACCCGGTAAGCTGCTCCCATACTGCTCTATACTGTAAAATATACTGTGAAATGTGATCAGATCTGTAAAAAGAATGTTGTTCATCAGTGATAACAGTTGTTAGACCTCTGATAAATGATATTTATTCAACACTTGTACTATGTATATTAGCACCTGGGTTAATTAGGTAGTGGATATCATATGTCTATGCAGATTAAGTGTAAGGAAGTTATGCAAGAGGCTGTAGGTGTATAAAAGACTGGTTCAATTTTCATGTGGTTGCTGGATAAAGAGCTGACAAGGCTCGAAACGTCGCCATGTTTGCCTGAGCTGGAATAAACAACCCTTTGCTTAGGAAAAGAAGTGCTGTGAATAGTGATGAGCGAGTACTAAAATGCTCGGGTGCTCGAAGCTCGGGCCGAGCATCCCGAGATACTCGTGTACTCGGCCCGAGTACCGAGCCCAATGTTATCCTATGGGAGACACGAGTATTTTTATGAAATGACTGCCGGCAGCATGGAAAAACCCTAAAAATGTCACAAAAGTCTCAGAAGAGTGCTGAAATGACATGGCAACACCATGGGGAAGACCCCTGGAAGCATTTCTCACTCAAAAGTCACAGCTGTGAACAATGTTGTCCGAGTTTCACGCCAATTTTACGGAGTCACCAGAAAACCTTCCAAAATGATACCAAAATGAATATTTAGGGTGGAAATGTTAAGGGCACATACCCAATAGTGAGATACAGCTGGTGTATGTTACTTTTTGTGATTACATGAAAGATTTTACGTGAAAACATTGTGCGGCACTCCGATGTCCCTGAGAAGAGGCGAACATGAAGCCCTGTCTTGACATAATGTGCCCATTTTGAGGAACTGGGTCTATTGTAGTATTTTCCTTTGCCAGGGCAGTCCAAAATTTGGAGGTTCGCCAAAGCCCCTGGATAGAGACGTGCAGGAGGGCCTGTAAACCTGAAGTGGGTGTATTGTAGTATTGCCCTTTGGCAGGGCAGCCAAAAATTGGGAGGTTCAACAATGACCCTGGATACAGACATGCAGGAGGGCCTGTAAACCTCAAGTGGGTGTATTGTAGTATTGCCCTTTGGCAGGGCAGCCAAAAATTTGGAGGTTCAACAATGACCCTGGCTACAGACATGCAGGAGGGCCTGTAAACCTCAAGTGGGTGTATTGTAGTATTGCCCTTTGGCAGGGCAGCCAAAAATTGGGAGGCTCCATATTGTCCCTGGATAGAGACGTGCAGGAGGGCCTGTAAACCTGAAGTGGGTGTATAGTAGTATTGCCCTTTGGCCAGGGCAGCCAAAAATTGGGAGGTTCAACAATGTCCCATGCATACAGACATGTAGTAGGGCCTGTAACCCTCAAGTGGGTGTATTGTAGTATTGCCCTTTGGCCAGGGCAGCCAAAAATTGGGAGGTTCAACAATGACCCTGGATACAGACATGCAGGAGGGCCTGTAAACCTCAAGTGGGTGTATTGTAGTATTGCCCTTTGGCAGGGCAGCCAAAAATTGGGAGGTTCAACAATGACCCATGCATACAGACATGCAGTAGGGCCTGTAAACCTCAAGTGGGTGTATTGTAGTATAGCCCTTTGGCAGGGCAGCCAAAAATTGGGAGGCTCCATATTGTCCCTGGATAGAAACATGCAGGAGGGCCTGTAAACCTGAAGTGGGTGTATAGTAGTATAGCCCTTTGGCCAGGGCAGCCAAAAATTGGGAGGTTCAACAATGACCCATGCATTTAGACATGTAGTAGGGCCTGTAACCCTCAAGTGGGTGTATTGTAGTATTGCCCTTTGGCCAGGGCAGCCAAAAATTTGGGAGGTTCAACAATGACCCATGCATATAGACATGTAGTAGGGCCTGTAACCCTCAAGTGGGTGTATTGTAGTATTTCCCTTTGGCCAGGGCAGCCAAAAATTGGGAGGTTCAACAATGACCCATGCATACAGACATGTAGTAGGGCCTGTAACCCTCAAGTGGGTGTATTGTAGTATTGCCCTTTGGCCAGGGCAGCCAAAAATTGGGAGGTTCAACAATGACCCATGCATACAGACATGCAGTAGGGCCTGTAAACCTCAAGTGGGTGTATTGTAGTATAGCCCTTTGGCCAGGGCAGCCAAAAATTGGGAGGTTCAACAATGACCCATGCATACAGACATGTAGTAGGGCCTGTAACCCTCAAGTTGGTGTATTGTAGTATTGCCCTTTGGCCAGGGCAGCCAAAAATTTGGGAGGTTCAACAATGACCCATGCATACAGACATGTAGTAGGGCCTGTAACCCTCAAGTGGGTGTATTGTAGTATTTCCCTTTGGCCAGGGCAGCCAAAAATTGGGAGGTTCAACAATGACCCATGCATACAGACATGTAGTAGGGCCTGTAACCCTCAAGTGGGTGTATTGTAGTATTGCCCTTTTGCCAGGGCAGCCAAAAATTGGGAGGTTCAACAATGACCCTGGATACAGACATGCAGGAGGGCCTGTAAACCTCAAGTGGGTGTAGTGTAGTATTGCCCTTTGGCAGGGCAGCCAAAAATTGGGAGGTTCAACAATGACCCTGGATACAGACATGCAGTAGGGCCTGTAAACCTCAAGTGGGTGTATTGTAGTATAGCCCTTTGGCCAGGGCAGCCAAAAATTGGGAGGTTCAACAATGACCCATGCATACAGACATGTAGTAGGGCCTGTAACCCTCAAGTGGATGTATTGTAGTATTGCCCTTTGGCCAGGGCAGCCAAAAATTGGGAGGTTCAACAATGACCCATGCATACAGACATGTAGTAGGGCCTGTAACCCTCAAGTGGGTGTATTGTAGTATTGCCCTTTGGCCAGGGCAGCCAAAAATTGGGAGGTTCAACAATGCCCCTGGATACAGACATGCAGGAGGGCCTGTAAACCTCAAGTGGGTGTATTGTAGTATTGCCCTTTGGCAGGGCAGCCAAAAATTGGGAGGCTCCACATTGTCCCTGGATAGAGACGTGCAGGAGGGCCTCAAAACATTTTTCCCATTGAAAAGGAGCGAATCTCCTGTCGTTGTAATGCCCATTCTAAAAGAATGGGCGAAAAAATTTACCACTGCGGGTATACCTCAAACAACAGCCTAACTATTGTAACGGTCATCATGGTGGCACATGAGGAGGAGGAGCAGTCCAGCGATTAGCCAAAGTCCTGAAGTGTGTACCCATGGGTGAGTGGAGGTACATGGCAAATTCACATAACAAAATTTCAATTCAGTTGTCATTTGCTGGTGGTGTGGTGAAGTCTGGCCCAATCCAACCCTTGTTCATCTTGATCAGAGTCAGCCTGTCAGCATTTTCAGTTGACAGGCGGGTGCGTTTATCAGTAATGATTCCACCTGCAGCACTGAAAACACGCTCTAATAAAACGCTAGCGGCAGGGCAGGCCAGGACTTCCAAGGCGTAGAGAGCCAATTCATGCCACATGTCCAGCTTGGAGACCCAATAATTGAAAGGCACAGAGGAATCTCGCAGTACAGTTGTTCGATCTGCAAGTTACTCCTTCAGCATCTGCCCAAACTTAGCATTTCTGGTGGCTCTACCCCGCACCTCAGGGGCTGTGGTACGTGAGGGGCTGAGAAAACTGTCCCACATCGTAAAGACAGTTCCCCTACCTCTGGCAGATTGGACTTGTGCCCCTCTCGGCCGTACGCCTTGGTTGTCCACCGAATCCTGACCTATGCCGCTAGCGTTTTGTGAGGGGAATGATTTGCCTACTTCCGTGACTAGGGCCCTGTGGAACTGCTGCATTTTGGCTGACCTCTCCGCCTCAGGAATGAGAGACATAAAGTTCTCCTTGTAGCGCGGGTCTAACAGTGTTGCCAACCAGTACTGATTGTCGGCCAAGATGTTCTGAACGCGAGGGTCACGAGCCAGGCAGCTTACCATAAAGTCAGCCATGTGCGCCAGACTCTTAACAGCCATCACTTCAATATCCAGACCAACACGATGACTGAACATGCTGTCCTCCTCCTCCTCCTCCTCATCTCCTCTGTCCTCTGGCCAGCCACGCTGAATCGAGGGTATGACTGGTGTGCATGTCATATCCTCAATTTGGCCAGAGAGTTGCTCCACGTCTTCATCCTCCTCCTCCTCTTCATAGTCCTCCACTGCACGTTGTGATGAGATGAGGCTGGGCTGTGTGTTTTCACCCACACCCACTACTGTTTCTTGCTCCAAGTCATCGCGCTTGGCCTGCAATGCATCCTCTTTGATTTTCAGCAGAGAACCGTTTTAGAAGGCAGAGTAGTGGTATGGTGACGCTAAAGTTTTGGAGGACGGTACATAGGTCTGACATCCATCTCTACTCCTCAGGTGTTATGTGTGGAGTTTGACCCATTTCCCGACGGCTTAGGTGATGCAGGTAGTCCACAACTGCCCTCTTCTGCTCACATATCCTGACCAACATGTGCAGAGTTGAATTCCAACGCATGGGGACATCACACACCAGTCTGTGGGCCGGAAGACGCAAACGGCGCTGAAAGCCGGCAAGGCGAGTACCGAGTAGTGGCAAGCATGCTCGCTCATCACTAGCTGTGAGTATCACTGTACTCGGGCTACTCGGCGAGCACCGAGTAATCTCGCGATACTCGTGCTGTGCTCGTGGTCGTCATCTCTGCATGTTGGCGCTCTTTTGAGAGCCAGCCCACGTGCAGGGATTGGCTGGCAGACCACTGCAATGCCACAGCCCTGTTAGTTGTGGCATTGCAGTGATTGGCCGGCCTGCACAGCGTGACCGAGCCTTTATAAGACCCGGCCGCGCTGTGCTCTGCACACAGGCATCCAGACAGTGAGTGTAGGGACAGTGTCTGCTGCTGCTTAGGGACAGATTTGCGGCCCTCATAGGTAGATCCGGAGCAGGGCTGCAAACTGCTGCTGAGCTGACCACAACAGTCCTTCTCAGGACTAATCTCGGAGGATATAGGCAGGGTGATCCAGATCGGAGTCCAAGCTTTTCTGTGACCATTACAGTCACCAGACTGTTGTACTTACTAGCTTGATCCAGGTTAGGACATAGGGACTAAAATCCTAATCTCCTGTGATCTGAACAGTCACCATACTGGTGTAATTACTACCTTGATACAGGTTAGGGACTAAAATCCTAATCTGTGACCATTAGAATCACCAGACTGGTGTACATACTTCCTTGATACAGGTTAGGGACTAAAATCCTCATCTCCTGTGACCATTAGAGTCACCAGACTGGTGTACGTACTACCTTAATACAGGTTAGGGACTAAAATCCTAATCTGTGACCATTAGAATCACCAGACTGGTGTACGTACTACCTTGATACAGGTTAGGGACTAAAATCCTCATCTCCTGTGACCATTAGAGTCACCAGACTGGTGTACGTCATACCTTGATACAGGTTAGGGACTAAAATCCTACTCTCCTGTGACCATTGCATTCACCAGACTGGTGTACGTCATACCTTGATACAAGTTAGGGCCTAAAATCCTAATCTCCTGTGATCTGAACAGTCACCAGACTGGTGTACGTCATACCTTGATACAGGTTAGGGCCTAAAATCCTAATCTCCTGTGATCTGAACAGTCACCAGACTGGTGTACGTCATACCTTGATACAGGTTAGGGACTAAAATCCGAATCTCCTGTGATCTGAGCAGTCACCTGACTGGTGTACGTCATACCTTGATACAGGTTAGGGCCTAAAATCCGAATCTCCTGTGATCTGAGCAGTCACCTGACTGGTGTACGTCATACCTTGATACAGGTTAGGGCCTAAAATCCTAATCTCCTGTGATCTGAACAGTCACCAGACTGGTGTACGTCATACCTTGATACAGGTTAGGGCCTAAAATCCTAATCTCCTGTGATCTGAACAGTCACCAGACTGGTGTACGTCATACCTTGATACAGGTTAGGGCCTAAAATCCTAATCTGTGACCATCAGAGTCACCAGACTGGTGTACTTAATACCTTGATACAGGTTAGGGCCTAAAATCCTAATCTCCTGTGATCTGAACAGTCACCAGACTGGTGTACGTCATACCATGATACAGGTTAGGGACTAAAATCCGAATCTCCTGTGATCTGAGCAGTCACCAGACTGGTGTACGTCATACCTTGATACAGGTTAGGGCCTAAAATCCTAATCTCCTGTGATCTGAACAGTCACCAGACTGGTGTACGTCATACCTTGATACAGGTTAGGGACTAAAATCCGCATCTCCTGTGACCATTAGAGTCACCAGACTGGTGTACGTCATACCTTGATACAGGTTAGGGACTAAAATCCGAATCTCCTGTGATCTGAGCAGTCACCAGACTGGTGTACGTCATACCTTGATACAGGTTAGGGACTAAAATCCGAATCTCCTGTAATCTGAGCAGTCACCAGACTGGTGTACGTCATACCTTGATACAGGTTAGGGCCTAAAATCCTAATCTCTTGTGATCTGAACAGTCACCAGACTGGTGTACGTCATACCTCGATACAGGTTAGGGACTAAAATCCTAATCTCCTGTGATCTGAACAGTCACCAGACTGGTGTACGTCATACCTTGATACAGGTTAGGGACTAAAATCCTACTCTCCTGTGACCATTGCATTCACCAGACTGGTGTACGTCATACCTTGATACAGGTTAGGGACTAAAATCCTACTCTCCTGTGACCATTGCATTCACCAGACTGGTGTACGTCATACCTTGATACAGGTTAGGGACTAAAATCCTACTCTCCTGTGACCATTGCATTCACCAGACTGGTGTACTTAATACCTTGATACAGGTTAGGGACTAAACTACTACTCTCCTGTGACCATTGCATTCACCAGACTGGTGTACGTCATACCTTGATACAGGTTAGGGCCTAAAATCCTAATCTCCTGTGATCTGAACAGTCACCAGACTGGTGTACTTAATACCTTGATACAGGTTAGGGACTAAAATCCTACTCTCCTGTGACCATTGCATTCCCCAGACTGGTGTACGTCATAACTTGATACAGGTTAGGGACTAAAATCCTACTCTCCTGTGACCATTGCATTCACCAGACTGGTGTACTTAATACCTTGATACAGGTTAGGGACTAAAATCCTACTTTAGTGTGACCATTGCATTCACCAGACTGCTGTACGTCATACCTTGATACAGGTTAGGGCCTAAAATCCTACTCTCCTGTGACCATTGCATTCACCAGACTGGTGTACGTACTACCTTGATACAGGTTAGGGACTAAAATCCTACTCTCCTGTGACCATTGCATTCACCGGACTGGTGTACGTCATACCTTGATACAGGTTAGGGCCTAAAATCCTAATCTCCTGTGACCATTACAGTCACCAGACTGGTGTACGTCATACCTTGATACAGGTTAGCGCCTAAAATCCTAATCTCCTGTGATCTGAACAGTCACCAGACTGGTGTACGTCATACCTTGATACAGGTTAGGGACTAAAATCTGAATCTCCTGTGACCTCTACAGTCACCAGACAGTTGTCGCTCTATACAGGCAAAATGCGCAAGGGCGTTGGCAAGGAACAAGGAAGTGGACGTGATGGTGGTGCAGGCAGAGGCCGAGGTCGTGTGCAAGCACTAATTTCGCAACAACAAAGGGCCACATCCCCTCGCTCGCACGTCCTGTCCCAAATTCTTGGGGCCCGCAGCAGTACACCGCTGTTGAACCAAGACCAGTGTCAACAGGTTGTTACTTGGATAGCGGATAATGCTTCAAGTCAGATGGGCACCTCCACAAACACCCTGTCTTCCACACGTTCAAGTGTCAGTAGCCGTGATACTGCACCGCAAATTACACCACCATCAAGCACGTCCTTGTCCCAGCGCAGCGTTCAATTATCCATTCAGCAAACATTTGAACGCAGGCGCAAATACGCTGCCAACGCCCCACATGCCACAGTCCTGAATGATCACATTTCGCGACTCATAGCGCTAGAAATGTTGCCTTTCCGGCTGGTGGAGACGGACGCATTCCGCGACCTGATGGCGGCTGCTGTCCCACGTTACTCGGTCCCCAGCCGCCACTATTTCTCCAGATGTGCCGTCCCCGCATTGCATAACCACGTGTCCAACAGCATCACACGTGCCCTAAACAACGCTGTTTCAGCCAAAGTCCACCTAACAACAGACACGTGGACAAGTGCTTGTGGGCAAGGCCGCTACATCTCCTTGACGGCACACTGGATTAATATTGTGGAGGCTGGGACCCAGTCTGAGCGAGGGACAGAACACGTCCTTCCCACACCAAGGATAGCAGGCCCTACCTCTGTCAGGGTTTCACCGACACTCTACAGCTCCGGAATGTCATGCTCCTCAGCCTCCTCCTCCTGCGCATCCTCATCCACTGTACCCTCCACACCAGTCCCAAGCTGGAAGCACTGGCACACTGCCTCTGCAAAGCGGCAACAGGCTGTGCTGAAGCTAGTCTGCATAGGTGACAAACCCCACAATGCAGAAGAGGTGTGGACAGCTCTGAAACAGCAGGCAGATGACTGGCTCACACCTCTGAACCTAAAGCCAGGAAAGGTCGTGTGTGACAATGGTCGGAACCTGGTGGCAGCTTTGAGGCGAGGCCAGCTGACGCATGTTTCATGCGTGGCCCATGTGCTCAACCTGGTGGTTCAGAGGTTTGTAAAGTCATACCCAGAGGTGTCTGACCTGCTGGTAAAAGTTTGCCATCTGTCTGCACATTTTCGCAAGTCACCTGCTGCTTCAGCCGGCCTTGCCGGCTTTCAGCGCCGTTTGCGTCTTCCAGCCCACAGACTGGTGTGTGATGTCCCCACGCGTTGGAATTCAACTCTGCACATGTTGGTCAGGATATGTGTGCAGAAGAGGGCAGTTGTGGACTACCTGCATCACCTAATCCGTCGGGAAATGGGTCAAACTCCACACATAACACCTGAGGAGTGGAGATGGATGTCGGACCTATGTACCGTCCTCCAAAACTTTGAGGACTCCACCAAGATGGTGAGCGGCGATGACGCCATTATTAGCGTCACCATACCACTACTCTGCCTTCTAAAACGGTCTCTGCTGAAAATCAAAGAGGATGCATTGCAGGCCAAGCGCGATGACTTGGAGCAAGAAACAGTAGTGGGTGTGGGTGAAAACACACAGCCCAGCTTCATCTCATCACAACGTGCAGTGGAGGACTATGACGAGGAGGAGGAGGATGAAGACGTGGAGCAACTCTCTGGCCAAATTGAGGATATGACATGCACACCAGTCATACCCTCAATTCAGCGTGGCTGGCCAGAGGACAGAGGAGATGAGGAAGAGGAGGAGGAGGACAGCATGTTCAGTCATCGTGTTGGTCTGGATACTGAAGTGATATCTGTTAAGAGTCTGGCGCACATGGCTGACTTTATGGTAAGCTGCCTGGCTCGTGACCCTCGCGTTCAGAACATCTTTGCCGACAATCAGTATTGGTTGGCAACACTGTTAGACCCACGCTACAAGGAGAACTTTATGTCTCTCATTCCTGAGGCGGAGAGGTCAGCCAAAATGCAGCAGTTCCACAGGGCCCTAGTCACGGAAGTAGGCAAATCATTCCCCTCACAAAACGCTAGCGGCATAGGTCAGGATTCGGTGGACAACCAAGGCGTACGGCCGAGAGGGGCACAAGTCCAATCCGCCAGAGGTAGGGGAACTGGTATTGGGTCTCCAAGCTGGACACGTGGCATGAATTGGCTCTCTACGCCTTGGAAGTCCTGGCCTGCCCTGCCGCTAGCGTTTTATCAGAGCGTGTTTTCAGTGCTGCAGGTGGAATCATTACTGATAAACGCACCCGCCTGTCAACTGAAAATGCTAGACAATGATGGGAGTGCTGGTGTGTCACGGTCCGCCCTGCTGTGGTATGAATAAACTCACCAAAGAACCAAGATAGTTGTCATCCTTTATTTCCTCCTCTCTCCAAAGGATGACAACTATCTTGGTTCTTTGGTGAGTTTATTCATACCACAGCAGCGCGGACCGTGACACACCAGCACTCCCATCATTGTCTTGGATTCAAACCACTATCAAGTGGTCGGTGGAGGTCCTGCAGCAGCTGGAACACAGATTCCAAAACGCCTTCAAACCAGTTGTGGGGATCACAACTGGACCAGGTGAGCAGCTTCACAGCACCACCAGCTTACACAAGTGTCACTAGTGAAAATGCGGACAGGCTGACTCTGATCAAGATGAACAAGGGTTGGATTGGGCCAGACTTCACCACACCACCAGCAAATGACAACTGAATTGAAATTTTGTTATGTGAATTTGCCATGTACCTCCACTCACCCATGGGTACACACTTCAGGACTTTGGCTAATCGGTACACTGCTCCTCCTTCTCCTCATGTACCACCATGATGACCGTTACAATAGTTAGGCTGTTGTTTGAGGTATACCCGCAGTGGTAAATTTTTTCGCCCATTTTTTTAGAATGGGCATTACAAGGACAGGAGACCGGCTCCTTTTCAATGTGAAAAATGTTTTGAGGCCCTCCTGCACGTCTCTATCCAGGGACAATGAGGAGCCTCCCAATTTTTGGCTGCCCTGCCAAAGGGCAATACTACAATACACCCACTTGAGGTTTACAGGCCCTCCTGCATGTCTGTATCCAGGGGCATTGTTGAACCTCCCAATTTTTGGCTGCCCTGCCAAAGGGCAATACTACAATACACCCACTTGAGGTTTACAGGCCCTCCTGCATGTCTGTATCCAGGGTCATTGTTGAACCTCCCAATTTTTGGCTGCCCTGGCCAAAGGGAAATACTACAATACACCCACTTGAGGGTTACAGGCCCTACTACATGTCTGTATGCATGGGTCATTGTTGAACCTCCCAATTTTTGGCTGCCCTGGATAAAGGGCAATACTACAATACACCCACTTGAGGGTTACAGGCCCTACTACATGTCTGTATGCATGGGTCATTGTTGAACCTCCCAATTTTTGGCTGCCCTGGCCAAAGGGCTATACTACTATACACCCACTTCAGGTTTACAGACCCTCCTGCATGTCTGTATCCAGGGTCATTGTTGAACCTCCCAATTTTTGGCTGCCCTGCCAAAGGGCAATACTACAATACACCCACTTGAGGTTTACAGGCCCTCCTGCATGTCTGTATCCAGGGTCATTGTTGAACCTCCCAATTTTTGGCTGCCCTGCCAAAGGGCTATACTACAATACACCCACTTGAGGTTTACAGGCCCTACTGTATGTCTGTATGTATGGGTCATTGTTGAACCTCCCAATTTTTGGCTGCCCTGCCAAAGGGCAATACTGCAATACACCCACTTGAGGTTTACAGGCCCTCCTGCATGTCTGTATCCAGGGTCATTGTTGAACCTCCCAATTTTTGGCTGCCCTGGCCAAAGGGCAATACTACAATACACCCACTTGAGGGTTACAGGCCCTACTACATGTCTGTATGCATGGGTCATTGTTGAACCTACCAATTTTTGGCTGCCCTGGCCAAAGGGCTATACTACTATACACCCACTTCAGGTTTACAGGCCCTCCTGCATGTCTCTATCCAGGACAATATGGAGCCTCCCAATTTTTGGCTGCCCTGCCAAAGGGCTATACTACAATACACCCACTTGAGGTTTACAGGCCCTACTGTATGTCTGTATGTATGGGTCATTGTTGAACCTCCCAATTTTTGGCTGCCCTGCCAAAGGGCAATACTGCAATACACCCACTTGAGGTTTACAGGCCCTCCTGCATGTCTGTATCCAGGGTCATTGTTGAACCTCCCAATTTTTGGCTGCCCTGGCCAAAGGGCAATACTACAATACACCCACTTGAGGGTTACAGGCCCTACTACATGTCTGTATGCATGGGTCATTGTTGAACCTCCCAATTTTTGGCTGTCCTGGCCAAAGGGCAATACTACAATACACCCACTTGAGGGTTACAGGCCCTACTACATGTCTGTATGCATAGGTCATTGTTGAACCTCCCAATTTTTGGCTGCCCTGCCAAAGGGCTATACTACAATACACCCACTTGAGGTTTACAGGCCCTACTGTATGTCTGTATGCATGGGTCATTGTTGAACCTCCCAATTTTTGGCTGCCCTGCCAAAGGGCAATACTACAATACACCCACTAGAGGTTTACAGGCCCTCCTGCATGTCTGTATCCAGGGTCATTGTTGAACCTCCCAATTTTTGGCTGCCCTGGCCAAAGGGCAATACTACAATACACCCACTTAAGGGTTACAGGTCCTACTACATGTCTGTATGCATGGGTCATTGTTGAACCTCCCAATTTTTGGCTGCCCTGGCCAAAGGGCTATAGTACTATACACCCACTTCAGGTTTACAGGCCCTCCTGCACGTCTCTATCCAGGGACAATATGGTGCCTCCCAATTTTTGGCTGCCCTGCCAAAGGGCAATACTACAATACACCCACTTGAGGTTTACAGGCCCTCCTGCATGTCTGTATCCAGGGTCATTGTTGAACCTCCAAATTTTTGGCTGCCCTGCCAAAGGGCAATACTACAATACACCCACTTGAGGTTTACAGGCCCTCCTGCATGTCTGTATCCAGGGACAATATGGAGCCTCCCAATTTTTGGCTGCCCTGCCAAAGGGCTATACTACAATACACCCACTTGAGGTTTACAGGCCCTACTGTATGTCTGTATGCATGGGTCATTGTTGAACCTCCCAATTTTTGGCTGCCCTGCCAAAGGGCAATACTGCAATACACCCACTTGAGGTTTACAGGCCCTCCTGCATGTCTGTGTCCAGGGTCATTGTTGAACCTCCCAATTTTTGGCTGCCCTGGCCAAAGGGCAATACTACAATACACCCACTTGAGGGTTACAGGCCCTACTACATGTCTGTATGCATGGGTCATTGTTGAACCTCCCAATTTTTGGCTGCCCTGGCCAAAGGGCTATACTACTATACACCCACTTCAGGTTTACAGGCCCTCCTGCATGTCTCTATCCAGGGACAATATGGAGCCTCCCAATTTTTGGCTGCCCTGCCAAAGGGCTATAGTACAATACACCCACTTGAGATTTACAGGCCCTACTACATGTCTGTAAGCATGGGTCATTGTTGAACCTCCCAATTTTTGGCTGCCCTGCCAAAGGGCAATACTACAATACACCCACTTGAGGTTTACAGGCCCTCCTGCATGTCTGTATCCAGGGTCATTGTTGAACCTCCCAATTTTTGGCTGCCCTGGCCAAAGGGCAATACTACAATACACCCACTTGAGGGTTACAGGCCCTACTTCATGTCTGTATGCATGGGTCATTGTTGAACCTCCCAATTTTTGGCTGCCCTGGCCAAAGGGCTATACTACTATACACCCACTTCAGGTGTACAGGCCCTCCTGCACGTCTCTATCCAGGGGCATTGGTGAACCTCCAAATTTTGGACTGCCCTGGCAAAGGAAAATACTACAATAGACCCAGTTCCTCAAAATGGGCACATTATGTCAAGAGGCCTTCATGTACATCTCTTCTCAGGGACATCGGAGTGCCGCACAATGTTTTCACGTAAAATCTTTCATGTAATCACAAAAAGTAACATACACCAGCTGTATCTCACTATTGGGTATGTGCCCTTAACATTTCCACCCTAAATATTCATTTTGGTGTCATTTTGGAAGGTTTTCTGGTGACTCCGTAAAATTGGCGTGAAACTCTGACAACATTGTTCAGAGCTGTGACTTTTGAGTGAGAAATGCTTCCAGGGGTCTTCCCCATGGTGTTGCCATGTCATTTCAGCACTCTTCTGAGACTTTTGTGACATTTTTAGGGTTTTTTCATGCTGCCGGCAGTCATTTCATAAAAATACTCGTGTCTCCCATAGGATAACATTGGGCTCGTTACTCGGGCCGAGTACACGAGTATCTCGGGATGCTCGGCCCGAGCTTCGAGCACCCGAGCATTTTAGTACTCGCTCATCACTAGCTGTGACCCTTTTTGAACTGTAGATAAATTGGAAGGTATAATGGCGGGTTTACACGTCGCGATATCGTATTACGATTTCAATCAAAAGTCACGTGGTTCAATCGTCGGAGGCGAAATTGTTCCTGCGTTGTATGGTGTGAACGTCCAATACGATGCAGGAACGATGTCAATGCGATATCGGGGATTGAATGAACGTGCTATTCAATGCCCCGATATTGTATAGCGATTGAAGCCGGATCTTGCTGTGTAAACGCCCAATTATGATGTGATTTCATACGTCACCCATTCACTCCCATGTTAACTATGCGATCCTGGGTTGGGAGGCGGAGACATCGCACGGACGTTGTAATCCGATATCGCAGCGTCTAAACATTCAATGCGATGCGGGAGGAACGTGCACTAATTGCGCGCTCCCGCGCCATTGAACTGCGATATCGGATCGCGATTGAAGCGTGTAAAGCCACCATCAGGCAGGGAGTGATGAAACCAGAAAGCACCCAAGGAGGAAATCACAACACCGCAGATAGTTAATAGGGCTAATTGCAGAGTTAATCTGTACTGCCTGCTTAATTGTAGCTTTTATATGTTTGTAATGTTGGTGTAATAAAATAAATTTTTTGGAGTTTGTTTGTTAATTCTTTGATCCTATAAATGCCTTTTTCTCTTATGACCCTGACTCCATTCTGTAATCCTCCTGACTCTGACCTCGGCTATTTCTCTGATGATTTTGTTTATTGATTCTGTTACTGGTTTTGTCTCCTGATATGGACTCGGCTTGTGCAATTGTATTGACTAATTGGAGTACCGGTGTTCTAGTCCCTACATGCAGACACTGACAGGCTCCGGACATTGGGCAGAGGCTGCGAGACACCGACAGCCTCCACTCAATCCTGTCAGTGTGCACAGGTGCATCCTAAACACAACACTTACAATAGTAGAAAAATCGTCCCTCTGCTATGACAATTACAGTAAAGGAATATTTCATAAGCAAAAAATTTGAGACACTTAGCTTTATAAATATGGCCATATTGATAAACCACCCAGTCGCAGCGTTGAGGGTCGTTTGCTTGACTGGGTCCCTAATCTCCATTTTCAGCCTCTATCCGGGTTAAAAAACTCCTCTTTTTATAGGAGAATTGGAAAAAAAGGGAAAAACTGACAACAGAGAACACTAGCTCGAATTGGCCCGGGGCTGGGTAAGTGCACAACAGAGGGTGCGAACCCATACTAAAATACAAGAATATCTGTAGCACTCAATCCTGTCAGTGTGCACAGGTGCATGCTAAACACAATACTTACAATAGTAGAAAAATCGTCCCTCTGCTATGACAATTAGAATATAGGAATATTTCATAAGCAAAAAAATGGAGACACGTAGCTTTATAAATATGGCCATATCAATAAACCACCCAGTCGCCGCGTTGAGGTGTGTCTGCTTGACTGGGTCCCCAACTTCTATTTTCAGCCTCTATCTTCCATCCCTCGACCAGAACTCTGCTGCTAACTACCGGCCTGTGTCTAATCTCCCCTTCATCTCTAAACTCCTGGAACGCTTGCTCCACTCCCGTGTGATCCGCTATCTCTCTGACAATTCTCTTCTTCACCCTCTACAATCCGGCTTCCGCTCCTTACACTCTACTGTAACTGCCCTCACTAAAGTCTCTAATGATCTACTAACAACTAAAGCTAATGGTCACTGCTCCCTACGGATCCTCCTGGATCTCTCCTCTGCATTCGATACGGTGGATCACCAGCTCCTCCTGTGTATGTTCCGCTCTATTGGGCTCCAGGACACGGCTCTCTCCTGGTATTCCTCCTACCTCTCTGACCGCTCCTTCACTGTATTTTTTGCCGGCTCCTCTTCCTCTCCTCTTCCCCTTATGGTTGGGGTTCCTCAGGGTTCAGTCTTAGGTCCTCTTCTCTTCTCTCTACACACTGCCCCCATTGCACAAACTATCAGTAGATTTGGTTTTCAGTACCATCTCTATGCTGATGACACCCAGTTATACTCCTCTTCTCCTGACATCACCTCCACGTTACTGCAAAATACCAGTGATTGTCTCTCTGCTGTCTCTAACATCATGTCTTCTCTCTACCTTAAATTGAATCTGTCAAAAACAGAACTTCTTGTGTTTCCTCCATCTACTAATCTTCCGAAACCTAATATTGCCATTTCTGTATGTGGCTCTACCATTACTCCTCAGTAGTATGCCCGCTGTCTTGGGGTTATATTTGACCCAGATCTCTCCTTTACTCCCCACATCCGGTCACTCGCTCGCTCATGTCACCTACACCTCAAAAACATCTCTAGAATTTGACCTTTTCTTACTGTTGACTCTGCAAAAACTCTAATTGTCGCCCTTATTCATTCTCGTCTGGATTACTGTAATTCTCTAATTGGTCTACCTCTTACTAAACTCTCTCCTCTCCAATCCATCTTCAATGCAGCAGTCAGGATTATTTTCCTCTCTAAGTGCTTCACTGATGCCTCTATCCTGTGCCAGTCATTGCACTGGCTGCCCACCCGCTACAGAATACATATAAAATGATCACTCTCACCCACAAAGCCCTTCACAGTTCTGCACCACCCTACATCTCCTCCCTAATCTCTGTCTATCACCCTACACGTGCCCTCCATTCCGCAAGTGACCTAAGATTGACATCAGCTACAATCCGAACCTCCCACTCCCGTCTCCAGGACTTTTCACGAGCTGCATGAACCGTTCATCAGCCAGGATCTGTACAAGTACAGATAAAGTGCTATAAAATGCATGGGGGTGTAGAAAGATGATACAGGAGGAAAGATTTGGAGAAGGACAGAATGGGAATACTTACATAGATGAGGTGAGGTGGTAGGCTAGTCTAAAGAGATATGTTTTTAACGCTCGCTTAAAGCTATAGATATTTGGAATTTATTGAATTATTCTTGGTAATCCATTCCAGAGAACGGTCAGTGCAGTGCAGGATGAGTGCAATGTGGGGTCAGTGTGGTGCAGGGTCAGTGTGGTGTGGGATCAGTGCAGTGTGGGATCAGTGCAGTGTGGGGTCAGTGTGGTGTGTGGGTCAGTGTGGTGCGGGGGTCAGTGGGGTGTGGAGTCAGTGCTGTGCGGGGTCAGTGCAATGTGAGGTCAGTCCAGTGCAGGGACAGTGTGGTGCAGGGTTGGTGCGCTGCAGGGTCAGTGCGGTGCGGGGTCAGTGTGGTGTGGGATCAGTGTGGTGTCGTGCGGTACCAATGTGGTGCAGGGTCAGTGCGGTGCAGGGTCAGTGCGGTGCAGAGTCAGTGCGGTGCGGGGTCAGTGGGGTGCAGGGTCAGTGCGGTGTGGGGTCAGTGCGGTGTGGGGTCAGTGCGGTGTGGGGTCAGTGTGGTGTGGGGTCACTGCAGGGTCAATGTGGTGCAGGGTCAGTGTGGTGCAGGGTTAGTGCGCTGCAGGGTTTGTGTGATGTGGTGTGGGGTCAGTGTGGTGCGTGGTCAGTGCGGTGCAGGGTTAGTGCGGTGCAGGGTCAGTGCGGTGCAGGGTCAGTGCAGTGTAGGGTCAGTGCAGTGTGAGATCAGTGTGGTGTGTGGTCAGTGTAGTGCGGGATCAGAGCAATCTGGGGTCAGTGCAGTGAGGTCAGTGTGGTCCATGGTCAGTGTGATTGGTCAGTGTGGTATGTGGTCAGTGCGGTGCGGGGTCAGTGCGGTACAGGGTCAGTGCGGTGCAGGGTCAGTGCGGTGCAGGGTCAGTGCGGTGCAGGGTCAGTGCGGTGCAGGGTCAGTTCAGTGTGAGATCAGTGTGGTGTGTAGTCAGTGTAGTGCGGGATCAGTGCAATCTGGGGTCAGTGCGGTGAGGTCAGTGTGATGTGTGGTCAGCGTGGTATGTGGTCAGTGCAATGCAGGGTCAGTGTGATGCAGGGTCAGTGTGGTGCAGGGTCAGTGTGGTGCAGGGTCAGTGTGGTGCAGGGTCAGTGTGGTGCAGGGTCAGTGTGGTACAGGGTCAGTGTGGTACAGGGTCAGTGTGGTGCGGGGTCAGTGCGGTGCGGGATCAGTGTGGGGTCAGACCTCACAGACCCTGCACCGCACTGACCCTGCACCGCACTGACCCTGCACTGCACTGACCCTGCACCGCACTGACCCTGCACCGCACTGACCCGCACCACAATGACCACACAACATATTGACCCTGCACCCCACTGACCCTGCACCACACTGACCCTGCACCACACTGACCCTGCACCACACTGACCCTGCACCGCACTGACCCTGCACCGCACTGACCCTGCACCGCACTGACCCTGCACTGACCCCACACCACTGACCCCACACCGCACTGACCCTGCACTACACTGATCCCGCACCGCACTGACCCCACACTGCACTGACCCTACACCACACTGACACTGCACCACACTGACTCCACACTGCACTGACCCCGCACTGCACTGACCCTGCACCGCACTGATCATGCACCACACTGACCCCGCACCACACTGACCCCGCACTGCACTAACCCTGCATTGCACTGACCCTGCATTGCACTGACCCTGCACCGAACTGACCCTGCACCGAACTGACCCTGCACCGAACTGACTCTGCACCGCACTGACCCCCACACCACACTAACCCCACACCATACTGACTCCACACCACACTGACCCTGCACTGACCACACACCACACTGACCCCACACCACACTGACACCACACTGTACTGACCCCACACTGCACTGACCACGCACCACACTAACCACGCAACACACTAACCCCACACCGACCCTGCACCGTACTGACCCTGCACTGCACTGACCCCGCACCTCACCGACCCCGCACCACATTGACCCTGCATTGCACTGACCACATACCACACTGACCCCACACCACACCGCACAGACCCTGCACGGCACTGACCCCGCACCTCACCGACCCGCGCACCGGCCCCGCACCACATTGACCCTGCATTGCACTGACCACATACCACACAGACCCCACACTGCAATGATACGGCACCACACTGACCCCGCACCACACTGACCCGCACCACACTGACCACACACGACATTGACCACACCCCACTGACCCTGCAACGCACTGACCCTGCACCACACTGACCCTGCACTGACCCCGCACCACACTGAACTCGCACCCCTCTGACCCCACACCACTGACCCCACACCTCACCGACCCCGCACCACACTGATCCCGCACTGCACTGACCACACACTGCACTGACCCCACACTGCACTGACCCTACACAACACTGACCCTGCACCACACTGACTCCACACCACACTGACCCCGCACCACACTGACCCCGCACCACACTGACCCCGCACTGCACTGACCCTGCACTGCACTGACCCTACACCACACTGACCCCACACCACACTGACCCTGCACTGACCCGCACCACACTGACCACACACCACATTGACCTTGCACCCCCCTGACCCTGCACCACACTGACCCTGCACCACACTGACCCTGCACCACACTGACCCTGCACTGACCCCGCACCACACTGAACCCGCACCCCTCTGAACCCACACCACTGACCCCACACCTCACCGACCCCGCACCACACTGATCCCGCACTGCACTGACCACACACTGCACTGACCCCACACTGCACTGACCCTACACAACACTGAACCTGCACCACACTGACTCCTCACTACACTGACCCCGCACCACACTGACCCCGCACCACACTGACCCCGCACCACACTGACCCCGCACTGCACTGACCCTGCACTGCACTGACCCTGCACCGCACTGACCCTGCACCGCACTGACCCCCACACCACACTAACCCCACACCACACTGACCCTGCACTGACCACACACCACACTGTACAGACCCCACACCGCACTGACCACACACCACACTAACCACGCAACACACTGACCCCACACCGACCCTGCACCGTACTGACCCTGCACTGCACTGACCCTGCACTGCACTGACTCTGCACCCCACTGATCCTGCACCACACCGACCCCGCACCACTCTGACACCACACCGCACTGACCCCACACCACACCGCACAGACCCTGCATGGCACTGACCCCACACCTCACTGACCCCGCACCACATTGACCCTGCATTGCACTGACCACATACCACACTGACCCCACACTGCACTGATACGGCACCACACTGACTCTGCACCACACTGACTCCACACCGCACTGACCCTGCACCGCACTGACCCTGCACCGCACTGACCCCACACCACACTGACCCCGCACCACACTGACCCCCGCACCACACTGACCCCCGCACCACACTGACCCCCGCACCACACTGACCCCCGCACCACACTGACCCCCGCACCACACTGACCCAGCACCGCACTGACCCTGCACCGCACTGACCCCCAGACCACACTAACCCCACACCACACTGACCCTGCACCACACTGACCTCGCACCACTCCACACTGACCCCACACCGCACTGACCCTGCACCGCACTGACCCCGCACCACACTGACCCCGCACCACACTGACCCCCGCACCACACTGACCCCCGCACCGCACTGACCCAGCACGGCACTGACCCTGCACCGCACTGACCCTGCATGGCACCGACCCCACACCTCACTGACCCCGCACCACACTGACCCTGCACTGCACTGACCCCACACCACACTGACTCCACACCACACTGACCTCGCACCATACTACACTGACCCCACACTGACCCTGCACCACAATAACCCTGCACTGCACTGACCACGCACCGCACTGACCCCGCACTGCACTGAATCTGCACTGCACTGACCTCTCACCACACTGACTCTGCACTGCACTGACCCCGCACCGCACTGACCCCGCACCACACTGACCCCACACCACACTGACCCCGCACCACACTGACCCCGCACCACACTGACCATGCACCACACTGCTCCTGGGCTGGTGGGAGGATGTACATGTCTTCAGCGACTCGATGCGAACATGGACTCAACATATCACCTTTTGGGGTCGCTATGTTGACGATATTCTTCTTTTATGGTCAGGGGACAAGGAGACCTTCAGTCTCTTTGTACAGAAACTGAACACCAATGATTTGGGGTTCTTTTTCACTAGTGAATTTAGTTACAACAGATTACCTTTCCTAGACATCCTTCTCTTAAAGGATGATAAAGGTGGGATTTCTTCTACCATTTATGGGAAGCCAACTGCAACAAATAATTTGTTGCACTGGGGGAGCTACCACCCAGAACCCCAAAAAAGAGGTATCCCAAAAGGACAATATATCCGCTTACGACGGAATTGTTCTAGCTATGGTGAGTTCTACAAACAGGCAGATCTATTAAAGAACAGATTCCTTGAGAGAGGCTACCCTCGCTCAATCTTGAGCGCAGCATATAAAAATGCACAACTGTGTAACAGGGGTACGTTACTTGTCCCCAAAAAAAAGGAAGAGAATTCATCTATCACCAGAGTAATTGGTACCTTTGATGCTCATAATGTGGAAATTATGGATATTATGAGTAAACATTGGCGTATCCTTCTTGCAGACCCTGAGCTGAGAGATCATATCATGCCATATGCGAGTGTCACTTATAGACGAGGACAATCTATAGGTGACAAGTTGGTACGCAGTCACTATCAGAAACCCAAACTACAGACTAATTGGTTACAAAACCTGAAAACCGTAGGCACCTACAGATGTGGGCACTGTAAGTTTTGCTTATGGGTACAGCCCTCCAAAACTGTAACATGCTCCTCAACTAATAAAGTTTATACATTACGTGATTTTGCCAATTGTTGTACACAAGGTTTGATCTATGTGATCACCTGTACATGTCCTAAAGATTATATTGGCAAAACCAAAAGGGAACTGCGGAAAAGATTTGGGGAACATCTTGGTGACGTGAGAAATGATAGGGACACCCCTATTGCACGACATGTTCATGAATTCCATCTAGGGGACCCTAAATGTCTAAAAGTTAGGGTTTTGGAAGTCCCGAAACCCTCACCTAGAAAAGGAGACTTCGATAGAATCCTTCTCCAAAAAGAAGCGAGGTGGATCTATGATTTTAATAGTGTCCACCCCAACGGGCTTAACGAACAGTTGAGCTACACCTGTTTCCTCTAAGGACACGCGCATGTTTTGGTTTTCGTTTTTCACTTGTTTTTTGTGACAGAGTGGTGATTGGATGAGTTAAAAACTGGCCTTAGATGTGATTACCCGAGAAGGGTCCCACATCAAAAACAGGGACAATTAAATATATATAGCCCCTGGTATTCATATATGATAGTGAAATAGGCTCATTTTTACTTTATAAAGCATTATGTATAACGTGAATCCTGATGGTAAATATATATGCTCTTTTTCATACTCTTAGTTTGTATAGAACACCCCCATATCATCTTTGATACATTCTAATTATGAACCTTATTTTTCATGTATGTCTATAAATGTATCTCCTTATGACTGCTGGCTAGCTCTTTTGTCTTCCCCTGCATATTTTCATTATGTTTTCATACCTCTTCATATACAAAAATATCTCCTTTTCTGTCTGTAATTAGATATTTTACTATCATTAATAACATGCATTATGCCCCAAAATGCTATTACGCTGGACCATCTTTCACTTAAATATCCTCTGCTCTACTTCCTTGTTGCACGGCCCGTGCATGCGCATTCCTAACATTTGCGTTCCACGAGAGCGGCCGTGGAGTGCAGGCGTGCGCGTCATTCTATTCCAACGTATTGACGTCACTTGACGCGCCCGCGCATGCGCATCTTGTTTGTTTGGCGCTCCGTGGTTACTGTAACCATGGAGCCCAAACACTTTGCTGCTAGTGGACGCTATTCTGAGCGTCATTGATACAGACAGGTGGTAGCTATTTAGCACCACCTGTTATCACTAATCACCAATGATTAGCTGGGTTTTTTATATGAAGGTACCCTCACACAGGGAGATATCGCCGGCGATGTTGCCGGCGATCGCGGGAGCGCGCATCCCTGACAACATCGCCGGGGAGATGTCAGACTGTGCAACTTACCGGCGATGTCGCCGGCTAGTTGCCGCAGCTATCGCTCGCTGGGTTGCCCAGCAACCCAGCAAGCGATAACTCGCAATGTTGGAGATAGGCGGTGTCGCCCGCAACATTGCAGGTTGCCGCGTTACACTGGGCGATCAGGCATGATCGCCTCAGCAACATCGCCAGGTTTCCCAACATTGATGGGAAACCTGGCGATGTTACTCAGGCGATTTTTCGCCTGATTATCGCCCTGTCACACGAGGCAACTCTCCGGCGATGTCGCCGCAACCTGGCCACGCCCCTCAGTTGCCGGCAACATCGCCGGTGATATCTCCCTGTGTGACGGTACCTCAATGGAGATCTTTACTCAGTTCCTACCAGGCATCCACAGGCACAGGATGGCCATCTATATTATACATTATGGGTTTTAAGTGGGCTATGTTTAACATCCTATTGATAGAGAATTAAGTTGACTATTGAGCCATATCTAGATTGGTATTTTGATCCTTTCATAAAGAACATTTTTATTTAATACCCCTAAAAAAAGTTTATACATATTTACATACATATATAGTCATTTATGGTTCCGCTTAATACAACCCCTGTTATATAGGAGGGGTTTTGTCACCGAGATGTTGTTTAATTATGGGGTCTCTTTTGAAGATCGCCTAGACCAGTGATGGTGAACCTATGGCACGCGTGCCAGGGAGGGCACGCAGAGCAGTTTTCCATGGCACGCGGCGTCGCCTCTCACTGCAGCTATGAACTGCCGGCATGATGGCGCCGGCAGTTCAAAGCGGTGTCGGACCGGAGGATTCTCATTCCTCCGCATCTCCGACACTCTCTCTAAGCTCCGCCCTGCCGGCGTCACATGACCGCGGTCATGTGACGCTGGGACTGAAGACGCGAGGAGAAGAGGAGCGGTGAAGGCGGGAGTACTAGGTGAGTATGATTTTTTTTTTTTTTTTTTTTTTTAAGCCACAGTATAATGAGGGGGCAGGATGGAGACATGAGGGTGCAAAGGGGCAGGATCTGGACAAGAGGGGCATGAGAGTGACCAGGGGCAGGATCTGGACAAGAGGGGCATGAGAGTGACAAGGGGCAGGATCTGGACAAGAGGGGCATGAGAGTGACAAGGGGCAGGATCTGGACAAGAGGGGCATGAGAGTGACTAGGGCAGGATCTGGACAAGAGGGGCATGAGAGTGACAAGGGGCAGAATCTGGACAAGAGGGGCATGAGAGTGACAAGGGGCAGGATCTGGACAAGAGGGGCATGAGAGTGACAAGGGGCAGGATCTGGACAAGAGGGGCATGAGAGTGACAAGGGGCAGGATCTGGACAAGAGGGGCATGAGAGTGACAAGGGGCAGGATCTGGACAAGAGGGGCATGAGAGTGACAAGGGGCAGGATCTGGACAAGAGGGGCATGAGAGTGACCAGGGGCAGGATCTGGACAAGAGGGGCATGAGAGTGACCAGGGGCAGGATCTGGACAAGAGGGGCATGAGAGTGACAAGGGGCAGGATCTGGACAAGAGGGGCATGAGAGTGACAAGGGGCAGGATCTGGACAAGAGGGGCATGAGAGTGACAAGGGGCAGGATCTGGACAAGAGGGGCATGAGAGTGACAAGGGGCAGGATCTGGACAAGAGGGGCATGAGAGTGATAAGGGGCAGGATCTGGACAAGAGGGGCATGAGAGTGACCAGGGGCAGGATCTGGACAAGAGGGGCATGAGAGTGACAAGGGGCAGAATCTGGACAAGAGGGGCATGAGAGTGACAAGGGGCAGGATGTGGACAAGAGGGGCATAAGAGTGACAAGGGGCAGGATGTGGACAAGAGGGGCATGAGTGACAAGGGTCAGGATGTGGACAAGAGGGGCATGAGAGTGACAAGGGGCAGGATGTGGACAAGAGGGGCAGGATTGTGACAAGGGGCAGGATCTGGACAAGAGGGGCATGTGGGTGACAAGGGGCAGGATCTGGACAAGAGGGGCATGAGAGTGATAAGGGGCAGGATCTGGACAAGAGGGGCATGAGAGTGATAAGGGGCAGGATCTGGACAAGAGGGGCATGAGAGTGACCAGGGGCAGGATCTGGACAAGAGGGGCATGAGAGTGACCAGGGCAGGATCTGGACAAGAGGGGCATGAGAGTGACAAGGGGCAGGATCTGGACAAGAGGGGCATGAGAGTGACAAGGGGCAGGATCTGGACAAGAGGGGCATGAGTGACAAGGGGCAGGATGTGGACAAGAGGGGCATGAGAGTGACAAGGGGCAGGATGTGGACAAGAGGGGCATGAGAGTGACAAGGGGCAGGATGTGGACAAGAGGGGCATGAGAGTGACAAGGGGCAGGATTGGACAAGAGGGGCATGATGGTGACAAGGGGCAGGATCTGGACAAGAGGGGCATGGAGTGAAAGGGGCAGGATCTGGACAAGAGGGGCATGAGAGTGAAAGGGGCAGGATCTGGACAAGAGGGGCATGAGAGTGAAGGGCAGGATCTGGACAAGAGGGGCATGAGAGACCAGGGGCAGGATCTGGACAAGAGGGGCATGAGAGTGACAGGGGCAGGATCTGGACAAGAGGGGCATGAGAGTGACAAGGGCAGGATCTGGACAAGAGGGGCATGAGTGACAAGGGGCAGATTGGACAAGAGGGGCATGGAGTGACAAGGGGCAGGATGGACAAGAGGGGCATGAGAGTGACAAGGGGCAGGATGTGGACAAGAGGGGCATGAAGTGACAAGGGGCAGGATGTGGACAAGAGGGGCATGAGAGTGACAAGGGGCAGGATGTGGACAAGAGGGGCATGAGAGTGACAAGGGCGGATTGGACAAGAGGGGCATGAGAGTGACAAGGGGCAGGATCTGGACAAGAGGGCATGAGAGTGACAAGGGGCAGGATCTGGACAAGGGGCATGAGAGTGACAGGGCAGATCTGGACAAGAGGGGCATGAGAGTGACAAGGGCAGATCTGGACAAGAGGGGCATGAGAGTGACAAGGGCAGGATCTGGACAAGAGGGCATGAGAGTGACAAGGGCAGGATCTGGACAAGAGGGGCATGAGAGTGACAAGGGGCAGGATCTGGACAAGAGGGCATGAGAGTGACAAGGGCAGGATCTGACAAGAGGGGCATGAGAGTGACAGGGCAGGATCTGGACAAGAGGGGCATGAGAGTGACCAGGGGCAGATCTGGACAAGAGGGGCATGAGAGTGACAGGGGCAGATCTGACAGAGGGGCATGAGAGTGACAAGGGAGGAGTTGGACAAGAGGGGCATGAGAGTGACAAGGGCAGGATCTGGACAAGAGGGGCATGAGAGTGACAAGGGCAGATCTGACAAGAGGGCATGAGAGTGACAAGGGCAGGATCTGGACAAGAGGGCATGAGAGTGATAAGGGGCAGGATCTGGACAAGAGGGGCATGAGAGTGACCAGGGCAGAATCTGGACAAGAGGGGCATGAGAGTGACAAGGCAGGATTGGACAAGAGGGGCATAAGAGTGACAAGGGGCAGGATGTGGACAAGAGGGCATGAGCAGGTCAGATTGACAAGGGGAGAGAGACAAGGCAGAGTGGACAGAGGCAGATTGTGACAAGGGCAGGACTGGACAAGAGGGCATGTGTAAGGCAGATCTGGACAAGGCAGGAGAAGGGCAGATCTGGACAAAGGGCATGAGATAAGGCAGATGACAAGAGGCAAGAGTGACAGGGCAGATCGGCAGGCTGAGGTGACCAGGCGGATCTGACAAAGGCAGAGAGGACAAGGCAGATGGACAAGAGGGGCTGAGATGACAAGGGGAGGATCGGACAAGAGGCATGAGTGACAAGGGCAGGATGTGACAAGAGGCATGGGTGACAAGGCAGATTGGAAAGGGCATGAGAGGACAAGGCAGACTGGACAGAGGGCATGATGACAAGGCAGTGTGGACAAGAGGAGAGAGTGACAAGGGGCAGACTGGACAAGAGGGGCATGAGAGTGAAGGGCAGATGTGGACAAGAGGGGCATAAGGTGACAAGGCAGATGGACAGAGGCAGAGTGACAAGGAGGATGGGACAAGAGGGCATGAGAGTGACAAGGGAGGATGTGGCAAGAGGGCAGAGTGACAAGGGCAGGATCTGGACAAGGGCAGGTGACAAGGGCAGGATTGGACAAGAGGCATAGTGAAAGGGGCAGATCTGACAGGGCATGAGAGTGAAGGGAGGATCTGACAAGAGGGCATGAGAGTGACAGGGGCAGGATTGGACAAGAGGCATGAGAGTGACAGGGCAGATCTGGACAAGAGGGCATGAGAGTGACAGGCAGGATTGGACAAGAGGGCATGAGATGAAGGCAGATCTGACAAGAGGGGCTGAGTGAAAGGGGCAGGATGTGGACAAGGGATGAGGAAAGGCAGGATGGCAAGAGGGCATGAGAGTGCAAGGGCAGGATTGGACAAGAGGGATGAGAGTGACAAGGCAGGATGTGGACAAGAGGCATGAGATGCAGGCAGGATGACAGAGGGGCAGAGTGCAAGGCAGGTGCAAGAGGGGCATGAAGTACAGGGCAGGATCTGACAGAGGCATGAGTGACAGGAGGATGTGGACAGAGGGGCAAAGGACAGGGCAGGATGTGCAAGAGGGCATGAGAGGACAGGCGGATCTGACAAGAGGGGCATGAGAGGACAAGGCAGATCTGGACAGAGGGCATGGAGTGACAAGGGCAGATCTGACAAGAGGCAGAGTACAGGCGGATTGGACAAAGGATGAGAGTGACAAGGCAGGATGTGACAAGAGGGGCATGAGAGTGAAAGGGCAGATGTGGACAAGAGGGCATAGATGACAGGGCAGGATTGGACAAGAGGGCATGAGTGACAGGGGCAGGATGTGGACAGAGGGCAGATGTGACAAGGCAGGATTGACAAGAGGGGCATGAGAGTGACAAGGGCAGGATCTGGACAGAGGCATAGAGTGACAAGGGAGGATCTGGACAAGAGGGGCTGGAGTGACAAGGGCAGGATCGGACAAGGGGCAGAGAGTGACAAGGCAGGATTGGACAAGAGGGATGAAGTGACCAGGCAGGATTGGACAAGAGCGCATGAGAGTGACAGGGCAGGATTGGACAAGAGGGCATGAGAGTGACAAGGGCAGGATGTGGACAAGAGGGGCTTGAGAGTGACAAGGGGCAGGATGTGGACAAGAGGAGCATGAGAGTGACAAGGGCAGGATGTGGACAAGAGGGCATGAGAGTGACAAGGGGCAGGATCTGGACAAGAGGGGCATGAGAGTGACAAGGGGCAGGATGTGGGCAAGAGGGACATGAGGGTGACAAGGGGCAGGATGTGGACAAGAGGGACATTAGGGTGACAAGAGGGGCATGAGGGTGACAAGAGGGGCAGATGGTGACAAGAGGGGCAGGAATGGTGAAGAGAGGGGCAGGATGGTGATGAGAGAGGGCAGGATGGTGACAGAGGGGCAGGATGGTGAGAGAGGAGGCATGATGGTGACGAGAGGAGCATGATGGTGACGAGATGAGGGAAGCATGATGGTGACGAGAGGAGCATGATGGTGACGAAAGGAGCATGATGGTGACGAGAGGGGCAGGATGGTGACGAGAGGGGCAGGATGGTGACGAGAGGGGCAGGATGGTGACGAGGGGCAGGATGGTGACATGAGGGGCAAGATGGTGACATTAGGAGGTGGCATGATGGTGACATTAGAAGGGGGCATGATGGTGACATTAGGAGGGGGGCATGATGGTGGCTTTATTACAAGGAGGGGGCATATTACTGCAGGATAGGGCATTACTTCAGGATGGGGGCATTACTACATGATGGGGGCAGGATGGGGACATTACCACAAGGGGACAGGGATCGAGCATACTACAAGGGGATAAGGCTGGAGACATTACTACAACAAGGGGGTTAGGATAGGGACATTACTGCCAGGAGAGGGTCAGGATGGAGCACATAACTACAAGGAAAGGGTCAGGATGGAGCGCATTACTACAAGGGGAATGTCAGGATGGAGCACATTACTTCAAGGAGAAGGTCAGGATGGAGCACATTACAACAACGAGAAGGTCAGGATGGAGCACATAACTACAAGGAGGTCAGAATGCAGCGCATAACTATAAGGAGAAGGTCAGGATGGAGCACATAACTACAAGGAGAGGGTCAGGATGGAGCACATTACTACAAGGAGAAGGTCAGGATGGAGCACATTACTACAAGGAGAGGGTCAGGATGGAGCACATTACTACAAGGAGAGGGTCAGGATGGAGCTCATTGCTACAAGGAGAGGGTCAGGATGGAGCATATTACTACAAGAAGAGGGTCAGGATGGAGATACTACTACAACATAGGGACCAGGATTTCAGTATGAAATTTGCTTGCTCTGTCTAATTTTCTGCGTTTTTCCATTCAGATCAATCCACCTGCTGTTTCTAGAAAGGGCAGTGGCCGCGGCTCAGCTTCAATGTGCAGTACACATGAGCTGTCTGACCACTGCCGAAGAGAAGAGAAGACTACAAAGGTAAGTTTAAAATCAATTAATTGTTAAAATAATTGAATTGATCATCTGTGTTTCAGGACTACAAGCCCTGCACAGGGAAGAGAGTTAGCATCCGCTGGCTCTCCCCCCTGTGCAGCGCTTGTGATAGATAACCACTGCTGTAATTTAGGTTATATTATCTTGTTGGCACTTCGCCATAAATAATTTTGTTTTGGGTTGCAGTTTGGGCACTCGGCCTCAGAAAGGTTCGCCATCACTGGCCTAGACAGTTATTATCATTTAATTTATTTATTATTTATTTATTATTTTTTTATTATTTTTTGTCTTGTGATTATCCCAGTATTTTTGACTCCTTTTTGTAATATTTGTCAACTTGAACCTATCTCTATGTAGTTTATCTAGGCCCCTTGATGTCCATCTTTTGGATGCCCAATTTTATGATGATAGAATAGATACCCTGGGTAAGACTTTTTTGCTAGCGTCCAGCAGTCTTTTTTCTAATTACTACATATTATATGCACTATAATTCTAGAGATATATGTTCTTTGTTTGATCCCTTTAGAAGAATTATAGAGTCAATTTATCATTTTGACCCCTTTGGGGTATTCTCGCCCATTGGAGATACCATTTGCCTGGCACGTATTGTCATAAGGTATGTCTCTCCCTGTAAGTAATGATCTTGCTATTATATCTCTCTTAGAGTATACATATTTGACCAAACTGGATCAACCATATATTTTCTGTACCTTATTTTATGTATAATTAATTGGAGTGGTTCTGTATATATGTGTATGAGATCATGCACCATTTTTGTCTGTATGTTTGCCATTAGATTTTCATTATGTAAACTAATGCTTTGACCATTTCTTTGTTTTTAGACTGTACATTAATTCCAAAAACCCCAATAAACTTCTGATGAGCCTTCTGATATAGGAGAAGGCGAAACGGGTCAAGCGTTGGTGGTTCATTTTATACTATTTTCGGGAACATATTAACCTGATTGAAGGTCATTAGCATATGAAGGTTCAAAACCCTGTCCGATATTTATATTTGGTTTTTGATATGTGCTTTTCCTCCTTCTCATTAAGTTGCTTCCTCTTTTTTTGTTACTCCCAGTGAGACATTAGAGTTTAAGCATCTATATACACTGATACCCTAAGGGTGACGTACATGGAAATCCATTGTGTATTAATCTATGACCTTTCCGGTTAAAGTCTTGTACATTATACGTTCTAGGCTCCCGTGTTGTATATATTTGTACATGTTTGTCTAATTGTTGGTCCCTCATTTTAACTTTTTTGATACAAATAAAAAGATAATTTTTAACGCTAATAAGTTGGTATCTCCTGGTTGATAAAAGTTATAATTTGTTACCTCCTAAAATATTCTACTATATGGCATAACGTTAATTTCATGCACCACACTGACCACACACCACACTGACCTCACACCACACCGACCACACACCATAATGACCCTGCACCACACTGACCTCGCACCACTCCACACTGACCCCACACCACACTGACCCTGCACCGCACTGACCCCACACTTACCCTGCACCGCACTGACCCTGCACCGCACTGACCACACCCTGCACTGACTACGCACCACACTAACCACGCAACACACTGACCCCACACTGACCCTGCACTGCACTAACCCTGCACTGCACTGACCCTGCACCTCACTGACCCCGCACCACACCGACCCTGCACTTCACCGACCCTGCACCTCACAGACCCTGCACTTCACCGACCCTGCACTTCACCGACCCTGCACTTCACTGACCCTGCACCGCACCGACCATGCACCGCACTGACCCCGCCCCGCCCTGACCCCGCCCCGCACTGACCCCGCACCACACTGAACCTGCACCACACTGACCCTGCACCACATTGACC